>CAJHNH020006412.1:844336-979336 GCA_905116865.2 Candidula unifasciata | reverse complement strand
CCCTTCTCCTTGCTCCAACAATGACTGGTCTCTTCATGACCCATCTATAACTTTAATCTTTTCCGAACCGCAGCAAAGGCTGTTCCCTCATCCTTGCTGCACCAAAGCTGTTCCCTCATCCTTGCTCCACCAAGGCTGTTCCCTCATCCTTGCTCCACCAAGGCTGTTCTCTCATCCCTGCTCCACCAAGGCTGTTCCCTCATCTTTGCTCCACCAAGGCTGTTCCCTCATCCTTACTCCTCCACCAAGGCTGCTTCCTGTTCCTTGCTCCACCAAGGCTGTTCCCTCATCCTTGCCTCACCAAGGCTTTTCCCTCATCCTTGCTCCACAGAGGCTGTTCCCTCATCCTTGCTCCACCAACGCTGTTCCCTCATCCCTGCTCCACCAAGACTGCTCCCTCATCTTTGCTCCACTAAGGCTGTTCCCTCATCCTTGCTCCACTAAGGCTGTTCCCTCATCTTTGCCCCACCAAGGTTGTTCCCTCATCCTTGCTTCACAAAGGCTGTTTCCTCATCATCGCTTCACAAAGGCTGTTCCCTCATCCCTGCTTCACCAAGGCTGTTCCCTCATCCCTGCTCCACCAAGGCTGTTCCCTCATCCTTGCTTCACAAAGGCTGTTCCCTTATCCCTGCTCCACCAAGGCTGTTCCCTCATCCCTGCTCCACCAAGGCTCTTCCTTTATCCTTGCTCCAACAAGGCAATTCCCTCATCGTTGCTCTACCAAGGCTGTTCCCTCATCCCTGCTTCACCAAAGCTTTTCCCTTATCCTTGCTCCACCCAGGCTGTTCCCTCATCCTTGCTTCACCAAGGCTGTTCCCTCTTCCTTGCTTCACCAAGACTGTTCCTTCATCCTTGCTCCACCAAGGCTGTTCCCTCATCATTGCTCCACCAAGGCTGTTCCTTCATTATTGCTCCAACAAGGCTGTTCCCTCATCCTCGCTTCACCAAGGCTGTTTCCTCATCCTTTGCTCCGTTAAGGCTGTTCCCTCATCCTCGCTTCACCAAGGCTGTTCCCTCATCCTCGCTTCACCAAGGCTGTTCCCTCATCCTTGCTGCACCAAGACTGTTCCTTTATCCTTGCTCCACCAAGGCTGTTTCCTCATCCTTTGCTCCGTTAAGGCTGTTCCCTCATCCTCGCTTCACCAAGGCTGTTCCCTCATCCTCGCTTCACCAAGGCTGTTTCCTCATCCTTTGCTCCGTTAAGGCTGTTCCCTCATCCTTGCTCCACCAAGGCTGTTCCCTCATCCTTGCTCCACCAAAACTGTTCCCTTATCCTTGCTCTACCAATGAATGTTTTCCTTCTCCTTGCTTCTTGGAGACACCACACGAATACCATCACACAAATGCTGTACAGGCGCACAGTATCGTGCAGACACCACAGATCATCATCTTTTTCCTGAAGACACCTCACAATATATAATGCAGGCACCAGTCGTACCGTCTCACATGTGATACAAGCTTCTGGCGTACCATCACACAAAAATACAGACATCATTCACATCATCACACAGATAATGCAGACATCACTCACACCATCATAAACATAATGCAGACATCACTCACACCATCATAAACATAATGCAGACATCACTCACACCATCATAAACATAATGCAGACATCACTCACACCACGACACATTTAATGCAGACATCACTCCTACCACCTCAAATGTAATGCAGAAATACCAGCTAAGATTTCATACGGTTACCAGGCATACAATCACAGACTGCAGAACATACTGAACACTGCCATACATTTGACACACACACACACGCGCGCGCGCGCGCGCGCAAACACACACACACAAACACGATCACACATTTTAGTCACCCCCCCCCCCACACACACACACACACACACATCACAATGGTGCTACACCTTTTGATAAAGCCGCCACACAGATCACCACACACAAAGCTACCACACCCAACTCCACACATACACACACACACATACACACACAGACACAACACCCGGCTTTGCCAGCGTCTTGGAGCTGCCGCCCTACCTTGGCTTGTGAATCCATTAACGGGCGGATTCATCATCTGTTTGGTAATCGATGTTACAATTATGTAGATCTGCGGACAGACGCAAGTCAGATTGAATTTCCAAACAGTTGTCCTGTTTATAAACTTGTAAGTGCTTTGATAGTCATCGATCTTTTTTCTTTCTTTCCGAAGACCCAGGGGGAAAAAAAAAGGGGGGGGGGGAGATACGAGCAGTGGGTCGGGAATGGGAATCGGCACCGGGAGTAATAAATGCCTTTCTGATGAGTGTATCCTGTGGTTACTTTAATGAGCTCTTGGTGTTGTCTTACTGTTTGAACAGTTTGTTGAAGTTGCGGAACGAGTGCCTCTAGTCTGTATGGTTCTGAATGGTCAAAGGCACCCAGGCAGCTCAGTGAGAGAATAAATGCAGACACTGCCTGTCTGTTTGTCCTGGACAGGCAAGACCTGGACAGACACGATCTGGACAAGACTTGAACAGACAAGACCTGGACAGACAAGATCTGGACAGACAAGATCTGGGCAAGACTTGAACAGACAAGACCTGGACAGACCGGAACTGGACAGACCAGATCTGGACAGACCAGATCTGGATGGGCAGGATCTGGACAGACCAGATCTGGATGGACAGGATCTGGTCAGACAAGATCTGGACAGTCAGGATCTGGACATACAAAACCTGGACAGACAAGATCTTGGCTGACAAGACCTGGACATACAAGATCTGGACAGACAGGATCTGGACATACAAAACCTGGACAGACACGATCTGGACAGACCAGATCTGGACAGACCAGACCTGGACAGACCAGATCTGGACACATCAGACCCGGACAGACAAGATCTGGCAGACAAGACCTGGACAGACCCGTTTCAAATTTTTCACCAAAAATGGAGGGGAAGATCAAGCTTAGTCGTCAGTGTATGTGTTTTTTTCTTTTTCTTCTTCTTCTGCGTTCGATATCAGTCATGCTAAACATTGAGTCCCGTCTGGGTCACAAATAGGATTGTGCGTTTAAGGTCGCCACCGGTCCCCCATAGCTTCTCTTGCAATGTGGCTCCTTTGGGCCAGATCCACAGTCTTTGCTGGGAGAGGTAAGGGCAGTACTGCAGTATGTGTTCAGGGGTTTGTCTTTCTGCTCCACAATCACAGGCAGCAGATTCTTTTATGCCTATCCTGTACAAGTGTGCTCGAAGACCACAGTGTCCAGTCCGAAGTCTAAGAATTGATGTTTGTTCTTTCCTGTTGAGTTTGTTTATGCTGTCACTCTCTGGTCTGTAATCTCCATTCTGCCTTCTCCACTCCCGCTTGAAAGACTGCTTTAGTGCTGTTTTGGTTTCCTTGTAGCTGTGTGGTGGATGAGGTTGTGGAAGATTACTCCCAGCTTTTGCCAACTCATCTGCTCTCTCATTTCCTTGAATACCACAGTGGGCTGGTATCCACTGCAAGACCAGTTCTGCTTCCTTGGAGAGTAAGCCAATGTTGGTCCTTAGATCAGCAATTATTTTTGTCTTGTTTTTTGCTGGGTAGTGCTTGGAGAACAGACAATGAGTCGCTAAGTATAACAATTTGGTGCCCTCTGTGTTCTTGAGTGATGAGATGTTGGACTGCAGAGAGGAGAGCAGTTGCCTCAGCTCTGAAGTTAGTGCAGATGTCACCTGCTGGTAGAGAGAGAGAGTTTCTGCTCTACTGCTAGGGGGTTTAATGTAAATTCCACAACCCCCCTTTCTGACTGCATCTGTAGCAGAGCCGTCGGTGAAAACCTGAGTCTAAGTGGTGTTTGGATACTTCTCATCAAGCATAGCAAGAGCCAGGGTTCTCTGTTGTGTCTCCGTCTGGGCATCTTTTGAAGTGATTCCTGGTACCTTTAGGACTACATTTGCTTTCTCTGGCTTGCTTGTCCATGGTTCTGGCCTAAGTTTTTCGCACAGTGCAACATCTCTTTCTAGCAAGGTGGTTGGGGATCTGACGCTTCAGTCTGTTTTTTGCTCTCTCTTGAAATTTAAAATGCAGTGGGTGACTTTGAAGTCTTTTTAATTTCTCATACTGTAAAAGAGTTTTGTATTGTCTTCTGAGTTCGAGTGGTTCAGTATCTGCTATCTTTTCTATTTCTCTGATGGGGGTGGTTTTCATGGCTCCGAGAACAATCCTTAATCCCATATTCTGAACCTTGTCCAGTTTTCCCATTGTTGTCTTGGCTGCTGCAGCCCATGCAGTGGAGGCATATTCCATGACTGGCCTGACTGCTCCAGTATATACTTGTTTTAGGATTCTAGAGTTAGCGCCCCATGTTGTACCCGCTAATTTTTTCATAACTGCAAGCTTCTTGAATGCTTTTCCCTGTACTGCTTCTACATGTGACTTCCAAGTTATTCGCGAATCAAGTGTAACGCCCAGAAAGATAGGAGTGTCAGTCTGTGGAATGAGCTGGTTTTTAATCCAAATTTCGATTTTTTCTTTTCTTTTTTTTTTTTTGGGGCAGAGAGAGAAAAGTGATGCTGTGCTTTTTTATTTATTTAGCTTTAGACCCCACTTTTTGGTCCAGGCTTCTACATTTTCCACAGTTTTCTGTAACAGATATGAGGCTGTGGTAGTGTATTCGGAGGCTGTCCAAACTGCAAAGTCATCGGCATGTAGGGTATTAAAAACGTGCTGGTGGCAGGTTGCTGTGATATCATTAATGTAAACCAGGAACAGAGTTGGTGATATAGCACTGCCCTGGGGAACTCCTTCTCTAAGTTTTGCCAGTTTGCCAATGTGTCCATCAATTCTGAATCTGGCTCTCCGTTGGAAAAGAAAGTCTTTGATCCACTTGTACATGTTGTGCACAACTCCTGCCTGTAGCAGTTTTAGTTGTAGGCCTTCTTTCCAAACTATCAAAAGCACGAGAGAGGTCAAAAAAGACAGCAAGAACTTTCTTTTTTTCCTGGAAGGCATTCTCAATTTCCTGTGTCAGATATGTCAACTGGTCCTCTGTATTTCTGTGCTGTCTGTATCCTGTCTGGGTGGTGGTGATTACTGAATTTGTCTCCAAGAACCATATTAGTCTTTTATTTACTAATTTCTCCATCAATTTTCCTACACAACTAAGAAGGCTAATAGGTCTATAGCTTTTTGGGTCTCTTCTGTCTCCACCCTTTTTAAGGATAGGCTGGATGAGGGCTTCCTTCCAGGCTGACGGTACTACCCCTTTTTGCCGTCTCTGGTTGTAGATGCAGAGGAGAAACTTCTTGGCAGCAGGTCCAAGATGAGAGATAAATTCGTTTGTAATGCCGTCAGCCCCTGGGGCTTTCTTCATTTTCAACTCTCCAATTCCAACTTCCAGCTCTTGCATGGTAAACCTTTCTGACATGCAGGCCTCTTTTGTTTTTGTGCTAAAGTCTGCTAGAAGAGTCTTGATCTGGTTTCGTACTTCTTTTATTCTTTGCATGGGAATATGAACCTCAGTTTCCTTCTGGTGTGTTTCGGCTAGCACATCTGCTGCTACCTTGCCAGTAAACGATCCATCGTCTGTTTGGAGTACAACTATGGCTTTTTTCGTCTTGTCTCCATTCAAGCTTTTTGTGAGATTCCACAGACGTGAAGTGTCCTTCTCGAGGTTAAATGACGCTGTCTTTTTGTGCCAGCTTTCCCTCATCTTATTATTTCTCTCTCTGACGAAGGCTGCTTTTGCTCTGTTATGAAGTATTACATTTTTATCTGTCGGATCCTTCTCCATATTTTCCCTCCTGGTACTAAGTTTGGAATGCAGAGTGTCCAGTTCAGGCGACCAGTAAGGTTTAAAGTTTTTCCTGCTGCCTCGTGGTATGTTACCCTTGGCTGCATTTAGAATAGTTGTGTTGAGGATCTTCAGTTTGGCATTTATTTCCAGTCTTCTGAAGAAGACTCTCCTCAACATGTCGTCCAAATAGGAAGTGAAAAGGCTCCAGTTAGCCTTCTTGTAGTTCCAGCTGGGAGGGTTCTTTTCCTTAGTAACTTTTCTTGTATGTGTTTTAAAACCCCATTGTTGGGGAAGGGGTTAGACCCCTCAATGCTAACAGTATCCACCCCCCCCCCCCCCGAGTACTGATTGGTCTATAGAATAAGTCTAGCCTTATATGCCCTGTACGCGCGGAAGAGGGTCCTTTTACTTTATCCATGACCAAACATCCAGTTATCTTATTTGTTTTTCTGTTTGTAGACTGCCAATTGACGAGTGCGAACTGGTTCTGGTGCATACAGTTCCCGTGGGACAGGACATCCGGGTCACAGACAGACCACTTAGACAGGTGAGGCACATCCAAGCATGGTCTTTGCTCATTCTAAAACAATCCAACATCAATTTGTGATCTTCCTCTACCTCTGTGCCATACTGTCTAGGCTTTACACTCGTCTTCCTCTTCTTCTTCCTCTTCTTTTTTCGTCTTCTTCTTCTTCTTCTTCTTCTTCTTCCTCTTCTTGTTGTTGTTCTTGTTCTTGTTATTGTTCTTCTTGTTCTTGTTATTGTTCTTTTTCTTCTTCTTCTTCTTCTTCTTCTTTTTTTTCTTCTTCATCTCTTCTTCTTTTCCTTCTTCTTCTTCTTCTTCTTCTTCTTCTTCTTCTTCTTCTTCTTCTTCTTTTTCTTCCCTTATATCCTTCTCCTCCTTCTTCTTCTTCCTCGTCTTCACGTTCATCGACTGCAAACTTAGGCGGAAAGTTCTGTTTGTTCATCCATTTCTATACTTTAATCTTCTTCCAGAATCTTAGTCATGTGTCCACATCCGTTCTACAGATCTTGTTTATTTCTATGCAAGCCGTTGGTTCAGACAGATGCACTCCGGCTTCAAAAAAAAAAAAACATTATTAATTAGTCGATTCTCATTGGGTTCCTCTCCCCCCCCCCCCCCCCGGTGAAGATGAGAAGGTAGTGGGACAAACATGGCGAAGATAAAATGTAAAGGGATAAACATAGCGGAGATGAGAAGGTAGAGGAACAAACATGGTGGAGATAAGAAGGTACAGTGACAAACATGGCGGAGATGTTAAGGTTGAGTGATGAACATGGCGAAGATGAGAAGGTAGGGGGACAAACATGGCGGAGAGGAGAAGGTAGAGAAACAAACATAGATGAGAACGTACAGGGACAAACGTGGCGAAGAGGAGAAGGTACAGGGACAAACATAGCTGAGATGAGAAGGTAAAGGAACAAATATAGCGGATATGAGAAGGTACAGGGGCAAACATGGCGGAGATGAGAAGGTACAGGGACAAACATAGCGGAGATGAGAAGGTAAGGGGCAAAACATGGCGGAGATGAGAAGGTAGGGGGCAAAACATGGCGGAGATGAGAAGTTAAAGGAACACATATGGCGGAGATAAGATTGCACATCCATCAAGAGTGTCATACATTGCTTAGGACACAATCACGTGCTCGCCAATCTGACTAATCACGTGACAAAGTGGGCAGAAGACTAATCACGTGGCCATGACGTCAGCGTGGTAATCTGATCGCAACTGGCGGTGATTTTGTTGTGCTCCCACTGGGGTGGCTTGTTTGGATAAGGTTACACACAGGTGTCCGCTTACTGGTTGCGTCCACACCCTCCCCTCCACCTCATAGTCTTCTTATGTTGTGTATACGTGAGTGTGTTTGCTTGCTGTACATTTCGGTTACTTCCTCTTTGTGTTTTCTCTTTCGCTGGATGTTTTTGGTGATTGGTCGCTTATATAGAGCTCCTGGGTGGGGAGAGGGGGGGGGGCTGGTGATAGTTAGGTTTGTTCATGGCACTCGATGTTGTTATTGATTGGTTCGGCTTCTTCTTCTTCTTCTCTCTCTCTCTCTCTTTCTCTCTGTCTCCCCCCCCCCTCTCTCTCTCTCTCTCTCTCTTCTGCCCTCTCTCTCACTTCCCCCATCCTGTATGTGTCTCTCCTTTTCCTACTGTCTATTCTTTCTCACACTTTCCCCCCACTTTCCCCTCTCTCCTGTCTCCGTCTGTTTGTATGTGTGTTTTTTTTTTTTTTTGGTTCGTCAGCCTCTGCCTGTGTTGGCAAAAGAGCATTGTACGACTCCATGTCTGTCATTGTTCAAGTAATAATGAGGAGGGAGGCATTGCACAATATCTTGACAACTGAGAAGATGAGTTGAAAAGGGGATAGAGGCAGACCAAGAGAGATGATGCTGGATGGGCTGAAACGATGGCATATCATCAAGAGAGCTGTTCCAGGCAACCAGGCATCGTGGTATGTGGATCGTCACCGGAGCTACATCGTTCGTGCTTTGTGCGGCGCTCTCGACAGGCGGCCAACCGTTCTGTGGAAAGAAGCCCAGCCATGTGGATTAAAACCTGGAACCATAAAAATTGATCCTGTCGACTTCAACTTGTAACTTCCACCTGTAGCCATTTACTTTAACCTCTAACTGTAACCGTTAACGTAACCCTCTAACTGTAAAAGATGTGTACACCCATGTCTGTCTTGTGGCCCCCCAGGTGAGCTCCCAACTAAGCATGGAGGTCTGCTGCTCGCCCTCGGGACGCCACATGTACAACAAGCTGGTGCACCTCTGCTGCCGCCACTTCCAGCTCTGCTCCACCACCGTCACCGGCATCCCCATGAAGGTCAGTGGCTGCCTGATGCGGCAAGCATCCCTGTCTGTCTGTCTGTCTGTCTGTCTGTCTGTCTGTCTGTCTGTCTGTCTGTCTGTCTGTCTGTCTGTCTGTCTGTCTGTCTGTCTGTCTGTCTGTCTGTCTGTCTGTCTGTCTGTCTGTCTGTCTGTCTGTCTGTCTGTCTGTCTGTCTGTCTGTCTGTCTGTCTGTGTCTGGCGTTGTTCAAGTCTGTGTCTGTCACTGTCCAAGTCTGTGTCTGTCACTGTCCAAATCTGTGTCTGTCACTGTCCAAATCTGTGTCTGTCACTGTCCAAATCTGTGTCTGTCACTGTTCAAGTCTGTGTTTGTCACTGTCCAAGTCTGTGTCTGTCACTGTCCAAATCTGTGTCTGTCACTGTCCAAATCTGTGTCTGTCACTGTCCAAATCTGTGTCTGTCACTGTCCAAATCTGTATTTGTCACTGTTCAAGTCTGTGTCTGTCACTGTCCAAGTCTGTGTCTGTCACTGTCCAAGTCTGTGTCTGTCACTGTCCAAGTCTGTGTCTTTTACTGTCCAAGTCTATGTCTGTCACTGTCCAAGTCTGTGTCTGTCACTGTCCAAATCTGTGTCTGTCACTGTCCAAATCTGTGTTTGTCACTGTTCAAGTCTGTGTCTGTCACTGTCCAAGTCTGTGTCTGTCACTGTCCAAGTCTATGTCTGTCACTGTCCAAGTCTATGTCTGTCACTGTCTAAGTCTGTGTCTGTCACTGTCTAAGTCTGTGTCTGTCACTGTCCAAGTCTGTGTCTGTCACTGTCCAAGTCTGTGTCTGTCACTGTCCTAGTCTATGTCTGTCACTGTCCAAGTCTGTGTCTGTCACTGTCCAAGTCTGACGCGCAAGTCAGTCATTAGTATCAAGATGGAAACGCTGTTATACTCTTCTTCTTTCTCGCGTTTACCAGCTGTGAACCCCATCGGGATTTTCTGGTTTTTCATTCACTGTTCGACTTTAGTCTTTATCTAGAACAGATTATAGGAGAACTGTGCACGTGCTGAGAGGCCGATCGATCAGTTTGCGCCCTCTGGCTACCACGTATAGGTTTACTAAACCGTCCTGCGATTGAAAACAAAAATCACAGTCTAGACGCCAGATCAAAACGACAGTTCCAAGATACCCAGTTCAACCTTCAAAGAAGTTAGAATGTGTAATTGGTATACCTGACAGCCTTTTGTCATTGCACAAAGGTGTGTCAGCACACGAACTGATACATGCAGTTGCGGATAGCAGATTTAGGAGAGGCATGATCGGCCACACCAGTTGGCATGGCACTTGATGATGATGATACCAGTCAGGTGCAACCTGCAGTCCTGTCAGACTAAGAGTGAGACTAAGATGGCCATTTCTCATCAAGAGCAGAAAATTAACAGTTATCAAAGGCCGTCTTTAGTGTGGGCCAAGGGGCTGTAAAACGTGGGCCAACAAACTTTATTTTTTCACCTGCGTGTAATTACATTGCTTTCTATTTACATTTCCGAAATGAGCCTGCGAATTGTTCTGTACCTGAGTGTAGGTCGATTTATCATTCTTGAAGTGGATATGTGAGTGTGTTCAAATTTCCTTCAGATGATCATTTAAGATAAAGATAGCTGAAATGTATTATATACATACGGAAACAGCCCTGAGTTATCCTACACATGGACAACACAAAACCTCTGTAAATGTGAGAATTTGGCGGGAATGGTAATTGAAACAACTGCGCAGTTATGTGAATATTGTTTTGTTTTTTGTTTTATTAACCCCGATAAAGTTAAGTGAACTTGTTTCTCCGCTGCTAAACACTAGTCCAGCTGTGGCACGCCAGGGGAGAATTATATGTTCAAAAAAATCATTTTAAAACGTTGTCTTCTGTCAGCTTTCAGTCGATCGTGAGATGCTGGTTTTAGTTTTCTGCTGGCTTTTTCTTTGTACTCCGCTCTCTTCCCTTTCCTTCCGTCTTGGCGTTCCCAGTGGGCTTTGGTCAGAAGTAGCGGCTCAGTTTCTGGCCGTGCGATCACGTATTTGTAATGTCGTTCTTCTCTCCCTTGGCGAAACCAGTCTTACCGAGTTATCCCCCTTAAAGGTCCGCTGGAAGATAAGGCAGAAGATGAAGCTGTGCCCACACGACACACGCGCACGCGCGCACACACAAACTGACTCTACAGATGGCTAGTTTATTTCCTGATACCGTTGATCAATTCTTCTCTAAAGTTTCTGTCTTTGTATATCAAGTTGTCGTGTCATTGTATTTACAGAGAGCAAGGGGTGGCGTGTAGAATCTGACCCAAACCTGGGCTCATTTCAGTTAAAACAGCCGATTATTTTACTGTATTTTCTTGCTTGAGTATCCTTGTTCCGTATCTTCTTCCGCCTGTAATCCTCCAGTGAAGCATGGGCCCTCAACCAAGTGACGTCAAGTCGTTCTATCCTTCGCTATTGCATGCAGCTCTCACCAGGTCCTACCCATCTTTTTCCCGTCACTCTCTAGCTACCTTCTCCGTATGTGTGTGTGTGTGTGAATGAGTGTGTGTTTATCTGCCTTTATTTTTATGTCCCCGTGCAAAGACATTCCTGTTAAATTAATGTCCACCCCCTCTAGAGACAGATATCAAGTGGGAGGTTGAAGATAGAATCTGCTCAGAAAGCACTGAAATTGAGAGAAGTCATGGGTTACACAGAAACCGACCGACGCGGCTTAGGACAAGGAAAAGTCACATGGTGGTCCAACCCCTCGGCCAAAGGACGCAGAGACATGACAACACAGTATATTAGGGATTCCGAAAACAGATTCAGGTCCAAAAAAGCAGTCCAGCAGTCGCAGCAAGGTCAGTGGATCGCCCTCGACAACGCCTTGCCACGAATACTCACATGGGGTAAGATGTGGCGAATGGCCCCGCTGCGAATGAGCTTTGTCATTTTGGAGTTTAAAATCAACATGGCCAAATGGCGTGCGACCACCGACCCGACATGTCCTCTATGCAGAGCTAAGCAGACTCTCGAGCACGTATTGTCCGCGTGCAGAAAAGGTTAGGGATGACCTACAAGGCGCCACAACAAAGTCCTGAAAGAGTTAGCGATCATTGTGGACCGAGCCAGAATGAGGACCAACGCGAGGGTCGGTCATAACGTCCCCCCATGCGCTTCCTCAAGGCTGGGTAGTCGCAAATGCTCCATCAACACTTGACTATGCGAGGGACTGGTTACTGGCGGTCGACCTGCCTGCTTTCGAGAAATAATCCGAAAGACATGGTTCTGTACTCTACGGCTAAATGCCAACTCACCCTGGGATGGAAGAATATCCCCTGTACAAAATCGAAAAGTACTATACGACACCAAACCTCACAATATTTGTAAAGCCACCATTTCGTCTTGTCCGAACGTCCGTTGAACGCAGCAGGAGCTGTCCGAGGTCTGATGTCATGAACCAGGCCGGCCGGCTCTCCGAGATTGTCTAGGATGATAATGGGTGGAAACAACTGTTGACGAGGGACTTTTCTTGAACTGATGATGGGTTCAGCTCTGCTCTGCATGCTCCCGCTGCGGAGTTCTTCTGATATATTCCAGATGTTCTCAAATGCTGCCCTATTCAACACCAGCGTCTTTTCTTCACCTCTTGGTCCAATGGAGCTACTGCTGCTAATGCTACTACTACTGCTGCTGCTGCTGCAACTACTACTACTACTACTGCTACTACTACTACTACTACTACTACTACTACTACTACTACTACTACTACTACTACTACTACTACTACTACTACTACTACTACTACTACTACTACTACTACTACTACTACTACTACTACTACTACTACTACTACTACTACTACGACGACGACATCTTCTTCTTCTTCTTCTTCTTCTTCTCCTTCTTCTTCTTCTTCTTCTTCTTCTTCTTCTTCTTCTTCTTCTTCTTCTTCTTCTTCTTCTTCTTCTTCTTCTTCTTCTGCTTCTTCTCCTTCTTCCGCTTTCGAGGAAGATATACGTTTGTGTTTTTTGCTCTTCTGGCCACCTCAACCATAAGCACATTATGCTGTTTTTCTCTGATGTCATCTTTCCATCTTGTTCTTGGTCTCCGTCTTATTTTATGCCCATCCCTTCTTTCATTGTTTGGTATATGTGTTACCTATTTATAATACTAGTAGAATCTCAGCGACAGAAACAATAATAGCCACCATAATAACCACTAATGGCAGTAACATTGGTATTGACGTTGATAATAACAAAGTTATTAAGCAAAGCAGCGCAGGCAGAGTCAGCTTTGTGTGGATAAGCTCTGATAGAACCAAGGACACAACTTAGGACCACTGACCCCCTCACATCTCTCACAGGGCAGTTTCTGTACGCGAATGCAGACCAGAAAATTTGATCTAATTTGGTTACCCCAACTTGCTTGATTGTCTGTCCGTGGGCCGGCGTTATGAGAGGAATCAATTATTTTATTGTAATTAGTTTCCACACGACCCCATCTCCCTTAGTTCTTGTTTGCTCTGAGATGTTCAATGTGGTCACTCTTACGCCCTTCCCCCCTCCCCGGCTCCCTTTTCTTCTTTCAGTTTGTTGTTGTTTTAGTATCCAGAAGTCATGAGTTGTTAACCCTTAGGCTCGGTATTATGGATATCGCAACCTTTCGGCCTCGATTCCATTGTAAATACCGTCAATCTGGGGGAAAATGTGGCTTTCCTGCCTACCCACGGGATTGAACCCGGACCACAAGGAGTACGTCACCCGGTCTCCGCGAAATCCGGTTTAGCCAATTCCGTCAGAGAGCCGGGCTTCTTCTTTCAGTAGGAGCCTGTTTGTCTCGCCGTATGTGTGTGTATGTGAGTGAGTGACGTTAAACCACATCAGAACCGCACAGTGCGTGATTAACACTCGATGACAAAAAGTGCCACCATTCGGATGAGAATCTTCCATGCGCAAGTGCCAGAAAGCCCGTTCAACCATAGGTTACATCACGGTCTCCAACAACAGCATGAGTCTGGTTTTAAAAGTGTATGTGGTGTGTGTGTGTGTGTGTGTGTGTGTGTGTGTGTGTGTGTGTGTGTGGTGTGTGTGTGTGTATGGTGTGTGTGTGGTGGGGTCCGGGGGGGGGGGGGAGGTGAATGCTTGCATGACCAATTTGTGACCCTTTGAAAATTAAGTTCTTACGTGTTTTCATTCGTTAGTCGTACACCCACTTCCATCCTGTTCAGGTTTGCTTCCCACATCATACACCCACTCCCCTGTGGTAGAGGTTTACCACGTCGTAAACCCACTCCCCTCCTACAGGTTTAGTTCTAAAAAGGCTTCCAGTAACTTTCCCAGTTTTTGAATTGATGTGATTTTCCCTGTCTAGTAGTCCTTAAGTGAGGTGTCTTTTACTCTCTAAAGGTAACTAAAGAGTCAGTTGTCAAAGAATAAGTTGCCAAAAAGTTGGTTGTCCATTTCTGAGAGTCCATTAGGAAGGTGATTTTTATCATTGGTGAAGGTTCTAAGGTCAGCTGTCGATTTCGTCTGTTGTGACAGATCCCCGTTGCGGCTAGTTCCCCTTTCCGAATACTGTCTAATGTTAGTCTGACACCTCGAGTTTTGTTACCGCTGAGTAATTGACTTAGGTCTTCTACTGTCTCCCTTTTAGTGTTAGCACTATGTGTCTACTTTAGTGGTAGTGGCACTGTGTGTCTACTTTAGTGGTAGCGGTGACACTGTGTGTCTACTTTAGTGGTGGCGGTGGCACTGTGTGTCTACTTTAGTGGTGTAGGTGGCACTGTGTGTCTACTTTAGTGTTGGTGGCACTGTGTGTCTACTTTAGTGGTAGCGGTGGCACTGTGTGACAACTTTAGTGGTGGCGGTGGCACTGCGTGTCTACTTTAGTGTTGGTGGCAATGTGTGTCTACTTTAGTGGTGGTAGTGGTGGCACTGTGTGTCTACTTTAGTGGTGGCGGTGGCACTGGTTGTCTACTTTAGTATTGGTGGCACTGTGTGTCTACTTTAGTGGTGGTGGCACTGTGTGTCTACTTTAGTGGTGTAGGTGGCACTGTGTGTCTACTTTAGTGGTGGTGGCACTGTGTGTCTACTTTAGTATTGGTGGCACTGTGTGTCTACTTTAGTGGTGGTGGTGGCACTTTGTGTCTACTTTAGTGGTGGTGGCACTCTGTGTCTACTTTAGTGGTGGTGGAACTGTGTGTCTACTTTAGTATTGGTGGCACTGTGTATCTACTTTAGTGGTGGTGGCACTGTGTGTCTACTTTAGTGGTGGTGGCACTGTGTGTCTACTCTAGTGGTGTTGGCACTGTGTATCTGCTTTAGTGGTAGTGGCACTGTGTATCTACTTTAGTATTGGTGGCACTGTGTGTCTACTTTAGTATTGGTGGCACTGTGTGTCTACTTTAGTGGTGGTAGCACTGCGTGTCTACTTTAGTATTGGTGGCACTGTATGTCTACTTAAGTGATGGTGGCACTGTGTGGCAAATTTTTTTTTAAATATATTTTTAATGCAATTTTTTGAATATGTTTTAAATGCAGTTTTTTTTTAACATAATTTAAATGCAGATTGTTAAATATATTTTAAATAGAGTTTTCTAAGTATATTTTAAATGCAGTTATTTTTTTTTAAATGTATTTTAAATGCAGTTTTCTTTTAGTATGTTTTTAAAAACAATTCCTGAGACAGTTTGTAATTTTATTGTTATCATTTTGGGTATGTTATCGTAAGCTATTAAATTGAATAAAATACAATCAGCGTGATTTATATGGTTTTGCAAACAGATGCTATATAATTTCTTTTAATCAAAATTAAACGACGATATATTTTCGTTACCATATAGATTTAAAAAGCTAATATATTTTTACAGTTTTACGAGATTTGCTAGGTATTTTAAAACGGTAAGGGCCGAAGGGCTTTATATAGGTTAAGGCGACGTCAAGTCTCAGTCCCATGATGATGATGATGATAATGGTGATGATGATTGTGATAATGATGGTGATGGTTGTGACAATACGCGCGGTGACTTCAGAATGTCTTTCCTTAACCTACTTTTATTCCTTTGTGTTTCGAAGTATACCGAAATAAATGGTTTTGGATACATCCTTAATCTAAGTAAGACGACCACATCAAACACTTACTTCTCCTGGACTGTTGGTCATATCAAACACTAAAACTTTTTCCCAGATGTTAAGTGTTAAGGTAGTCTTTGTGACGCCTGTGATTCTGCCCAGCCCAGACTTACTGTCTGCAGATTTGCACACCATCTGTCGGTGTCAGATATTTATTCCCCCTGCCAGACCATTAGGGGCAGATAACTCCGGCTAATTGTGTTTAATTCCCCCTGAGGTTACCTAAACTGGAGTGCCGGTCCGACGGTCACTATTGACATGGTGAGCAGAAAGTGTTAACAGAAGAATTGACACCGTATGATTTTATTGTGATGGCAGGTGAAGTAGGCCGGAGGTGTGACTTGTCTTATTTGCTCTGGTCAGCTTAATTGAACCAGGAGATCCTAGCGTGGGAATTCAAACAATTGTTGTACAGTCACTGACTGACAGCGAATAAACTTACCCACAAGGGAGGAGCTGTAATATCCGTGAATGAGAATGATTTTAGGCGTAATGTAGGAGGAGCTTAATAAAAGTTATAAAGGGGTGAACTATAGGTCTGGTAAATGAGATCCTGTCGAGCACATGCCATCTGTTGGGCTTAACCTAAGCTTGAGACAGAACTTTTGGCATCGTGGTTTCATTTTTCCAGGTAAGATCTAACTGTCTTTTTACTCAAGTGTGTGTCTTCATCACTTTGTAGTACTCCTAGGCGGACATTTCTTCATTCTCGTAGGGCACTGTCACATTGCTTTATTTCCTATTTCATAGTGTCATGAAGGTTTTTCGTGCACATGTGTTTCAATGTTGTAAAACTTAAATGTTGTTGTTGCCATTGAAATTTAATGAACTATCATGTTTTTGAAATCACAAGCGTGAAGATAACTTTGGCAATCTTTTCACGTGTGGTTAATGTGAATCTGTATTACATACAGCTAACACACTGAAATGTGTTTAACTCTCGGGAGGCGAATGCGGAGATTGATCCCGGAGAGTAAATCCACGAGATTTGTTATTTGATTCGCCCCAGAACTATTGTTAGCATTCTGGGCGCGTCGATTGTTCCAAGCATAGATTCCAGAACTGGTTCTGTCTGACTGATTGTCATTTTGAGTCTGTACGAGAGATGGCACCTGACGTAGAAGACTTGACTATCATTACAGGACGTGTAGAGGAAGGCAGAAGATGTAACAGTTGGAATGTGAGACATAAGCCCTTCCAAATTGGACAGGAGTGAATGTGAGCATGAGGGAGAGATGAAATGTTTTATTTAAATAAACATGCTTGATGTTAGTATAATATACATGCTTAGTGTACATCTAGAGCAGATACTACAAATATGCGCTTGTTTCTTCATTCTCCAGTTCCCACATTGGGCAGGGACTAGTAGGCATCCATTATTAGCCGACCGTCGAGTGTAACGACCTGCAGAAAGCAGTGAGGACGACAAACTGGAAAAGATAGGCAGGGTCTCAAGCCGAGAACTGTCCTGATGAGCTAAGTTATGTACAACTTTAATGTCATCTATAACATCATCCCAACTCTACTAGCCTAAACAAGTTCATTTTATTTTAATTTCGATTTATTAAATAAATCTTTTTGATGTCGTAACAACATTAGTTGAGTAAATTGTGTACTTAGGTTCAAGTGTCTTTGTGCATATTAGTTTACTTCAGCTAACAAATATTTAAATCACTTGATGGGGGCTTTTAAGTAATGCCAGGAAAGGAGACCAGTCGCAGGGGTTAAATGAGCACCTGGATTATATCACAGTGGGTGTATCCAGATATCTATCTATCCCTTCTCCTTCTCCTGTGGATACAAGTACAGCAACTTTCATTTCATGGAACGAGCCACTCGCTGTTTTCTTGGCTATCCAGGACTGTCTAGGATCAACATAGCTTAGATAATAGTCCAGTTTCTCACGTGGGTGGGCATTGTTAAGGTTCAAACCCACACCCTCACTATATCAGTGTATTTACCCACGTGGGCGCGCGACAATTGGGGATCTCGTCCCGGCATAGAACCCAGCGACAATTGGGAATCTCGTCCTGGCATAGAACCCAGCGACAATTGGAGATCTCGTCTGGGAATTTATAACATCGAGCGACAATTGGGTATCTCGTCTCGGGGTTTATAACATCACGTAACAATTGTGTCGCTCTCTAGAATTAAAACCTGACACAAGTGGCGTCCCGCCAGCGATCAAACCCGCAGACCCTAGACTAACGAACAAGAAGTTTAATTTCATAGATTTCATTTTAACTCTTCATCCAGTTCTTAGACTAAAATTATACTTAGTAATTGGTAACTGGGAAGATTAAATTATAATAACTGTAAAAGTATTTAATTGATGAAATCATATGAGTTAACTGTCTATCATTGAACATTTCATGAACATTGATCAATGTGTAATCTATAGTGCTTAGTTAGAGTCGATGAATTGATGATTTTTTTGCTTGCATATTTCATTTGATATAGAATGTAGAACATATTACATGCTGACATCATATCATTGAGATTAATAATTAGTGACTGAGTGTAACATCGCTTTGATCATTTATAGGTTTATCCTTTTGCTGCTATAGTATTCTATAGGCTGTTAATCTGGTAGGCTGCTTTGCATCATATACATCTTTGTGCGGCTGTCATAGTCTCCTCTGGTGCCAAGTTCACTGTACTTTGCTCTGACATATCCTTCTTATCCTGACTCGAGGGAGTATCATATTTATTTCTGGATAGACCTGATAGATAGAGAATGGACTTACGTACCGAGTACCAAAAAGATGTAAGAAAATTCGGGATAGCTGAGGGTAGAGTAGGGGCACAGTTAGAAACATATATTAAATGCCAGATGGATACTTTTGATTATATGGTTGCCCGTAATGCTGCAGAGAAAAAGCGCCAGTTGGAGCTAGAAGAATATTATAGGCAGGAACAGCTTAGGAAAGAAGAGTATGAAAGAGAGGAACAGCTAAGGAAAGTAGAGTATGAAAGAGACATACAGCTTATAAGAGAAGAATTAGAAAGAGAGATAGAGTGTATTCAGGAAGGATTTGCTGAAAGGATGAGGCGTAAGAGTGAAGAAATTCATCGAAAACTGCTACTTGAGAGGGCAGAAAAAGATAGGATAAAACAGCAAGCAGAAAACATTAGCGTTGAGGAAACTGTGAGTATATGCGAGGTAAAACCAATACCTCAGGCTGAAACTCAAGCAGGTATGGTGGGGGCAAACTATCTAACCATGGTGGTGTGCACTCCTTGGCCAAACCCAACAGCTAAGGAAGAAAACATAAAAACCGGAGGACAGTATCTCACACCTCTTATTCCTACAGAGAAAAGAGGCAACAAGGAGAACTCTTCTTTAGGGATAACCAGATCTACATTGCTGGACCCCTTTACTTCCATTCTTAAGCCTAAAAGGAAAAGATGGAACAAGAAGCAGAAATCTTCTAAAGGGACCAGATCTACATTGCTGGAACCCCTTACTCCCATTACCTCAGACGAGATAAATGAGAGCGAACCTGACAGTAGTGACAAGCGTGATAACGGTTGTAACCGTAGACATAGCTGTTCGACTGACACACCAGACATTAATGAGGACGAGGGCAAAGACTTACCCAACTCCCATATCCCCTTTGGTCCCTTCATGCAAGAAGAGGAATTAAAGCAGACTGATGTAGGGAATAACGCTGAACCTGTGTCCCCTATTTCCTTGGATGCGGCCGCATGCCTAATGGAATGTGTTAGTTCTGACTTTGCACCCGAAGGAGTTGACTGCGATGGCGGCAACACACCTCCTGATTTGCTTTCACTGAACTGTGCATATGAAAGCCAGACCAAGGTGAGAATAGCAGATGAGGAGGAGAGTTCTCTTGACGTCTTGACGATCTTAGAGACTCGACATAAACAGGACAATTCTGCTAGGCCTGTGCACGTCGATAATGGACAGACAGAAGTGTTTGCCATTATCGAAGAAGAAAATACTTTTCGTGAGCAGGGAGACAACTTGTCTCTGCTGCCCTGTACAGCTGGGGCGACATGGATACTTCTGATGAAGGACCCTGAAGCAGAACAAGCCATGAATAGTAGGGAACCCCAACATTCTGGTCTTGTAGTACTCTTTGCTTCGAAGGAAGTGACAGGGGTATCTCAGCTGGTGGTGGAAACTTCATTGCGAAGAAATTCCACATTACAGTCTACAGGAAACCCTGAGTTTTTTACTGATTTGACTGTATACCCTGACTTGATTTCGTGCTCTGACTCTGGACTGATCTTTGTTAAAGACAATTCCACCCTGACAATTTGGCAAGGTAAAGACAGAATGCACCGAAGAGGCAACAAATGGACACTCTTCAGAGAAATTGTTAGTGGTAAGTGGCACTCACTTCGTAGGATCACGATGAGTGAAGATATCCCTCGTTTTAAGAGGAGATTTGTAACAGATTTTTCAAGAATCTGTGGACTGAGGAGAAGAGGATCCAACCTGACTGCGACTAATCCTTTTAGTAGAACACTTCAGGCTCTCCTTAGGCAGATAGGGCGCGGCGAAGTGAGGAAACGCACAGAGGTTGTCAGTCAACGGCGCAGAGGAGTCCTGTTGACAAAGCATGGATCTTTGATTATCCGATGGAAGGGGGAACCTCCGGACAAAGGGACATTACCGAGCGACTGCTTGGAATACCCGCTCAATACCAGGATCAATGACAGTATTGAATTATCCTGGATGAAAGGACACGGGATGTCTGCAGACGAGTGCAGATCTTCCCACTGCCATAAAGAATATTGGAAACAGAAAACTTATGAGCAGTTATGCAAAGAAGGACTTGAAATTCTTGGAAGCCACAGAGCGTGCAGATGTGCGGTCAGGGTGACCGAACTTAAGGGGGAGGCTCTGTGACAATACGCGCGGTGACTTCAGAATGTCTTTCCTTAACCTACTTTTATTCCTTTGTGTTTCGAAGTATACCGAAATAAATGGTTTTGGATACATCCTTAATCTAAGTAAGACGACCACATCAAACACTTACTTCTCCTGGACTGTTGGTCATATCAAACACTAAAACTTTTTCCCAGATGTTAAGTGTTAAGGTAGTCTTTGTGACGCCTGTGATTCTGCCCAGCCCAGACTTACTGTCTGCAGATTTGCACACCATCTGTCGGTGTCAGATATTTATTCCCCCTGCCAGACCATTAGGGGCAGATAACTCCGGCTAATTGTGTTTAATTCCCCCTGAGGTTACCTAAACTGGAGTGCCGGTCCGACGGTCACTATTGACATGGTGAGCAGAAAGTGTTAACAGAAGAATTGACACCGTATGATTTTATGATTGTGAGGATAATTGTGAGGATGGTGATGATGATTGTGATAATGATGGTGATGATGATTGTGATGATGATGATGGTGATGATCATTGTGATGATGGTGATGATGGTGATGATGATTGTGATGATGGTGATGATCATTGTGATAATGATGATGATTGTGATGATGGTTGTGATAATGATGGTGATGGTGATGACGATCGTGATAATGATGATGATTGTGATGTGTATGGTGGTGGGTGGTGGTTATGATGGTGATGATAATGATAATAGTGATGATGGTGATGAGGATTGAGATGATGATGAGGTTGATGGTTGTGATGAGAATGGTGATGAATGATGAGGTTGATGGTTGTGATGATGATGATAATGGTGATAATATTGATGATGCTGATGGTGGTAATGATGATAAAGGTGAGAAGGTGATGATAATGAGGATGGTGATGAATATTGTGGCGATGATGATTATGATGATAATGTCAGTTTGATAAGGACAAGACCCGCTAAGAGCCGTTCGGTGAGTAATTTACCGCCATAGGAACAAACCCCTAACACACAACCTTGGCATTTGTATGAAGTTCTGCTCTTTCTATAGTAAACCTCCCATATACATTCTCCTGCGATAGCTGCTCTTGCCACTGAGCGCAGACGGCGATCGAGGTTTTCTCCGCAAGTTTTCTTCTCTGACATAATTATCCCCCTTGCCAGGAGACCTAACGACTCCCGAGGAGGCCGTAGTTGCAGCAGGTTTCCTGTGGCCCATTACTCAGTGGCCAGTTGTCCGGCTTTTTTGTGTAAAACAAAGATAAGAAAAGGAAGTTTTGTATGGGTCTGCCACCCACAAACCTGCCGGCGTCAATAGCCACTCTCCAGGGGCTGATCTTGTTACTGCAAGCAATATTTGGACCCTACGGGTGGTGGTTGGGGGGGGGGGGAGGGGGGGGGGAAGCTAACTGTCACAAGTGAAAATTGTACGTAATTCTAAAGTTGGTCCAGGCTGGCTTGTTTTCTTAGTTCTTTTTACTTCTGCTTTAGTCGCTACAGACGTCTCAGTTTCCTTTTACCGGGAGGGGGAGGGGGGTTGGCTGCGTGGTCTCGAGGCATGGTGTCAGCCTCGAGTGTTAGAGGTTCCGGGTTCAATCCTCGGTTAGGGCTGGGCGTTTTTCACGTGGACTTGCACTTCTAGTAATTCCCCCTGGTCTCTGGGTAGTGAGATTGGGCGCCCGTGTGCATTGCTGCGCACGTAAAACATCTCTTAGCAGTTGGAAATCGAAAAGAGTAGCCTAACGGCGCTGCCCGGGCAAACGTTGGAGTTAAAATTCTGCCCAAAGTATTTCAGAATCCTCGCCGGTGCTACAGAGCCTGTGCACTGTGCTGAGCTTCTTCGGACTCTGAGTTAGAAGAAGAACGGTGCACTTATGGGTTACACCCGTGTGCCATGGTGTTGATCCTGTGTTCAAAACCTCAAAACCTCAAAACTCCAAAACCTCAAAACCTCAAAACCTCAAACATTGCTTTAACAAAATAATGTTATTCCTTTCATTGTTTCTTCGTTGTGAATTCACATAATGGGGACACGTACAGTATATTGAGAGCTGCCATTGTGTAGCGGCTAGAAACTCGTCTACCGGTCTAATGTTCGTGGATTCAGGTCCTAATGGAGCCAGACTTTTCTGGAATGATCTTGCCTTAAACTGGTGCCTGGTGGGGTCCTGGAAGCAAAGGCTGCGGCACCAAGTGAAGATTGGTCTATAAGTATATGGTCCAACCCACGGCCATCTTGAGATATAAATAGCCTGAAGATGGGCGTGTCCAACCCTATATTATCCCAGCGCGTCTTAAGGCTTAGAAAAGGGTCCTTGACTTTAAGATGGGGGGGGGGGGGGTTAAAAACTTACTTGCGTAGAAAATATTTGACAATTTATTGACCAACATATTTCACTGTATCAAGTCGGGTGTAACATTAAATACTGAACATTAACATACAATGAAAGACGAGAACGAATCCTGGTTTCCTCCTCTTCTTCTTCTTCTTTTTCTTCTTCTTTTTCTTCTTCTTTTTCTTATTCTTCTTCTTCTTTTTCTTTTTCTTCTTCTTCTTTTTCTTCTGCTACTGCTTCTGCTTCTTTTTATGTTTCTTCTTCCTTCCTTTCTTTTTCCCTTCCTTTCTTCCTTCCTTCCTTTCTTCCTCTCTCCTTTTCCTTCCTTTTTTCTTCCTTCCTTCTTATTATTCTTCGTGTTCACCGACCGTAAACTCCGGCGTAACAGTTATGGTGTTTCGCCTGCTTATATTCTTCTTTTTTGTATGCAGACTGTTGGTTCCTCGTTCCTCAGAAAGATACACGCCCTTAATTAGTCGAATTTTACGACATGTTAGTTAGGGGGCCGTTGGTCTGTTCTTGTTGCATATTTCTGGCCGTACTTGTTGCTGTCGTCATCATCCATTCAGTCAGGTGCCGTTTCCACAATGAAGTTGGCCGCATTGGATCTCCAGTACGGTCTGTCTTGTTTTAATTGTACACTCTTTCAGAATGCTGCTCGCCTATCTCTTGAAGTTGTCCTTCCATTTGTATCGTCTACCTCTTGCCGTCAACCTGCTTTCCCTTCCCCAGTATGGTTTTTTCACAGATTGTTGACAAAATATTTTAGCTCTCTCTCTCTCTCTCTCTCTCTCTCTCTCTCTCTCTCTCTCTCTCTCTCTCTCTCTCTCTCTCTCTCTCTCTCTCTCTCTCTCTCTCTCTCTCTCTCTCTCTCTCTCTCTCTCTTTCACTCTCTCTTTTTAAATTTTAATAATTGTTTGTTCATTCGCTGTCTCTGCAGAATCTCTGTGTCTGATTGTTTTGTTTCCCTGAGACTCAGTTCCATGATTTGTTTTGTTTCCATGAGACTCAGTTCCATGATTTGTTTTGTTTCCATGAGACTCAGTTCCATGATTTGTTTTGTTTCCATGAGACTCAGTTCCATGTTGCAGTTGTCTGTTGATTGTCCAAGTTTCTGTTCCTTCAGCAGGGTTGAGTATTCATACCATTTGACGATTCTCATTTTTAATGTGTTGTTTATCTCTCAATCCAGTCTGTTCTTAGTTTGTTACAAAGTATTTAATTGTAATTTGGTCTGACCCTTGCTGTTATTCTCACTACTATTTTTATTTTAGATGAATTTTTTAGTGTTACCTCGTGTGGAACTGTACAATTCATTTAGATCTCAGTGTAGACAGGTATAAGCCACTATTTTTCTACAATGACCTTGACTCCCAGGTCGACCCAGCCTTCAGTGGATACCAGGTAAAGTTGTGAAAAGTAAAGGCGGCCAGTGGTGCTGACCACGTCACCTACCAAGTGCGGATTATTCTGTAAAATATGGGTCGAGCCCTATGTGCCCAGTGCATGTGAAGGCGTGGAAAAGGACCCTTTACTTTATTTTATAGACACGGAAAGCAACATCGATAGAGGCATAATACTATGAAAACAACAAGAGGAGCTGTGTTTGCACTAGGAAATCTGTTGTCAAAGAAATTTAAAACGTGTATCCAACTTAAAATGTTTAATCAAACGAATCCAATCAATACCGTTGTGTTGAGGAAAACCTCTGGTGCGACAATTACTAATGAACTACAAACATTTCATTAACTGGTGCCTATATAAAATGCAAGGAATTAATGCTGGACTTTTTGTGAGAACTAAATTAATTCCAGTGAATCACGAGAGGAGACAAACGCTGTCGATGGATAAGACATGCACTGTGAAAATGTGATTAAAGTATAACTAGTTTGACCTATCACTGAAAAATTCAGATTCAAATAAATTAGTAGAGGGAAAACGGTGAAAAAAACAATTGAGGGGGAAAAAGAGGGGGGGGGGGGGGGGGGGGGGTAATAAATTAGAAAAAAAATCAGATAGGGAGGGAATCGTTTTTTTCTTTTAACGCTCTGGGAAAGGGACTTCCGGTCAGAGTGGCCGATAACTGGCTGACCGCTGATGCTCTGAAAAGTGATCCGTTCCCGGATGGTTTTGCTGACGCAAATTCGCCATTTTTTTTCTTTCTGGGAGTCCAAATGTTCCGACGCCCAGGGTTGAGTGCTTAGGGCGACACTGAGCAGTAAGTTGTAACTGTTTTTCAACTTCTGGACTTTAATCTTGTTTCGGACCTTGAGTTTTGTGTGCACATCCGTTTTACAAATCTGACTTATTTATAAAAAGTATGTTAATTCCTTTTCACCCAGGCAAATACACTCCGACTTCGAAAGAAAAACACATAGTTGGTCGGCTTATACGACATGCTTGGTACGGGACAATGGGTCTGTCTCTCTCCCCCCCCCCCTCTTTTTTTTCTTTGCTTACAAGCCTGCCCGAAAAGGATCTCCGAAATCCACACGGTCGTCTGCGGATTAGAGTTGGTATAGCTGTTGCTAGTTGTAACCAGTGACGTGTGCTCTCTGTTGGCAGGAAGAACAGAACGCCAGCTCCTCGGCCAACTACGACGTGGAACTTCTGCACCCCGCCGCGGCACATGATGATATGTTCAAGAACGGTAAGTCTTGCATGTAACCGGTACGTAATTTAGATCAGTATTCTTCAACCCTAGGCCCGAAGCCCACTGTGGTCCGCAACGAAGTCCAGGCGGCCCTCCAACAAATGTTGCCTAATCATCTAACAAGGTAGGAGCGATGATTTGTCCCTTCTACATTCTTTGGTCGTGTGATGAGATGGAGAATATTGGTGTACATTGTGACAGTAGGAAAGTTGGAGGGGAGAAGAGGCAAAGGGAGACCAAGAGAACAGATGCTGGACAGCTTTACATCATGGCATGGAAGATCATCTGTGTCAGAGTTGATTGCAAGTGCACGAGACAGAAGGTTGTGGATAGACAATACTACCAACGCCACACGCCATGGAGGATCATCTTTGTCAGAGTTGATTGCAAGTGCACGAGACAGAAGGTTGTGGATAGACAATACTACCAACGCCACACGACATGGCATAGAAGATCATCTTTGTCATAGTTGCTTGCAAGTGCACGAGACAGAAGTTTGGGGAGGGAAATGACTGCCGACGCCACCGGGCATGGACTTTGAGAAGAAGACTGTAGGGTTAACAGCTCGAGGACTTTCTAGTGTGAAAAGACTTTCTTAGACATGTCAATAATAAAAACCAAACAGAGAAATCCAGTGGATGGTATTGTAGCGCTTCATTTATCAGAAACAAGGCTCCAGCCACATACATGTCGCATTAGCTGAAAATTGTAATTTTTGTGACATCGCATGTAAGATCAGAAGAACTCCGCAGGGGAGCGTGCACAGCAGGGGTCCGCCAATCATCACTAGAAAGGTCCTTCGTCGATGATTTTGTGGGGGCCTATTATCTTCGTAGACAATCTCAGAAATTGGGCCTACCTGGTTCATGACGCCAGGCCTCGGACATCTCCTCCTGCACTTTATCGGACGTTCGGACAGGGTCAAAACTAAACGGTGACTTTGCAACAGGAATTGTGAGATTTAGCGTCATATATTGTCTCTGCAGTAGCAAATTCGCCAACAGAGTGACAAGCTTACGTTTGGCTGATCAGACAGACTTTACACTTTGGCAAAATAAGACAAAAATGAGGATGTGTTTTCTGTGTCTTGTTTGCTTAGAAGTGTCCCCTGTTTTTGTGGGTCGTGCTTGCTCAGATGTGTCCCCTGTTTGGGTGGGTCGTGTTTGCTTAGATGTGTCTCCTGTTTGGGTGGTCGCGAGTATGAATAGGTTAAGGGACACTAATTTAGATCGCTTGTGTTACGTAATCACTGTTGGCTAGTTCCGCTTGACCATGGAGATCCACGCCTGATGTCCATCGTCCGTAATACCCTTTGTCCACTTCCCTTCTATATTGCCCAATTTCTTGTCCCTCTCCTGTGTATATTGCCTTCATTGTTAAAGTGGAAATGAGCACACATAAGTGAACGTCTGGAGAAAATAAGTAAGCATTCAGTAGACCACAAATACACGCATGTTGTCAGCCGTACACATATATTTACTGCTTTATTTAATCAGTGCAAGAGTTATGTACCCAGGATTAAATGACAGTGTATGTTTGTGTGCGTGAATGCTTGTCTGTGTATACGATGATTGCTAATCTTTGATGACCCCTTTCTCGCGTGCCAGGCTTCGTGTTCGCGTAGCCTGCGGGTTCTCTGGATGCGAGTGCCAAACGAAATCGGATGCTTGAAATGTTACATTCCTGCCAAGATAAAGTTTGTCATAGAAAACTGTCTACGCGCGAAATTAACTACCCCATCGCGCAATTCGGAAAATCTTGTCGCATGTAATACCTTGCCGTTTTCTTGTCAATCCCAGAAATTGTTAAAGATTAGCAAGAGAGTTGTCTCTCTTATTGTGTACATAATTACCGCCCTTGCAGGGATTCGAAGGTTTCGTTGTGCCAAGAAAAAAATCCATTCGGAAACAAATGTGAAGAATTCCGGAAGCAGAGAATTAACTAACGGACAAATAGGGCTCTTTGCTGTTGTTCGTACTAGTGTTGATGGCTCCCGTTGCTGTTTCTGGTAACCTGTTTATTACCACTTCTTCCATGGGAATGTGTCATCGTTTGTGCCATAGGTCATTGTCGGGTCGTCTGTGATGTGACGTTTAATTACACCCGAAAGTGAACTTAATTTTTCAGTGTGTTAGCCGTATAGGTACAGGATACTTGGGTAAAGCTCACGACAGATAGTCTACATCTGATGTTGAGCTTGCGATATATAGTCTACATCTGAAGTAAAGCTCACGACATATAGTCTACATCAGAGGTTGAGCTCACGATATATAGTCTACATATGGGGTAAAGCTCACGACAGTTAATCTACATCTGAGGTAGCTCACTACAGTCTGCACATAGGGTAGAGCTCACGATAGATAGTCTACACCTGAGGTAGAGCTCACGACTGATAGTCTACACCTGGGGTAGAGCTCACGACTGATAGTCTACACCTGAGGTAGAGCTCGCGACTAATAGTCTACACCTGGGGTAGAGCTCACGACTAATAGTCTACACCTGGGGTAGATCTCACGACAGGTAGTCTACACATGGGGTAGAGCTCACGACAGATAGTCTACACCTGGGGTAGAGCTCACGACTGATAGTCTACACCTGGGGTAGAGCTCACGACTGATAGTCTACACATGGGGTAGAGCTCACGACTGATAGTCTACACATGGGGTAGAGCTCACGACAGGTAGTCTACACATGGGGTAGAGCTCACGACTGATAGTCTACACCTGGGGTAGAGCTCACGACTGATAGTCTACACATGGGGTAGAGCTCACGACAGATAGTCTACGCCTGGGGTAGAGCTCCCAACAGGTAGTTTACACCTGGGGTAGAGCTAATGACTAATAGTCTACACCTGGGGTAGAGCTCACGACAGATAGTCTACGCCTGGGGTAGAGCTCCCAACAGGTAGTTTACACCTGGGGTAGACCTAATGGCTAATAGTCTACACCTGGGGTAGAGCTCACGACAGATAGTCTACGCCTGGGGTAGAGCTCCCAACAGGTAGTTTACACCTGGGGTAGACCTAATGACTAATAGTCTACACCTGGGGTAGAGCTAACAACAGGTTCTCGCTAAGTATGATGGTCCTGGAAAGCTTTCCAAATTTCCAAACTAATGTGACGCGACACTTTATTCGGACTACATTTGCATTAATTAGAGGTATTGCTGAGAGTATCCATTGCAAAGGTCATCCGTGTAGCCTAGAATTCCCACATCAAAGACCGTCTGTGTAGCCTAGATTTCCCACATCAAAGACCCTTCGTGTAGTCTACAATTCCCACATCAAAGACCCTCCGTGTAGCCTAGAATTCCCACATCAAAGACCGTTCCTGTAACTTATAATTTCTACATCAAAGGCTGTCCGTGTAGCCTACAATTCTCACATCAAAGACCGTCCGTGTAGCCTAGAATTCCCACATCAAAGGTCGTCCGTGTAGCCTAGAATTCCCACTTCAAAGATCGTCCGTGTAACCTAGAATTCCCACATCAAAGACCGTCATGTAGCCCTAAATCCCACATCACAGACCTTCGATGCGGCCTTAAATTCCCACATCAGAGACAGTCCTTATTGTCGACATCTCTCACTCCAAATGGATATAGCAGCCCTGAACTCCTACAACAAAATTAATGCGCCTATTCTCACAACTCATACGATGCGACGGACATGTAAATATCGTGCCGGATATTTCCATATCAGAGTAATATAATTAATGCTAGTCGGACACGCTCTTGGAGCGGTATTAATTGAGTCATAGCATCTACACACCGGGTCACGGCTGTCCTGTCCAGATTTGAATGTGATGGGAGAAAAAAATGTCCATCCTCTGGCTGACTCACAACATATATTCAAACTTCTTTCTTCATGAAACAACATGGTGCTTAAATACGAGGAGGAGTCAGAAATTATCTAATCTTTTCATTTTACTGTAAAAGTAATGTTTCGCTTCCCAGATCCTGCCCATATAACACCAGCTTATTTCTGATTGGTAGACCTTGAGCCACGTGCGCTTGGCACAAGGTTACAGTGGTGTTCCGCAATACCGTTGATATCGCGTGTTTATATCTCAGCACGCCAGCGCTTTCAACACTCCAAAAACATGGACAAACTGGGTCTAACACAGCTCCTCTAGAGAGTGCTGCAACCTATGCGACAGGGATTCTCTTTCTCAGAATAAAAACGTAAATGCAAGACAACCCAGAAAGCAAACAAGAGTGGCACATCCTTAACCTGCAGGAAAGTAGACCACCGGGGGGGGGGGGGGGGGGCAAATTTGAAAATTAAACGTGACCTACTCTGTTTGGGGAGACTAACTTAAACCTAACCCATTTTTCAATTACAGTCAACAAGCTGTCATATACCTTCCAAATAAACGGTTTTTCGGTTAATCGTGAAGCCACATTTGCACGAGTGAGCTTGTGTTCTGCAGTAAGACTTTTTGGTACCCACCGTGCACACACTTCAAGAAAAATGAGCTCTTCGTGGATTATTTGATGTGCAGAATCATGACTAATGTTTAACGTATCTGCTACCTCATCGATGGCAATTCTCCTGTTCGTCACAACCATCTCTCGAACTTGCTGAATGTTGTCATCTGTAGTGGAGGTTGATGGCCGTCCTGTTCCCTCTTTATGCGTCACACTTGTTTGACCACTTTAAAACTTCTCGATCCATAAAAACACAGTTTTACCATATAGTGCAGTTTCTCTATAATTCGTTGACAATCTGCGCTGAATTTCTGAACTTTTGGCACCCTCCGACAAGAGGAATCGTATCACTGTTCAAGCGGCATGATCTGTCTCAACAGAAGGAAGAAAAAAGGGGCGATATTAGGATCAATCTTTTATAGCATTACGACAACAGTATAAGAATGTATACACAAAGCCACTTAACTAAAGTTTTTTTCTGAGAGAAACTACATGTCTGTCTGGCCAGTTGAAGCTCTGATACGCATGCGATCACCGGAAACTAGCCAGGAATAGCTGAGACCGGCAATCTGCATTACTGAAAATGACAATACTGGAGACAGGAGATAAAATGTTATCCCCTGCGGCTGCGGCGAAGAACTTCAATAAACCACATACAACAGGACACAGTTATGATGATGATAATAATGATGATCTTATATAATTAGTAGGGGTATCAACACAGCACTCCGGACAGATCCACAGGTGCCCCGATCACACTATCACTAGCCCCACGAGAGTAAAACAACTGATGCCGCCTGTTTTGTATTGATTAATTACACGCCTTGTCTCTTTTGTGATGCCATTGGTTGTGCCTTATTACCAAGAAGAAGATGGATTGAAACAGTCACTGACACCTTGAGACTCTACTCTACAACATCACAGTCTACCGGGCAACCGAGCATTTCCTAGTTATCGTCCGTAAACCTGCAACGCCTAGTAGAGCAAAACAGAAAAGGAACAAAAGATAAGCAGACACCCAGAGAGACAGTCTTGTCTTAGATAGCGCCCTGTGGTGGCGGCAAGTTAATGGACGTAGACAGAAAGCAGACGACAAATAAACCCGCCAAGTCTAATCGATATTTACTAACTACACCGTGGTTTATTGTTCTCTTCACTGCAGAGTAACCAATGGGCTTTGAGGCCTGCTGTTCCGACGTCTCGATTGGTCCAACCTGTTTGGTCAAGTCTATTAATTAATCGATCATTTATCAGAGGCCGGGTCCCATAGCGGGGAAGGGGAGGGGGGAAGATGGTGTACTGTTACACGACGTTTTGACACATTCTATTCATCAGGCAGTTTCTTGCAAGGCCAGTTTGATCAACATCTATTGTTCACTGACTTCAAAATTACTCTTTGCGGTCTGTCCGTAAATATAAGTCATTAAGTGTCTTACATTCCGCCCTACAAAACTCGCTAATTTCATACAGAAATTGTATGTGTGTGTGTGTGTGTTTTTTTTTTTTTTCAATAAAGTTTTCTATGTGTACTTAGTAGACACACAAAGTCATTAATGACGAATTCATACTTTCAAATACAGTTCGTTCGTTCTATTTGTGTGTATATATGTGTGTTGGCCTGATATGTGGTCGGCTTCTTTTTCTCTCTCTCCTCTCTTCCCCCATCTCTGTGTGTGTATGTGTGTGTGTATGTGTGTGGCTGCGTGTGTCTTTGAATCTGTGAATGTGTGTCTATATGTATATATGTCCGAGTGTGTATGTACGTATGTATGTGTGTATGTATTATGTATGTGGGTGTATATTTATGTCTAAAATGAACATAACGTGCCTTAATGATAAAATGCAACTGTTGTGTGAAAGACATGTGTTGTTTGGAAGGACGTAATTAAAACAGGCCTGTGTGCCCAATTTGTCACCCTTTGAAAATTAAATACTATGACTTTTAAAATATGAACATGAAATTACCGTAGGAATGATGAGTGCTTGACAGGGCTAAATGTAAGACCAGCCTGCGTGCCCACTTTGTACCTCTTTGGAAATAAAGTTCATTCATTTGTTCGTTCTTATGTTCCATTTCCCCATGAAGATGGAATTCCTATCTGTATTTTCCCAGCAGCTTCCCATTCTCACGTTAATCAGTGTAACACCTGTAATCTAAGCCCTCGCCATCCTCACTGTTCATATGATTGTGTTTACTGCTCAATATATTCCGTGTGTAGAATGTAAAATATGGCGGACGTATATGGCAGATGAGGCAAGAAGGAAGCCACAGCTAGCTCCAAAAGTAAGGGCAAACAGGTCTACGGAAATTCGCGTGCTGCGACTTAGATTCGTCTGTTATTTGTTAGCGCACTTTTGTTAGTTTGGTAATGACGTAGTTCGTGGGTGCTGACACCACTTGCAGTCCCTTATATGTTTCACTCAATGTTTTGAATGATACCATTACTAAAGTACTATTACCAAAGTACCATCGCCAAAGTATCATAACTAAAATACCATTACTAAAGAGCCATCACTAAACTACCATCACCAGAGTACCATTACTAAAGTACCATCACTAAATTACCATCACTAAAGTACCATCACCAAGGTACTGTTATCAGAGTATCATTACCAAAGTACTAACACTAAATTACCATTGCTAAATTTCCACCACTAAAGAACCAACACCAAAGTACCAACACTAAAGCACCATCACTAATGTACCATCACTAAAGTACCATTCCTAAAGTACCATTACTATAGTACTATTACCAAAGTACCATAACTTAAGTAAGATCACTAAAGTACCATCACCAAAGTACTATTGTCAAAGTACCATCACCAAAGTACCATCATCAAAGTACTATTCTCAAAGTATCATCACTAAAGTATCATCCCCAAAGTACCACCTATAAAGTAATATCACTAAAGTACCATAAATAAAGTAGCATTACTAAAGTACCATCACTAAAGTACCATCACTCACAAATATAACGTGGTCCACATATTGACATTGATGCACTTTTCTGTGGGGGAAAAGTGCGGAGGGCGGTGGATGGGAATGCGATCCACAGACCCATAGCAAGCATGTCTTAAAAGGCAGCTTTACAGGGATTTGCTAAATTCGGATATGTTAGGCTGAAAAGCGCGGACATCACAGGCTAACCGTAAACCACGCACACAGTTCCCACCGTGTTTGTAAGAAAAAACGAAGAAGGAGGAGGAGCAGAAGAAGAAAAAGAAGAAGAAAAAGGGGGAGAAGAAGAAGAAGAAGAAAAAGAAGAAGAAAAAGGGGGAGAAGAAGAAGAAGAAGAAGTAGAAGAAGAAGAAGAAGAAGAAGAAGAAGAAGAAGAAGAAGAAGAAGAAGAAGAAGAAGAAGAAGAAGAAGAAGAAGAAGAAGAAGAAGAAGAAGAAGAAGAAGAAGAAGAAGAAGAAGAAGAAGAAGAAGAAGAAGAAGAAGATGAGGAGGTGGGGAGAAGACTGAGAAGCGTAGAAGGAAGGAAAAATAGAGGATGACGGAAAACAAGAAGGTGAAGAAGAAGAATTGGGGGGGGGGGGGGGGAGAAGATGCCGAATCCTGTGGTAACCGCCATTGTCTATTTTTGATACTGGTGGTATCTGAGCCTGGAAACGTAGTTTGTCTGGAACAATGTAGTGCTCGGTGTCAAGGCTGCATCTCTTTCTGTCCCTCTAGAGCACGCTGAGGGTCTGGTGATCCCGTCCAAGGAGGGCCTGCCTCTGGAGACTGCCCCGCTAAGATGGTGCACGCCCAAGTCCAGTGTTGTGGGTGAGTTCTGCCCCTGCATGTGTCTGTGTTTAGAATTATATCAGTATTCACGCAAAGCTGTTTTTTTTTTTTTTTTTCACTAAGTAGAAGGAAAAGACAGTAGGAGTGGATGGAGGCAGAAATGCGATTTTTATAAAGAAAGAGAAAAGATCAAATTAAGAAACAATAAAGGAAATTTTGTCAGAAGTTGTAGAAATACAGAAAGACAAAAAGAAAGAAAGAAAGAAAGAAAGAAAGAAAGAAAGAAAGAAAGAAAGAAAGAAAGAAAGAAAGAAAGAAAGAAAGAAAGAAAGAAAAAAAAAAAAAAGAAAGAAAAAAAAGAAAGAAAGAAAGAAAGAAAGAAAAAACTCAATGTACAAAAGAAAGACAAATAAAGAAAGAAAGAAAGAAAGAAAGAAAGAAAGAAAGAAAGAAAGAAAGAAAGAAAGAAAGAAAGAAAGAAAGAAAGAAAGAAAGAAAGAAAGAAAGAAAGAAAGAAAGAAAGAAAGAAAGAAAGAAAGAAAGAAAGAAAAGCAAAAAAAAGTGGAAAGATACAATGAAAAAATCTGACAAAGACAGACAAAAGGCAGAAAAAAAAACGGTCATAGAAAGGAAGGTATAACTTAGACAACTACACGGTCATGCATATAGTTGTGTGTAGTTTTCAGTGTTGATGATGGTAATGATGAAGAGACGATGACGGTAATGATGACCACTGTCTTGCCTACCCCCAGAACTGCACAACTGCTCGGCCGCTTACCGCATCTGTCCAGTGGACGTCAACAGCCGGCCTTCGTCGTGTCTGACCAACTTCCTCATCAGTGGTGAGTGTTGCTGTCTCTGTGCCTTTCTTCGTCCGTCTGGGCTGTCTGTCTGGGCTATCTCTCTATGTTGTCTGTCTGTCTAGACTGTCTGTCTGGGCTGTCTGTCTATGTTATCTGTCTAGTCTATCTGTCTAGGCTATCTGTCTATGTTATATGTATGTCTGTGTTGTCTGTCTGGGCTGTCTGTCTGTCTATGTTGTCTGTCTGGGCTGTCTGTCTGTTTTTACTTTTTTTTTATGTTGTCTGTCTTGACTGTCTGTCCATGTTGTCTGCCTGGAACCCCAGTCCTTGTGCTTGTTGTACTTTTTGTTTTGGTATAGTAGTTGTGTATCTATGTGGTCTGTCTGTGATATATGTCTGGGTTATCTGTCTAGGCTGTCTTTCTGTGTTGTCTGTCTAAGTTGTACGTCTGGGTTTTCTGTCTGTGTTGTCTGTCTCTCTGTGTTGTCTGTCTGTCTAATTTGTCTGTCTGGGTTGTCTGTCTCTCTATGTTGTCTGCACTGTCTCGATTGTATTGCGGCTTGCTGACCCATTCTTTTTCTGTCCTGGATATTCGGGTGTGCTATGTATTGAGCAGGCTGATAGATTGGCTGCTGCCGCCCCTCGGGACAGTGAGCTACTTTACGATAAAGCAGAAGTGGTGAAGGCTCCTTGGAATCAGATTGGCAGTGCAGTAGAACAGACAAAGAATCCATTCCATTGAAAGATTCTTGAGATGGGGTTAGCAGATGTAGTGGAAGATATTCAACACTGAGGGCTAAATAAAAGGCGGGCTTTTAATCAAGTTGCAACTGGTACGGAAAAGAGAGACGGCGCAACAAAAGACAGGAGGGTTCATGCAGGAGACACAGCTAGGTATAGATTCGGCGTATGTGAAGCAGCAGAAAATCGTACACTTCGTGCAGAAGGCAGTTGTAAGTATCGACTCGTTTCGTGTGAACTTTCAGAAGACTGAACGGTTCATTCAGAAGACACGTGTGGTTGTAGACTCGCGTCATGCAAACCAACAGACGAAGATACTTTCGAGAAACGTGTCCTAGTGTGAGGTACATTGTGACATGACAGGCTGCTAGTCTGTGACAGCACGTGACAGCTCTGTGACACCCACAGTCATGCACCAGAGATGACACACTGACACTAACATAACTATTGACACAGGTCGGGCAGTGATGTTGGAGCAGCCAAGAAAGAGTGGCGCTAAGGTTATCTCACACATGCTGGCCGCTCACGGCGGCGAGATCTTCATCCACTCCATACCCACCTCACGATCCATCCTCGAGGATCCACCATCCATCAGCGAAGGTTGTGGTGGCAGAGTCACCGACTACAGGATAACGGTATGTGTTATTTGTATGTAAGTATTAGATGTGCTGGCCATGTGTATGTGTGTTGTGGTGTATGCGTCTGTTGAAGTCAGTCATTAAAAATATTTAGGATGCAGGAACACATAACGTTAGTCTCCCCACGCCCCGCCCATATACACACTAGCAAACTTCTGTTTGGTAGTTCCTGAGCCCTGTGTTCTTCGCACAAGTTTACGGGGGTGTTCCGCGATACCGTTGATATCGCATGTTGTATATTTCAGCACACCAGCGCTTTTAACACTCTAAAAACATGAAGAAAATGGTCCTAACACAACCCCACTAGAGAATGCTGCAACCTGTGTCAGAGGCATTTTCTTTCTCGGAATGAAAACATAAATGCAGGTCAACACAGAAAGCAAACAACAGAACGGGACACACCAGTAACCTTCAGGAAAGTCGACCAGCCCAACAAACGTGCGAATGAAAATTGACCTACTTTGTTTGGGAAGATTTACTTGAACCTAACCAGGATTCATTGTAAATATCATAGTTTCCAGACAAGAAAGCATGCCTAGAATTGTCCAGACAACATAGGTCCTTACCAAAGAGCATATATGGAGATCCAGAAATATTTCACATTAAAATTAGGCTTCGACTGCTCTTAGCATTTAACTGTTGGTACGTTTACGTATGGCTTTGGAGTTTCTTCGTGGCGAAGTGGTCAAACCATTTGCTTCGCGCTCTGAAGGTCGTGGGTTCGCTCCATAGCTGCGCCCTTCAGTTAACGAGTGCAGTTTTTGTGGAGATCCCTGTGGATCGTCGCCGGAACTAAGGAGTCCGTGCTCTGTTTGATGCTCTCGGCAGGCGGCTAGCCGTTCTGCGGAGAGAGACCGAGCAATATGGAATAAAACCCGTAGCAATGAAGTCGTTCTTCTCGACTTTAAATATTTTTTTTTTTTTAACGTAAGGCTGTGAAACGTGGACAATAACAGCTGAACTCGAAAAGAAGAGCTCTGGAAATGCGATCTTTCATTTAAACAAATTCTTGGCATATCATAGACAGACCACATCATAGATGACAAGGTTCGCCGAAGAATTAGCCAGCTCATTGTAAACTATGCATCACTTTTAACTACAGCGAAATGGCGGAAATTGCAGTGATCATCATCTGCATCATCATAAACCACTTCTGCCGTTGAGCGGCGTGGGGAGGAATAATTTTCTATCCAATGCACGTTGGCTGCCACTGGCTGTTGTTATGCCGTGAAGGCGTAGACTACCTTTATGTTGTCGATCCATGTTTACGCGGCCGTCCTTTTGCTCTTGTAGATGATCTTCTGAGATTGAGTGCCCGTGATGGAATGTGATCTTGTTGCATTCTAACGAGATGGCCAAACCAATTGATCTGTTGTTTTTCTCGATGAATCTAGTACAAGGTGTCGTTGCCACAAATTGTCTGATAGGACATGAAATAAGATCTAACGACCTTCAACAACAATACTACAGGACACAGTCCAGGTGGATGTTAGAAGAGGCAGACCAAGAAACACTTGGATGCAGAACTTGGCAGACTTTGGAATACAACCATGAAATGCTTCGCACCTGACCTGTGAAATGTAGGAGCTAATCAGATATCTAACGTCAACTTTTGACCCAACGACACCCAATGCTAGAGAACAATGATAGTGACGATGATAATGTTTGGTGCGTGTATGTGCGTATCTTGTGTGTAATGTCTGAATCCGTGCTGGTGTCTTGCATGTGTGTATCTCAGTTCATAGCCGGTGTCTGCGGCTGTATCTCTCTGACCCCACGAGGCTAAAGATATAAAAGAAGGATTGCAGAACTGTCAGGGAAGAAAATTGGAGAAATGTGTTGTAGGATGGAACACTGAGGGAAACCCTGGTGAGGGAGGGAGGGACAGTAAGGGGTACATTGGGGCGGGGAACGGGGAGGCATTGTGTTAGCTCAATGGGATACAATTAACAGTGTAGTCAATCAGACAGAGAATTTATATATTGAAAGAAATTCAACGTCAACGGGGTTGGGGGAGTAGAGGTTCTGGGAGATGTTCAGCACCGAGGAGGTGACACGAGCGGACATTGAATCATTGTGCAACTTTTACTGTTGATCTTTCCTTAGCTACTGAAGATGGGGACGGCGCACATGTGGCAATGTCCCGAGTGCAGTGATATATATTCTTGATTGATTGATTCATCCATTTTGTGAGCTGTGGAGATGTTAATGGTTAGGGGTGTGAGGATCTTAACTCCTGGGAATATATGGGCAATAGAAAATGAGGAAGTAGAATAGAAGTAGCAGTAATAACAGCAGCAGTAGTAATAGTAGCAGTAGTAGCAAAACAACAGTAGTAATAGTAGTAGCAGTAGTAGCAGAACAACAGTAGTAATAGTAGTAGCAGTAGTAGCAGAACAACAGTAGTAATAGTGGAAGTAGCAGAACACCAGTAGTAATAGTAGTAGCAGTAGTAGCAGAACAACCGTGGTAATAGTAGTAGCAGTAGTGGTAGCAGTAGAGCTGAACAACCGTAGTAATAATAGTAGCAGTAGTGGTAGCAGTAGTAGCAGAACAACCGTAGTAATAATAGTAGCAGTAGTAGCAGTTACAACAGTAGCTTAATGATAAATGTAATGAGATCTCTCTGAGTCTGGTTTGTTGTATGTTAGCGGGTGTTAGTGTGCGCATGGGAAAAGTTAGGAGGAGGAGAGCGAATATGGGTTTGGTTTGAGCGCGTCAGAAACAACATCATATCCACCCCCCACCCCCGCCCCCACTCCCGCGGTATATGTGACCCATGCTGCCAGTCCTGATTACTGGTTTGAGAATCGACATCATAGCGAACCGGTTATAACAGCCGATGCTCCGTCTGCGGCCGGTCGGAATTCCTAACTGGGGTCTGTTATTGAATCCGGAACTATCTGTGACGCTAGGGGCAGCCTACAGTTCTGTGTCTACACATTTATTTGTAATGTAATCACTTATTAGCGATCTTTTAGATTATAAAACGGGAGGAAACGGCGGCAACGTTACGGCTGGCGACGGGCAGTGGAGTATTATAGGTAGGCACGGCATAATCAGACGGACAGGCAAGACCGTTCCGTGACATGGACGGCTCGCTGTTCCGGAGACAGACACACTGGCTCCACGAACAACGGTATCACATCGAGGCTGTATCGTGTGCCAGAGTCAACTAGTTATTTCCGAGATCAATGCCAATTTCCCTGGCTTATCATTCCGCTACCAGTTATCCGCACTGGCGTCCATGTTTGCATGTTTGGGTCACTCGTGTAATAGCAGGCCAGTCGGGTCATTGCCGGACATTAGCCTTATCGTTTGTAGCAAGACAATAATAGTGCAGAGCCGGACAAGACAAGGGTCATCCCTCCACTCCGCCTCCAATAATCTTCTACCATCGGCGATGGGTTAGACGTTGTTTAATCTTGCAATAACAGTAATAATAACATTTTAAATTATTAGTATTGCGCAGTAAAACAAGGCCCCTGAGACCTTCCATCCCTAGAGAATGATGGGGCGTGGGCCTCAATGGGCTAAAGCGTTGTTAAATTGCTCAGTAATATAACAGCTATTGTTATTATTAAAATTATTAATGTGCTTAGTGGTAAATAAATATGCTGGACTTGAAATAATAAAAGGTCCTGTTCAGGTTTCTAGGCCCCCGGATTAGAGTAACTTCCCTTGCCATGTATGCCTCCATAGGTCACTGGACCTCCCCTATGTTGCGGGGGTGATATTATATGGCTTGGTTTGGCGTTCGCTCGGGGTATGTAATGTTTGTGGGAGGTTGTGATGAGTCTATTTCATATTTCAGGCGCTGCAGGCGCCTGTGTACAAGCAAGAAGTACTGCGGGGGAAACGTCCCCCCCCCCCCTGAGAGAAAGAAAGGAGTTGCAAGAAGCATAGGAATAGAAAAATATCGATGTTTTCTTACTCCGAACCGTCGCGCAGGTAGCGGAACATGAAAATAATCACGCAAGCGAGCAGCGAGAAGACGAGAAAAGAGGGAACGGTTAAACCGTTCAGAATAAGGAAAAATGACTTCCCCGCAACACAGGAGAGCTCCAGTGACATAAGAAGGCATGAGTGGCAAGTAAGGTTACTCTAATCGTGGGTCTGGAAACGTGAACAGCACCTACAATTATAAACAAATACTTGAAAGAGAATTTCCGTAAATTGTTAAAGGGGACTTCTTATTCTGCTTACAGTGTTATTTGGGAAGGAAAGGGGCCGTAAGGCCCGAATTTTAAAAAAAAAATGGGAGAAGGGACGGCCTTAAGGTACCTGGGATTCCAAGGTTCGGGCGCCTAGGCTTCTTGTGACCAGGTATTTCTGTTTTGTGTCCAGCTGAGACAAGGTAGCTGGCAGTGAACATGTTGCCGTGGTAGCTGTTCATCCGTTGACCAGATTTGTAGAAACATCTTCGACTTTCCTGAAGGTTACGGGTGTATCCCGCTATGCTGTTTGCTTACTGTCTTGCATTTACGTTTTCATTCTGAGAAAGAGAATGCCTGTGACATGGCTCGCAGCTCTCTCTAGGAGGGTTGTGTTAGACCCAGTTTCTCAATGTTTTTGGAGTGTTAAAAGCGCTTGCGTGCTGAAATATACAACACACGATATCGACGGCATTTCGGAACATCCTCAGTAACCTTGTGCGAAGGCTACAGGGCTCAGGAACCACCAATCAGAAGTGAGCTAGTGTGTATATGGCAGGGTCTGGGGCGTCTAACATAGCTTTTACCCTTAGGAAAATGGGTGGCGGGGGGGGGGGAGCTTACGGTACCTGGGTCTCCCAGGTTCCTTGCGCCTAGGCGTCTTGTAAACAGGGGCGTAGCTGAGACAAGTTAGCTGGCAATTAGCTTGTTGCAGTTGTAGCTGTTCATCTGTTGACCTGGTGTGTAGAGAGAGCTCTGCCTGTGTCCAGGCTAGACCGTGTAGCTGGTAGTGAACTTGTGGCTGTGGTACGTGTTTGTCCATTGACCGTATGTTGACCTCTGTGTCTTCCAGGATTTCGGGGAGTTTATGAAGGAGAACCGGCTGGCACCATCGACTCCTGCCCTCCTGGAGAAGTGTCGTAACAAGAAACCCTACACACTTGGTAAGCACACATATGTACACACAGATCATAGCTGTGGATGCCATCTCTCTCTCTCTCTCTCTCTCTCTCTCTCTCTCTCTCTCTCTCTCTCTCTCTCTCTCTCTCTCTCTCTCTCTCAACCGCCTTGTGTAAGATAAACGTACCTACCCTATTTCTGACCCTTTTAAAATAAAGTTTCGTTCTTTCGTTCTCGCTCTCGTGTCACTCTCTCTCTCTCTCTCTCTCTCTCTCTCTCTCTCTCTCTCTCTCTCTCTCTCTCACTCACTCACACACACACACTCTCTCTCTGTCTGTGCCTGACCTGGTCATCAACAGTCTGTCACACTAGGGTCTGTCACACTCACAGTCTGTCACACTCGCAAGGCCTGAGCTGGTAATCAACAGTCTGTCACACTAGGGTCACTACTGGCTGTGCCTGACCTGGTCATCAACAGTCTGTCACACCAGGGTCTGTCACACTCACAAGGCCTGAGCTGGTAATCAACAGTCTGTCACACTAGGGTCACTACTTAGAGTGCCTGACCCGGTCATTAACACCCTAGAGTGACAGACTGTTGATGACTGGGTCAGGCACAGCCAGTAGTGACCCTAGTGCGACATACAGTTGATGACCGGGATCAGGCACAGACAGTAGTGACCCTAGTGTGACATACTGTTGATGACCGGGATCAGGCACAGACAGTAGTGACCCTAGTGTGACAGACTGTTGATGACCAGGTCAGGCACAGCGAGTAGTGACTCTAGTGTGACAGACTGTTGATGACTGAATCAGGCACAGCCAGTAGTGACTCTAGTGTGACATACTGTCGATGACCGGGATCAGGCACAGACAGTAGTGACCCTAGTGTGACAGACTGTTGATGACCAGGTCAGGCACAGCGAGTAGTGACCCTAGTGTGACAGACTGTTTATGACCGGGATCAGGCACAGCGAGTAGTGACTCTAGTGTGACAGACTGTTGATGACCAGGTCAGGCACAGCGAGTAGTGACTCTAGTGTGACAGACTGTTGATGACCAGGTCAGGCACAGCGAGTAGTGACCCTAGTGTGACAGACTGTTGATGACCAGGTCAGGCACAGACAGTAGTGACCCTAGTGTGACAGACTGTTGATGACTGAATCAGGCACAGACAGTAGTGACCCTAGTGTTTTCAAACCTCCTTGCTGGACTTACAGACATGCATCATCATACTGGACCTTCATTCGCCGATTAATTTCGATAGGTCTCACCAGGAGACAAAAAACATAACGCTGCTCCTCTTTGGTGCACGTTATCTTTCATTATACCTTCACCGTGTTCGTCTGCACAGTAAAGTCATGCGCTTAACACTTTTGGCATCTTCAACGATAACAGTGAAAGTTACAAGACGATTGCATGATTATTCTAGTTTCTATTACTGTTTAAAGGTTTCCATTTTAAGACCTCCCTATTCGAGTCGAATTCGTTGCTAATATCTGGCAGCAAGAACAGACCGTATCATGAAGTCACTGTGTGGACCTGCGTCTTATGAGAGGACAACTGCGGACATTTATTTTCCTTCGCATTCCTCATTTGCTGACGTGGCGAGATGGGGCTGGTGGCTCGCTGGCCCAACGTTGTTGTTGTGTTGGGTATAGCCCAGACTGAGTTTCGGAGCTCCACTGTTGTTGAATTAAAAGCTGCTGTTATCACATGACGCAAAACCGGTCATTCCAAACATGTCCGTGTTTTTCCACATGAGATTTCCTGTTTCTGGGAGTCAGTCTTGGGGTCAGTGGGCACGTAGGTGGTTGGCCATATCGGGTTGGTTCATGCTCCTTTTTCTTTTTCTTGTTCTTGTTCTTCTTCTTCTTCTTCTTCTTCTTCTTCTTCTTCTTCTTCTTCTTCTTCTTCTTCTTCTTCTTCTTCTTCTTCTTCTTCTTCTTCGTTTTTCTACTCCTGGAAAGCCTCACGGCGTCAGGGTTAGATCTCTGAACGGGCCCCTCTGTTTTCTTCGTATATAGTACTTTTCAGCGTGTCTGATATTTGTGTTGTCCATCTTTTCCAGACGGTTCCTGAAATCTCTTCATTTTCTGTGAGCACTATAGTAATCCACTGCCGGTTTGCTGGACATGTCACAGTGTTTTTAAACTTCCTAGAAGGTCACACTTGAACTAGACTATCTCATTCAGACTAGTTTAAAACAAGTTTCGCTCTAGGATGTCCGAAACTGACCCGAGTTAGATGCTGGCCGAAAAATAAACATGCTCGTTTTATGCAGTAAAGTGCTGCAGGACTTTTAGCTGTACCACATCGCTGTGTACGTACAGATAGACACAGTCCTAGGCCAGACTGGACTTCCGGTTACACGTAACCGGTGAACGCCTGTATAACAGCACAGTGGAACTCCAGTATTTGACCACGCCAATATTCGTCTTTTGAAAAAGTGTGTTTTGTGTGTGTGTGTGTGTAAATTATTGATTGAAATTCGCCCGAAAAAAAAAGTCAATATTCGTCCCTCCTCCGACGTGTAAGGCGAGTCGTCAGCCAAGAAAAAGAAGATGGTGGACTGGTTGCAAATGCTTAAATTAAGGAATAGCTGTCCATTGTGGCAAAAATTCAAGTTTTCATTAAGACATGGCGCCCAGACATCGCTATGGTTAATAAGCTTATCAAATTATTTTTTTTTAAAACTAACACTAATGCTTTAGCGGATGGTGACACCCCTTCCAAAGAAAAGTCATTATTTGTAGTCTTTGTCTTCAACATGCAAACGATACATTTCTTTTTAAATGTTATTTATGGATTTACTTTTTTTTTTTCTAAAAAAAAAAAAAAAAAAGACCCTCGACCAAGCCTTAAGTTGGTGGGCACCACTTACAGTCCTGGTAAGTCAACGTGGCCGGTGTTTTGCTGACCACGTCACCCACCCAGTTCGATTAGTGTATAAAATAAAGGTTTAGCCCTATATGCCTAAATATGCCTGCAGGTGTGGGAAATGTCCTTTACTTTACTTATGTGTGTGTGTTTTTTTGCGGAAATACTTACAACAGATGACTGCTGAGCTCAGAACAAAAATGCATCTATCTGCACCTCTACACGAAATACGTCCTTTGTGGGAGATACAAGTTCATGTAGATTTCGTATATGAGGGAGGTGGGGAGGGAGGTAACCTCATGTAGATTTCTTTTTTTTTTGTTGTTTTTTTTTGTTCTTAAATGGAGAGAAATGTGGAGATATAATCTGAAACAGATTTCTTGTGCGTGTGTGTGTGTGTGGGGGGGGGGGGGGAGATGAGGAGATTTGACCTTCTCTAGATTTCTTGTGCGGGAGATGTGGGGCTGTAACCTCATATAGATTTCTTACCTGTAAGAAATGAGGTGATATAACCTCAGATTTCTTGTGTATGGGGAATGAGGAGATTTAACCTCATATAGATTTTAATATCTGAGGGAGATGAGGAGATTTAACTGGATATATATTTATTATCTTGCGGAGAAATGTACCATGTGTGCGGTTATTTGGGATGAGGCAGGAGGTGAGGCATGACCTGTAGCGCTAGACGACTCTAGCATAAGACTGTGGTCAGTGTCATAGATTCTGCTTGGTTACATCTCCTGATGTTAACTCTTTTCAGACGTTTAGCCAGTATACTGGCGCTTAAGTCTATCCCTTAAAGACGTAAAACCAGTTTACTGGCTCGTGATAGAGACATTCTAATCTTGTTCCGTTTGTGGGGTAAACGAACTTTTATGAACAGGTTTTTTAACAATTAGGATTAACAACAGGATGTACTTTCATTTGCGATGTTCATCGAGGTCGATGCATTATTTTGTGATTTTAAAAGAATTTTTTAGATGGGATACAATTTTTACGTGATTTTTCTATACTAAATGATAATGGAAAACGTCTAGAACTGTCCATACTGCTCTATCGTTGATGAATCCCTGCCAGATGATGACAACAGTCTTGATATTATGATTGATATCTAAGGGACACATCTACTAGCGATAATTTAGTTTAAGATATGAAAATTTCACAAAATATTTCAATTAGATAAATGTTTTGATCAGCTGTTTTTCCGATTTTCGGTTGTTGTGAAATTTGACATGTCATACAAAAATGATTATAATATCCAAAGCATTTAAATTAATTGTTTCAAATAAAGACTAGCTAATACATAATTGAACAGAGAAGGCATGTGTATTCTTAGAATTGGGTAGCAGTGTTGTTGAACCAGTAAAAAATAAGGTAAGCACACAATTATTTATTTTGAAAATTGTCCTTTGTGTCTAACATCCTTGAATGTTGTGTGATTTTAATAATATTTTGATGTTATACTGACATTTAAGTAGTTTAGATTTATTCTGCACTTATTTATCTTTAATTTGATATATTATAAGTCCCGATACAGCCCATACTTTTTCTTCAGGAAGGTTTTAGCTTTGCCGTGTTGCACTTAAAAAATTCCGCTTAAAATTAATGCTGTCCAAACCCCAGAAAAATGCCCTCCTAAAAGAGTTAACGGGAGATCTTCTCCCTCTTCGCCTTCATCGGTTGTAAACTCCGGCAGAAAGTTCTGGTCCTGTTACATGCACATCCGCTGTACAGTTCTGGATTATTTGAAAGGAAACTGTTGGTTCCTTGCCTCTTAGGCAGGTTGGACTTGTTTGTGTGTGTGTGTGTGTGTGTGTGTGTGTGGCTTCACCTCATCTTAGGGACTCCGAGATTTCGTGGGAAGTTTCCTGGAAAGTCCAATATTATCGGGACCCCATGGGAAAGGGGGAGGGAGTAGGGTTAGTAAACGTTGGTTTTCATTTTACACCCTAACACCCCTGTACTATGACTTTTTGAAACTCTCACATGAGTCCCCAAGAAGGGGTAAATGAAAAGAAGAGGCCCAGATGCACTGTTACTTTGAAGGAAATACCGCAAATTAGACGACCTATAACGACATGCTTGTTAAGGGCAGTAGTGGGTCTATTCCTCATCCCCATGGGCCCCAAAACCCTCGGTGGGGGGGGGGGTACCTCCGAGAGAGAGAGAGAGGGATAGAGAGAAAGAGAGAAGATGTAACCACTCACATCGATGCTTAGTCAGCATCTGTAAACACACACGGCCATGCTTAGTCAGCATCTATAAACACACACGGCCATATGTATAGTAGGCATCTGTAAACACACACGGCCATGTATAGTCAACATCTGTAAACACACACGGCCATGTCTAGTCAACATCTGTAAACACACACGCCATGTGTAGTCAGCATCTGTAAACACACACGGCCATGTCTAGTCAGCATCTGTAAACACACACGGCCATGTGTCGTCAGCATCTGTAAACACACTCGGCCATGTCTAGTCAACATCTGTAAACACACACGACCATGCTTAGTCAGCATCTATAAACACAGACGGCCATGCTTAGTCAGCATCTGTAAACACACAGGACCATGTGTAGTCAGCATCTGTAAACACACGCGACCATGTCTAGTCAGCATCTGTAAACACACACGACCATGCTTAGTCAGCATCTATAAACACACACGACCATGCTTAGTCAACATCTGTAAACACACACGGCCATGTGTAGTCAGCATCTGTAAACACACACGGCCATGTGTCGTCAGCATCTGTAAACACACTCGGCCATGTCTAGTCAACATCTGTAAACACACACTACCATGCTTAGTCAGCATCTGTAAACACACACGGCCATGCTTAGTCAGCATCTGTAAGCACAAACGCCCATGCTTAGTCAGCATCTATAAACACACACGGCCATGCTTAGCATCTGTAAACACACTCGGCCATGTCTAGTCAGCATCTGTAAACACACACGGCCATGTTTAGTCAACAAACGTAACTAAGCATCGAAAGATGTGTCTGGAGCACACCTCCAGTGCTGTTGTAGCGTGCTGGTGGTGGCGTCTAGAGAGGTTGTCGTAAAAGTCTGATATCGGGTCACATTTGACTGGCCTCGTCTGATCGTCTCGAGATGTTAAATGAAGTTCATCGACGTCCAGACCACTACAGCAATACTGTCAGCCAACTTCTGATGTCTGGACATTGATTCTCCGCTCCAGCATTCTCTGCAAAAATTCACTTTTGTCAACAATTTGTGTAGAGTCCCGCCCTTTTAACGGAAAGCGTTGACCCCTGGAAGGGTAGGAGACGGCGGCGACTTTCTGTCCGCTGACTTGAAGTTGGAATCTTGGAGTTGCACGCAATCACGCACTTGAGGCGATATTTTGGGCCTCAAAGCAAAAAAAGATGGAAGAAAAGTCTTACAGCAAAGTAGAGTTTCATAGAATGTGACCTGTGACCCTGTCACGGCGCGGGCGATAGAATTCATATGATTAAAGTGGGAACTGTGATGGGACGTTGGGGAAGGGCACGTTCTTGGTGGGGTGTGGGTGTGAGATGTGGCCGCTCACGTTATTCTACTGATGTGGTTGAGATTGGGGTTGGGGGAGACACGTTCTTTTTGTGTGATTGGGATGAGATGTGGCTGGACACGTTATTATTGTGTGATGTGTAGGAGATGTGGTTGGACACGTTCTTATAGTTATGTGGGTGAGATGTGACCGGGCATGTTCTTGTTGTAATATGATTTAGATGTTCTGGAGTACGTTCTTGCTGTGACGTGGATGAGATGCGGTGGGATACGTTCGTGTTGTGATGTGGATGAGATGTGGTAGGATACGTTCATGTCGTGATGTGGATGAGATGTGGTGGGAAACGTTCATGATGTGATGTGGATGAGATGTGGTGGGATACGTTCGTGTTGTTATGTGGATGAGATATTGTGGGATACGTTCGTGTTGTGATGTGGGTTAGATGTGCTGGAATACGTTCTTGTTGTGATGTGGGTTAGATGTGGTGGGAATCGTTCTTGTAGTGATGTGGGTCAATTGGAGTGAGAGATGTTCTTGTAGTGAGGTAGGTGAGATAGGCTGGAGACGTTCTTGGAGTAATGTGGGTCAGTTGGGGTGGGACATGTTCTTGTAGTGATGTGGGTGAGATAAACTGGATACGTTCCTGTAGTGATGTGGGTCAATTGGGATGAGACATGTTTTTATAGTGATGTGGGTGAGCTAGGCTGGAGACGTTCTTGTAGTGATGTGGGTCAATTGGGGTGCGACATGTTCTTGTAGTCATGGTCAATTGGGGTGAGACAAGTTCTTGTAGTGATGTGGGTGAGAAAGGCTGGATACCTTCTTGTAGTGATGTGGGTCAATTAAGGTGAGACATGTTCTTGTAGTGATGTTGGTGAGATAGGCTGGAGACGTTCTTGTAGTGATGTGGGTCAATTAGGGTGAGACATGATCTTGTAGTGATGTTGGTGAGATAGGCTGGAGACGTTCTTGTAGTGATGTCTGTCAATTAGGGTGAGACATGTTCTTGTGGTGATGTTGGTGAGATAGGCTGGAGACGTTCTTGTAGTGATGTGGGTCAATTAGGGTGAGACATGATCTTGTAGTGATGTTGGTGAGATAGGCTGGAGACGTTCTTGTAGTGATGTGGGTCAATTAGGGTGAGACATGATCTTGTAGTGATGTGGGTGAGATAGGCTGGAGACGTTCTTGTAGTGATGTGGGTGAGATAGGCTGGAGACGTTCTTGTAGTGATGTGGGTGAGATAGCCTGGAGACGTTCTTGTAGTGATGTGGGTGAGATAGACTGGAGACGTTCTTGTAGTGATGTGGGTGAGATAGGCTGGAGACGTTCTTGTAGTGATGTGGGTCAATTAGGGTGGGACATGTTCTTGTAGTGCTGTGGGTGAGATAGACTGGAGACGTTCTTGTAGTGATGTGGGTGAGATAGGCTGGAGACGTTATTGTAGTGATGTGGGTGAGATAGGCTGGAGACGTTCTTGTAGTGATGTGGGTGAGATAGGCTGGAGACGTTCTTGTAGTGATGTGGGTGAGATAGGCTGGAGACGTTCTTGTAGTGATGTGGGTGAGATAGCCTGGAGACGTTCTTGTAGTGATGTGGGTGAGATAGGCTGGAGACGTTCTTGTAGTGATGTTGGTGAGATAGGCTGGAGACGTTCTTGTAGTGATGTGGGTGAGATAGGCTGGAGACGTTCTTGTAGTGATGTTGGTGAGATAGGCTGGAGACGTTCTTGTAGTGATGTGGGTGAGATGATTTGTGGAATGTGAGATGGGTCAAACAATAGTAGTTGTTTAATATCTTTTAATCATAGCATAGAAATGCGTCAGACACACGGATGTTCTTTTGGGTATGGCAAGGTATGGACAAGCATGATCGTCCTCGCCAGTGGGCAGAGCACTTGATAATGATGAATATTATAATGTTGATTAATTAATATGGTAATGATACTGATGAATGTTAATGGTGATCAGGGCTTGATAATGCTGATGGTGATCGTGACTTTTTCCTCCTGGCGGTACGTAAAAGTACATAGTATGAGTAATCCCCCCCCCCCCCCTTAACCCCCTTAAAAAAATAAGTACAAGTGACGATGATGATGACGAGGGTGATGATGATGATGAGGGTGATGATGTTGACGATGATAATGATGACGATGGTGAGGATGATAACGTTGATGATAAGGATGACACTGATGATGATGATGACGTTGATGATGAGGATAATGACGAGGATAATTCATCAACGTTATCGTCCTCACCATCGTCATTATTATCATTATCATCGTCATCCTCGTCAACATCATCATCACCATCATGATGATGATGGAGAAACTGTCGAAAATGTTGATAAAGAGGATGACGAGGATAATGAAGATGATGAGGATGATGACGGTGGTGACGATGAAGATGACGAGGGCTGTGATGTTGACGAGGATGATGATGTTGACGATGACGACGATGGTGATGGTCTATGTTACTATGATATGTCTTGCCCGTGTTTCCACCAGCCGCTGATGGACATGTCGGGGCCGGGACAGGGGCAGATAATAATCAATAGAGTATCCAAACAATTTGCCGTCTTGATTCCTGGTTGTCGGACTTGACGGAATCCGGTCACACTATCAGTCATCGCGCCTGGAGAATTGTTGGGTACTGGACTCTGGGTGAAACATGGGGCACTGCGTTCTGGGAGAAGCATGGGTTGTTGGGTTCTGTGAGACACATGGGGTACTGCGTTCTGGGAGACACATGGGGTACTGCGTTCTGTGAGGCACATGGGGTACTGCGTTCTGTGAGGCACATGGGGTACTGCGTTCTGGAAGACACAAAGGGTACTGCGTTCTGGGAGACACATGGGGTACTGCGTTCTGTGAGACACATAGGGTACTGCGTTCTGGGAGAAATTTGGGGTACTAGGTTCTGGGAGAAACATGGGGTACTGCGTTCTGGGAGACACATGGGTACTGCGTTCTGTGAGACACATGGGGTACTGCGTTCTGTGAGGCACATGGGGTACTGCGTTCTGGAAGACACAAAGGGTACTGCGTTCTGGGAGACACATGGGGTACTGCGTTCTGTGAGACACATAGGGTACTGCGTTCTGGGAGAAATTTGGGGTACTAGGTTCTGGGAGAAACATGGGGTACTGGGTTCTTGGAGAACACGGGATACTGGATTCTGGGAGAAATATGGGGTACTGGGTTCCGGGAGAAACATTTGGTACTGGGTCCTGGAAAAAGAATGTGGTACTGGGTTCTGGAAGACACATGGGGTACTGGATTCTGGGAGACACATGGGGTACTGCGTTCTATGAGACACATGGGTACTGCGTTCTGGGAGACACATGGGGTACTGGAGTCTGGGAGAAACACGGGCTACTGGAGTCTGGAAGAAACACAGGGTACTGGGTTCTGGGAGAAACATGGGATATTGGATTCTGTCTGGAAGAAACATGGGGCACTGGGTTCTTTTAGAAACTCTGGGCACTGGGTTCTGGTAGAAACATGGGTCATTGGATTCTTGGGAGAAACATGGGTCACTGGATTCTAGGAGAAATATGAGGCACTGGATTCTGCGAGAAATATGGGGCACTGCGTTCTAGGACAAGCATGTGTTACTGGGTCCTGGGAAAAGCATGTGGTACTGAGTTCTGGGAGACGCATGGGGTACTGGATTCTGGGAGACACATGGGGTACTGCGTTCTTGGAGAAACATCGGGTACTACGTTCATGGAGACACATGGGGTACTGCGTTCTATGAGACACATGGGTACTTCGTTCTGGGAGACACATAGGGTACTGCGTTCTGGGAGAAATAAGGTACTTGGTTCTGGTGGAAACACGGGGTACTGGATTCTGGGAGAAACATAGGGTATTGGGTTCTGGGAGAAATAAGGGGTACTGGGTTCTGTGAGAAACATAGGGCCCTGGGTTCTGGGAGAAACGTGGAGCACCGGGTTCTGTGAGAAACATAGCTGGGTTCTGTAAGAAACATGGAGCACTGGGTTCTGGGAAAAACTTGGGGTACTAGGTTCTGGGAGAAATATGTGGCACCGGGTTCTGAGAGAAATACGTGGCACCTGATTCTTGGAGAAACATGGAGCACTGGATTCTTGGAGAAACATAGGGCACTAGGTTCTGGGGAAAATATGGGGCACTGGATTCTGGAGACAAATGTTTCGCTGAATTTTTAGAAACACATTGCTATCCTGATTCTAACAGAAAGATAGGGCAGCTGATTCTTACAGAAACATAGGGCACCTGATTCTAACAGAAACATAGGGCACCTGATTCTTACAGAATCATAGGGCACTGACGCTGTAGTGCCAGTGTCAATTGTTTACTTCTCTCTTCCTCAGCGCTGGCTCATCTAGAAAAATCTAGCCGATTTTGGCCACTGGTTATGAGCGACACCATTCTGTTCAACATTGACGTAAGTAGCTACCATTGTGTTTGGCAACGTCAGTTGAATATGATATCTGTAATGCTGTTGTACTTATGGTATGATGCAAGTACTGGATCACTTCTAAAATTTTCGGCAAGTCTTGTTCAGCGATTTGTCATGGCTTGTGCATAATCCACTGTGGGCCAAAAACTGAAATGTCATCTTAAGTTCTCTAAGGTTTCCCTAAAGCTTAGCTGTCAGCTCTACTAGGTGTTGCTACATGTTGCTCCGCAGCTCCGCCAAGAGAGGACAGTCTGACAAGATATGCTCTGGAGTCTTTTCAGCATTAAAACTCTGGCAGAGAGCTGTTTGGCTCATTACTAATTTACATGATTGTTTGTTGAGTCTGCAGTGTCCAGTGCATACGCGGAAAAACTGTGACTTGGTCTGTTTTGTTCCGTTGATCGAGGAAATCTTTTTCATGGTTGTAACCTGTATTTGTTTTTCAATCTCTTGCATGGTCTTCCCTTTGCTCTGTGTTCATTATATTTCTTCAACGTGCCTTTCTATGGCAGCTGGTACTGGTCATTCTCATCAGGTGGCCAAACCATCTCATTTGTTGTTCTTTAATGAATTGTACGACTGATTTTAGACATAGTCTTCTAATTTCTTCATTTCTGATTCTATCTCTTCTTGTCACACCGCCAGCTCTCGTAAGACATCTAATCTCTCTTGTTACGATCCTCCGCTCATTAGTTGGGGTAAGGGTCCATGTTTGGCACTGGTAGCACAATGTCAAACATATACCCTTACTAAAAGTATGCGAGCGGAAGATCGTAACAACAGAGATGAGATGTCTTAGGAGAGCTGTCGGTGTGACAAGAAGATATCATCATCATCATCAGTTCTCGTTATGCCTAGTGTCACATGAGGCTTCAGAGAGAACTTTCCATGCTTTCCTGTCCTGTGCAATCTTCAGTGCAGTTTTCCATGTCAAAGATGCCGCACTCAGGTCACTCTCCATCGTTCGTCTCCATGTTGTTTTTGGGCGCCCCTGTTTTCTCTTTCCCTCTGGTGTCCATGTGAGAGCTGTTTTGGCAGGTATATCAGGATTCATTCCCATAACGTGGCCAAGCCATTTCCGTCTTCTCTTGGTTATCATACTGTCTAAAGTTTCTTGGTTTGTGGCTTGAAGTAGTTTAGTGTTTGAGATAGAATAAAGTAATTAGAAGAAGCGGGACTCTTGGGATAAGCCTTATTTAAACCGTGCTGTGTGGCTGTAAGGGCACATGGAAATCTGGAGGGGACATATTCAAGCAAAACTAGCTTATATTGTTAATGGAAAAGAAATATAGTAATATGTTTGAAATAATATACAATGTATAAACAAATACCCGAGTGAGACAGAGAGAGGGGGAGGGGGGGGGGGAGAGAGAGAGAGAGAGAGAGAGAGAGAAAGAGATAGCGTTATACGTGGTTAAGGAAACCACTTAACCCCCCCCCCCCCCCCCCCCCCCCCCCCCCCTCTCACTCCCCTTTTTGTAGAGGTTGAGTTCAGACTCCCTTCTCCTTTTTTCTATTAAAAAACTGGATTAGAGAGAGAGAGAGAGAGCGTTATACGTGGTTAAGTAAACCACTTAATTCCCCCCCCCCCGCTTTGTGTGTGTGTGTGCGTGCGTGTGTGTGTGGAGGATGAGTTCAGACCCCTTTAGCCTTTTTTCTTTTTTTTTTAAAGTGGATTAGTGGAAAAGGGGGTGGGGGGAGGGGGACTCTAGGTCCCGTCCGAATGCTTGCCAACTCTAAACATCTGCTGTGTGTGCAAACATAAGCACGGACAGACACACCTAGACATTAACATGCTAGACCCCAAAAACTGAGCGAAGCAAAGCTCTTCGAGTCACAGAAACAGTCTGGTGAACTTCTATAGTTGCAGAACATCATCAGCCCACTGCCGCAACTGCTGCTCAATGACACGCTGACCGACGACGAGACCCTGGAGTGCAAGAAGGTCATCCTCAGGGTCGTAGGCATGGAGGCCAAAAATGACCCCCTGCCCGGGACGTCGCTGGGGTCCAGAGGCAAGGGACCTAAACGGTGAGTTTTCTTTTCTGGGCACGGTTTCGACTGGGAGCAGTTTCTTAAAGACCAGAACGCTAAATTTTATCTTCAGGAAGTTTCCAGAACACAGTGTTTTCTCTTAGAGAATTCTCAAAGTTTTTGCATTCAGAGGTCTCTGAGTTTTCTCATAGAAATGTGTCTCTTAGTTTTCTTTTAGAAATGTGTCTCTGAGTTTTATCATCTGATAGAGGTCTCCATCATGTTGATTTTTCTCCTTGAAAAGTTATCCAGATCTTTGAATGAGCAATGGATAAAGGCATGATTTGTTTGTTCTCTTTGAGGGCTATCTCAAACTTCAGGGTGTCTTTTCTGAAAGAGGTCAGATGGTGATGTGTCTAGAGACATGACGAAATACTTCGTGTTCTTCAACAATGTATTCAAAACATTAGGTTGTCTCTTTCAGAATTAGTGACAACCACAAAAGAAAAAAAGCTAGATTTATTTGATGGAAGGTAAGTAAGTTGTACCCCACAGGACATCACACAAGAAGCGATAAACACCCGGTGACACAAAGTGCCATCATGCGGATGATCACCCGTAGAGATGTCCCGGAAAACCCCGTTCAGCCGTTAGGCGTACCGACTATATTTAGGGCCCCCAGGGTGGGACTTCAAAATAACTAAAAATTGCATCCCACATTGGGACAACTTTATAATAATGTTAATTTACGGAAATGTCAAAAAGCTGGTTTTCTGCCATAAACAATAAGTATGAATTTTTGATTTTAGAAGAGAGCAAATTGAAAAGTACTACCCGGAGAATGATATTCAAACGACGAGTTTCCTTTTTCTTTTTTCCTTGGGTAACATCAAGACAAATTGCTAAAGTTTCTGTAACTGACTCCGTTATAATGAATGCAGTAGCAGCAGATTGAACAGGCACCATACATGTATCAGCCAGGGACCTTTGCATTGAAAGGTTTAGAGACTGGATCTGTAACCCTGTCTTGTAGATCTGTACCCATACTTTTTTTTTTGCTCACCTGCTGCACAAACTCAAGTGGCACAATTGGACAATAAATAATTGAATCAGTCAGTCTATCAATCAATTACCTAATGGATTGATAAATGAATGAATGAATTGATAAATGAATGGATGGATGGATGGATGGATGGATGGATGGATGGATGGATGGATGGATGAATGGATAGATGGCCAGGATAATGGTGTTGGAGGTTTCCTGTAGATAAACAACCTTTGTTCTGAAAGATGTTCTTGACCTACCTCTCAGAGAGGAGCAATACCGCCAGCTGTGGGCGGAACTGGAGACTCTGGTTCGAGCCTACTCAGACACGTCTCCCCAGCATGTCAAGATACTGGAGTGTCTTCTGGAGTGTAAGAAGCCTGGAGAGGACACAGTCTTGTTGACCAAGAAAGGTGGGTCCAAGAGGGACGAGAAGCCAGGGCATCTGCCTGATGTGGAGCAGAGTTGGAGAGACCTGGACAGGTAGGTGCAGTGTTGTTATCTCTCTCAGCAAATCAGTCACTCTCTCAACACATCAGTTACTCTCTCAGTACCTCAGTCACTGTCTCAGTACATCAGTCACTCTCTCGGTACATCAGTCACACTCTCTTTACATCAGTCATCTCAGTACATCAGTCACTCTCTCAGTACATTAGTCACTCTCTCAGTACATCAGTCACTCTCTCAGTACATCAGTCACTCTCACTCTCTCAGTACATCAGTCACTCTCTCAGTACATCAGTTACTCTCTCAGTACATCAGTCACTCTCTCAGTACATCAGTCCCTCTCTCAGTACCACAGCCACTGCCTCGGTACATCAGTCACTCTCTCAGTACATCAGTCACTCTCTCAGTACATCAGTCACTCTCTCAGTACATCAGTCACTCTCTCAGTACCTCAGTCACTGTCTCAGTACCACAGTCACTGCCTCGGTACATCAATCACTCTCTCAGTACATCAGTCACTCTCTCAGTACATCAGTCTCTCTCTCAGTACATCAGTCACTCTCTCAGTACATCAGTCACTCTCTCAGTACCCCAGTCACTGTTTCAGTACATCAGTCACTCTCTCGGTACATCAGTCACACTCTCAGTACATCAGTCACTCTCTCAGTACATCAGTCACTCTCTCAGTACATCAGTCACTCTCTCAGTACATCAGTCACTCTCTCAGTACATCAGTCACTCTCTCAGTACATCAGTCACACTCTCAGTACATCAGTCACTTTCTCAGTACCTCAGCCACTCTCTCAGTACATCAGTTACTCTCTCAGTACATCAGTCACTCTCTCAGTACATCAGTCACTCTCTCAGTACCTCAGTCACTCTCTCAGTGCCTCAGTCACTGTCTCATTACATCAGTTACTCTCTCAGTACATCAATTACTCTCTCAGTATATCATTTGATATCTCAGTACATCAGTCACTCTCTCAGTACATCAGTCACTCTCTCAATACATCAGTTACTTTCTGAGTACATAAGTCACTCTCTCAGTATATTCATCACTCTCTCAGTACACCCATCACTCTCTGAGTACATCAGTCACTCTCTCAGTACATCAGTCACTCTCTCAGTACATCAGTCACTCTCTCAGTACATCAGTCACTGTCTCAGTACCTCAGTCACTGTCTCAGTACCTCAGTCACTCTCTTGGTACATCAGTCACACTCTCAGTACATCAGTCACTCTCTCAGTACATCAGTCATACTCTCAGTACATCAGTCACTCTCTCAGTACATCAGTTACTCTCTCAGTACATCAGTCACTCTCTCAGTACATCAGTCACACTCTCAGTACATCAGTCCCTCTCTCAGTACATCAGTCCCTCTCTCAGTACCTCAGTCACTGTCTCTGTACATCAGTCACTCTCTCAGTACATCAGTTACTCTCTCAGTACCTCAGTCACTGTCTCATTACATCAGTTACTGTCTCAGTACATCAGTCAATATCTCAGTACATCAGTCAGTGTCTCAGTACATCAGTCACTCTCTCAGTACATCAGTCACTCTCTCAGTACATCAGTCCCTCTCTCAGTACATCACTCACACTCTCAGTACATCAGTCACACTCTCAGTACATCAGTCACTGTCTCAGTACATCAGTCACTGTCTCGGTACATCAGTCACTCTCTCAGTACATCAGTTACTCTCTCAGTACATCAGTCACTCTCTCAGTACCACAGTCACTGTCTCAGTACATCAGTCACTCTCTTGGTACATCAGTCACACTCTCAGTACATCAGTCACTCTATCAGTACATCAGTCACTCTCTCAGTACATCAGTCACTCTCTCAGTACATCAGTCACACTCTCAGTACATCAGTCCCTCTCTTAGTACATCAGTCCCTCTCTCAGTACCTCAGTCACTGTCTCGGTACATCAGTCACTCTATCAGTATATCAGCCACACTCTCAGTACCTCAGTCACTGTCTCATTACGTCAGTTACTGTCTCAGTACATCAGTCAATATCTCAGTACATCAGTCAGTGTCTCAGTACATCAGTCACTCTCTCAGTACATCAGTCACTCTCTCAATACATCAGTTACTTTCTGTGTACATAAGTCACTCTCTTAGTACATCCGTCACTCTCTCAGTACACCAATCACTCTCTGAGTACATCTGTCACTTTCTCATTACATCAGTTGCTCTCTCAGTACATCAGTCACTCTCTCAATACATCAGTCCCTCTCTCAGTACATCAGTCATTTTCTCAGTACATTAGTTACTCTCTCAGTACATCAGTCACTCTCTCAGTACACCAGTCGATCTCTCAGTACATCAATCACTCTCTCAGTACATCAGTCTTTCTCTCAGTACATCAGTCACTCTCTCAGTACATCAGTCACTCTCTTAGTATACCAGTCACTCTCTCAGTACATCTTTGCGATCGGTATCGTATGCTCAGATCAGACCATCAGGTGGGTTGCCTCTATGAACTCGAATGTCAGTAGCAGGTCCTTCATGGTTCCTTGAGGCCAGGTGTCTTTTGGAAGTTGTATGTAGAATGGCTCAGGAGTTTGTGGTCTTGTTTGACAGGCACAATGTGGGGGGGGGGGGGGGGGGGGGGGGGGGCTTACAATCTTTTGTTTTATGCATATGGTAGTTGAGCTTGCAGTGTCCTGTTCGTAGGCGGAAAATTGTTGTATGTTACTTTCTGTTGAGTTTTCTGATGGGGTCTTGAGGGTATTTACTGTTAGTTTGTTCTCTCCACAATTCCTTGTATTTTCTCGTGATAAGTTTTCTACAACCAGGACAAAAGATCACCTTTCTCCCATGACCTCCCTGTCCAGCCCCGTTGCCTCTACACCAACCACGGACCATCAGGTCTGTTATTTTACCAGCCTTTCCTGCTTCTGCCTCCCCCTCCTGCAGTGGTTACTTTCGTTAGACAGACCACCGAATCATCAGCTGCTCTATCCGAATTGGGGGAACGGATCAAATAGTCATATTTACCAAGCAGCGTAATCGGGTGGACTTTGGACCCGGTTTAACTCGGAGACACACAGAAAGTGTACTTTGTCGTTCCGCCGCCGTCGCCCGTTGAAAAGCTTTCATTAGCTGGGGCAGCCGCGGCGACAGTTGTAATCAGTCCTTTTGTGAGGCTGCCGCTTAAATTGTGATTGCTAAATCATTTCACGAAATCGCAATTCAAACACAGGGGAAGTAATTTCGTAATGGTGGGATCTGATCTGTGGGAAAATTACCGCCCTTGAAAGGGCGTAGTTGTAGGGTAAACAGAACCGTCTGTCTTCCTTGATCTTTCTACAGTAGAGAGATTATTTGCTTTGTTTCCTTCCTTCCATTTTTCATTCATTCATTTCTGTTTGTCTTTCTCTTTTTTCCTTCGCTTTCACCGGTTGAAAACTCCGGAGGGAAGAAAGGGTACGGTTGTTCGTCTACTTCTACGCTTTAGTCTGATTGTAGAACTGCATTTTTACAGATATGGCTTATTTGTGTGCAGACTGTTGGTTCCTTGCCTCTCAGGCAGACGCACTCCGACTTCAAAAAGAAATGCCTCTATAATTAATAGCCCTTTACAGCATTGTAAGGGGCAGGAGGGTGACCATGCCCCAGCCCAAAATAGGGCTCTGGTACCCACATAGGCAGTGTTTATTGCCTTCTGCCATCTTTCTGTCTGAGTTTATTTCAATAATTCATGTGTTATCTTACTGATCGCTTTCAAAATATACAAATATTTGCATAAATTATCCAACTTTATCTCTTTTTCTATTTGACCATCAGGTCTGTCTGTCTGTCTAACCATCAGGTCCTTCTGTTTGACCATCAGGTCTGTCTGTCTAACCATCAGGTCCTTCTGTTTGACCATCAGGTCTGTCTGTCTAGCCATCATGTATTTCTGTTTGACCATCAGGTCTGTCTGTCTAACCATCAGGTCTGTCTGTTTGACCATCAGGTCTGTCTGTCTAACCATTATTGCTTTCTGTTTGACCATCAGGTCTGTCTGTCTAACCATCAGGTCTGTCTGTCTAACCATCAGGTCTGTCTGTTTGACCATCAGGTCTGTCTGTCTAACCATCAGGTATTTGTGTTTGACCATCAGGTTTGTCTGTCTAACCATCAGGTCTTTATGTTTGACTATCAGGTCTGTCTGTCAAACCATCAGGTCTTTCTGTTTAACCATCAGGTCTGTCTGTTTAACCATCAGGTCTTTCTGTTTGACCATCAGGTCTGTCTGTCTAACCATCAGGTCTTTCTGTTTGACTATCAGGTCTGTCTGTCTAACCATCAGGTCTGTCTGACCATCAGGTCTGTCTGTCTAACCATCAGGTCTGTCTGACCATCAGGTCTGTCTGTCTAACCAATATTGCTTTCTATTTGACCATCAGGTCTTTCTGTTTGACCATCACATCTTTCTGTTTGACCATCAGGTCTTTCTGTTTGACCATCAGGTCTTTCTGTTTGACCATCAGGTCTGTCTGTCTAACCATTATTGCTTTCTGTTTGACCATCAGGTCTGTCTGACCATCAGGTCTGTCTGTCTAACCATTATTGCTTTCTGTTTGACCATCAGGTCTGTCTGTTTGACCATCAAATCTGTCTGTCTAACCATTATTGCTTTCTGTTTGACCATCAGGTCTGTCTGTCTAACCATTATTGCTTTCTGTTTGACCATCAGGTCTGTCTGTTTGACCATCAAATCTGTCTGTCTAACCATTATTGCTTTCTGTTTGACCATCAGGTCTGTCTATCTAACCATTATTGCTTTCTGTTTGACCATCAGGTCTGTCTGTCTAACCATAAGGTCTGTGTATGACCAGCAGATCTGTATGACCATCAGGTCTATCTGTCTGACCATTTGGTCTGTCTTTTTGACCATCAGATCTGTCTGTATAACCATCATGTCTGTCTGTATGACCAGCATATGTTTATGACCATCAGGTCTATCTTTTTGACCATGCCCGGCTCTCTAGCGTAGTTGGCTAAACTGGACTGCGCAGTGACCGGGTGATGAACTCCTTGTGGTCCGGGCTCACTCCCGGGGGTAGACACAAAAACCAAATTTCCTACCAGATTTACATACCTATCATTGAATCAAGGCCGAAGGGTTGCGATATCCATAGTACTGAGCCAAAGGGTTAACAACTCATGGTTTCTGGATATTTAAAAAAAAAAATCTGTTTAACCATCATATTTATCTGATCAGCAGATCTGTCTGTATAACCATAAGATCTGTCTGTGTGACCTGCAGAGGATGTTTTGGCATGTAATTATAATGTCTGCTATACCATTTGTCTATCCATCTCTCCCATCAAGGTTTCAGCAAATGACGGAACGAGAGAAGCAAGAAGCACTGCAGGGAGAGAAGATCTTTGAGTCCCCAGCTCCAAAGAAGCTCAAGTCTGAGGAACTGCTCATGAGATCAGGAGGTAGGCGTGTGATACAGACACAGACATCTCATGTGATACAGACACAGAAATCTCAAGTCTGAGTTTCACATTAGTCTCCTGTAGTCTGTGTTTCCTCATCATCATCCTGTAGCGATGTGTCTACATCTGATAGCCTGAGTGCATCTGCCTGAGAGGCAAGGAACCCAACAGTCTGCATACCAATAAGTTAGATCTGTGAAATAGGTGTGCACACAACACTCAGGTTCTGGAACAAGTATAAAGTCCAGAGGTGGATGAAAAACTAAAAACTTTACACTGGTGTTTACAGCCGGTGAATGCAAAGAAGAAGAAAAAGAAGATGTCTCCTGTGCAGTCCTTTAGATACTGCAAAAGGAATCTCTTCCAGCACCTTTGATTAAACTACTCAGTTGTCATAATGCTTGTCTTGGTCGCCATTCACTTAGTCTATTTTTTTCTCATTTCAGTACCTCTTTTGTGATTCTTTGTATTCTTTATTTAAAATTGTATCCTAAATATCATCAGATTATTTCATTACAGCCGATGTCAAGATATGTCTTTTTGGGACATCCTGGGTAGACACTAGTCTGTGGGACATCCTGGGCAGACACTAGACGGTGGGACATCCTGGGCAGACACTAGTTCTCAGGACATCCTGGACAGACACTAGTCTGTGGGACATCCTGGACAGACACTAGTCTGTGGGACATCCTGGGCAGACACTAGATGGTGGGACATCCTGGGCAGACACTAGACGGTGGGACATCCTGGGCAGACACTAGTTCCCAGGACATCCTGGACAGACACTAGTCTGTGGGACATCCTGGACAGACACTAGTCTGTGGGACATCCTGGGCAGACATTAGTCCTCGGGACATCCTGGGCAGACACTAGTCTGTGGGACATCCTGGGCAGACACTAGTCTGTGAGACATCCTGGGCAAACACTAGTCTGTGGGACATCCTGGGCAAACATTAGTCCTCCTGTCATCCTGGGCAGACCCTAGACGGTGGGACATCCTGGGCAGACACTAGACGGTGGGACATCCTGGGCAGACACTAGTCCTCAGGACATCCTGGGCAGACACTAGTCTGCGGGACATCCTGGGCAAACACTAGTCTGTGGGACATCCTGGGCAAACATTAGTCCTCGGGACATCCTGGGCAGACACTAGTCTGTGGGACATCCTGGGCAGACACTAGTCTGTGGGACATCCTGGGCAGACACTAGACTGTGGGACATCCTGGGCAGTCACAAGACTGTGGGACATCCTGGGCAGAAACTAGACGGTGGGACATCCTGAGCAGACACTAGTCTGTGGGACATCCTGGGCAGACACTAGTCTGTGGGACATCCTGGGCAGACACTAGTCTGTGGGACATCCTGGGCAGACACTAGTATGTGGGACATCCTGGGCAGACACTAGTCTGTGGGACATCCTGGGCAGACACTAGTCTGTGGGACATCCTGGACAAACACTAGTCTGTGGGACATCCTGGGCAGACACTAGACGGTGGGACATCCTGGGCAGACACTAGACGGTGGGACATCCTGGGCAGACACTAGTTCTCAGGACATCCTGGACAGACACTAGTCTGTGGGACATCCTGGACAGACACTAGACGGTGGGACATCCTGGGCAGACATTAGTCCTCGGGACATCCTGGACACTACACTAGTCTGTGGGACATCCTGGGCAAACATTAGTCCTCGAGACATCCTGGGCAGACACTAGTCTGTGGGACATCCTGGGCAAACACTAGTCTGTGGGACATCCTGGGCAGACACTAGTCTGTGGGACATCCTGGGCAGACACTAGTCTGTGGGACATCCTGGACAAACACTAGTCTGTGGGACATCCTGGGCAGACACTAGACGGTGGGACATCCTGGGCAGACACTAGTTCTCAGGACATCCTGGACAGACACTAGTCTGTGGGACATCTTGGACAGACACTAGACGGTGGGACATCCTGGGCAGACATTAGTCCTCGGGACATCCTGGACACTACACTAGTCTGTGGGACATCCTGGGCAAACATTAGTCCTCGAGACATCCTGGGCAGACACTAGTCTGTGGGACATCCTGGGCAAACACTAGTCTGTGGGACATCCTGGGCAAACATTAGTCCTCGGGACATCCTGGGCAGACACTAGTCTGTGGGACATCCTGGGCAGACACTAGTCTGTGGGACATCCTGGGCAAACATTAGTCCTCGGGACATCCTGGGCAGACACTAGTCTGTGGGACATCCTGGGCAGACACTAGACGGTGGGACATCCTGGGCAGACATTAGTCCTCGGGACATCCTGGGCAGACACTAGTCTGTGGGACATCCTGGGTAGACACTAGTCTGTGGAACATCCTGGGTAGACACTAGTCTGTAGGACATCCTGGGCAGACACTAGTCTGTGGGACATCCTGGGCAGACACTAGTCTGTGGGACATCCTGGGCAGACACTAGTCTGTGGGACATCCTGGGCAGACACTAGTCTGTGGGACATCCTGGACAGACACTAGTCTGCGGGACATCCTGGGCAGACTTAGGGCGTCATAAACAGATAACGTTCTTGTATCACAAATGGAATGTCTGTGCACATTTGACACATACTAGATGACGAGACATGTGCAGCAGAGATACAGTCAGAGGATGTTATGACTGTGTTTGTGACTTCTTGTTTGTTTTTATATTTTATTAAAATTCTCTTACAGGTCAGACCCTGCTTTCCATGTGGAACAGTCGACTGAAGACCATCCAGGCAAAAAGAACCCATGAGTTTGATGGAAGACAACAAAATGAGGGAAACAAAGCTAAACTGTACATCCACCTGGGGGACACCAACAGGTAAAGACACATTGTGTGAGTCCACAGAAACATCTCTTTGTGAGAACCTTCATAACTGCACTGCAGATTACCTGACAAATGGTCATTTCTCTCTTGTTTATCAAAAATATTGCAAGCTGTTTGTTTTTTGTGTGAATAGTTGCTTGTATTTTACAGTTGCTCACCATTTAATTACATTCCCTGTGGGTTCCAGGTCCCCATTTAGGGATGAGACACTGCCCCCACCCCTCATCAAGCTTGTTGTAAAAGTCAGCTAATTAGGGCTATTTCCTTCAGAGTCAAGTGTATCTACCTGAGAGGCTAGGAACTCACAGGCAGCATACAAATATACTATTTATGTAAAACTGGTTTGCATGCAAAACTCACATTCTGGAATAATATCTTCTTCTTCTTCTTTCGTTTGCATGAAATAAATTGTCTATATCTGCAAAGCCGTCTCTTGTATGAATTTCACTGTCTTTTGTAATTCACTAAGCGGCCCGTAAAGTTTGACTTCCACAAGTGTCTCTTTTGGCCAAATGTTTTGCCTGAAAGCGTTGAATATGGGACAGTCTTGAAGGATGTGATCTGGAATAATAAGAAAATCCCGAAGTGGACTAACAATCAGACCTTTTCACTGGAGTTTACAGTCTGCGAATATGGAGAAGAAGAAGAAGAAAAAGAATTGTATTCCTGAATCCTTCTTTTTGTTCCTACCTTTCTATGGCTGATTGTATATATGAAAGGAAGATAATGGTTGTCAAATATTTAGCATGGGTAATCAGAATCTGAAATTAAAAACAGCAAAATTGTTTTCATTTTTGACTGCATGTCAGTCCTCCAGGAGACTAATGGGGATCCACGAGACAACATGGAGAGAGAACTGACACGCCAGCTAAAGAGACTCGCAGAAAAAAAAAAAGATCATTCTCCAGTGGCTCCCAGCTCACTGCAGCATAGGAAATGAGTTAGCAGACAGACTTGCTAAAAATGTAACAAAGGAGAAACAACACACCCATCCACTGTTGTTACCAGAAATCAGAACACTTATCAAGGGAAAATACAAGGAATTGTGTAGGGAACAATCTAACAGTAAACATCCACAAGACCCTATCAGCAGACTCAACAAAAAGCAACATGCAACAATTTTCCATCTACGAACAGGACACTGCAGGCTCAACTACCACATGCATAAAATAAAGATTGTACAGTCCCCACAGTGTGCCTGTCAAACATGATCACAAACACCTGAGCACATTCTGCAGACCTGCCCACTCTATCTACAGCTTTGAAAAGACACCTGGCCTCATGAGCAAAGTGTGCAGAGCAAGCTATGGGGAACCATGAAAGACCTGCTACTGACATCGTTGAGGCAACCAACTTGATGGTCTGATCTGAGCATAGGAAACCGAAGGCAAAGAAGAAAAAGAAGAAGATTTTGAGAGTAACTAGTTAATAGAAACAAAAATGATAACAAATTACATCATGAATAACTGCATATGTTGCATTTACTTGGATAACTCCACATATTACATGTAGTGGATAACTTGACAGATTACATGTAGTGGATAACTCCACAGATTACATGTAGTGGATAACTCCACATATTACATGTAGTGGATAACTTGACAGATTACATGTAGTGGATAACTCCACAGATTACATGTAGTGGATAACTCCACAGATTACATGTAGTGGATACCTTGATAGATTACATGTAGTGGATAATTCTACAGATTACATGTAGTGGCTAAATGTTGCATATTTCAAAATGAAAACTTACTGGAATTGTAGCAAAACACTTAAACATTAATGTTACCTAAAATGGCAAATTACAAGTTTACCGGACTCCACCACTTCAACCACTAAACTATAATGGATGTCACCTATTCATTGTCATGATGACAGTAACAGCAATTTCTCAACTGTTTTTTTTTTTTCTTCATCTTTTTCAGCCAAGACCAGAACGCACCCAGTGGAATTTTAAAACAGTGACAGGATCAAGTAGTTCTGAAATAATTATCTTCATGGGTTGTTCGTTTCTTTGTTCGTTTGACATTCTTTTTTAATCGACCCAAGAAGGACATTCATGTTCATTTTGGAGGTGATTATCATAAATTATGAAAGGCGAGCTCAAAGATTGAACTGAACAAGTGCAAGAAAGAAAGGCGGTGAGGGTGGGTTGGAACTAAATGAATAACATGCCAGCAACACATTATTATGGATAGACAGAGAGGTTGTGCTGGTGTGTAGAGGGGAAATAGAGAGGCACACAGACAGAGAGTACAAGAGTACTTGACTCAAGACAGTGAATGTGTGGCATAAACCTAAAGGCTTTATTTGTGTACCCATTATAGGCAGGACTTTTTCTGGCGGTACGCAATGGTAGACAGTACTAGCACCTTTTTAGACATAAATTTCCTTTTCAGTTACTTTATTGCACCCTTTGACGTACCTTCGCCGTTTATGGAAGAAAAGGGGGGGGGGGGAGGGATCAACACTTTTTTCTTTAAACAAATTTTTTTTAAAAAGTTATGGGTAGAGGTTATATATGTTTAAATTGTTGAAGTTTTACCCTCATCATCCTATTGTGCCATTATACATTGTGTTCTTCTGTTCATTGTCTTCGCATTCACCGGCTGTAAACTCCTGCAGAAAATTCTAGTGGTTCATCCACTTGTGGATTTAGTCTTTGCCCATAATTTGAGCATTGCCTGCCCATTTGTTTTTCAGATCTGCCTAATCTGTATGCAGACCAGGTTCCTTGTTTCTCAGGCAGATGTACACTGACTTTGAAGGAAACCCCGGAACCCATTCGATAAATTCCTTTCTGCCCTGTTTGATCCTTTCGATATCATGTATGATCTGTTACCCATGGTTGTCTCATCAGTGATCATTTCATGGTTTCTTTTGAATGTTCTTTTTTACCCTCAGTCTACTTGTTTCCCATTTCGTTGCCTGTTTGGTGATTATCTGCCCCTTTTCTTCATATGATCAAATCTATTGCTATCTTCTTTGTCATGTAACTGCTGATCCAAGCAGTTGTCCAGACATTTCTCGTATTTCTGTGCCTTTTTCTTTTTTCAAATCATCCTATTTAATATTCATCAGTTTCCCTAGGTGCTTTTTTTTAAGGTTTTAAGTTTCATTCCATGTGTTTATTGGTTCCCCAAGTTCAAAATGCTTGTATTATAATCAGCTATGAGCTTCAGTACTCTTCAGTGTAAAATTTAAACAGTTTATGACCTTGAAAACACTACAGTCTAATGATGTATCAGTATATGACCTTAAATACACTACAATCTAATGTTGTATCAGTTTGTGACCTTGAATACACTATAATGTTGTATGACACCTTTGAGTCCTGACCTTGTGTCCTTTTAATTTAACCTCTAAGATATTGTTACCCTAGTGGGACAGTTTTTGATTGTATTATTGGTATGTTGTACGCCAGTACGCCCCACTCCACTGGCAGAGTGAACTCAGGCTATGAGAGACCAGCATGAGAGCCAAGGCACTGTCAGTATCACCTTTTCTGTTGATGATTCCAGTGGGTCTGCCATTGTTCAAGCAGAAAAAATCCATGTCTGTTAGTGCTTTCTCCAATGCCTCACCCTGTTTGTTGACCATTGTATTACCCCATAGCTGACGTTTGGCGTTGAAATCACCATACATGATGATGTCAGTCATTGACTGCTCAAGAGAGAGAGGAGAGAGAGATCACTGAGCAGCTAATTACAATAACAAAATTATAGTTCACTGAGTCTTCTGTATCAGTACCCAAACATCGTTGTTATTCCGCCAACAAATTTCTGGGTGTATCAATTTAAGCCTGACTAGATGCCATCTGACGAGGGTTATAGAGCAAATCCAAGTGCTACGTCTCTGCCTCTACTTTAAGGTGACCACGGAATTGTAAGTGGTAACCTGGTAGCTGGCTTACTGTGGCGTCATGCGAACTTGTACCCACTTCATGTGGCCATTATTAATTGTCTTTAACTGTTTGTAGTGGGGTAGGGCGGTGTGAGATTTGAATACTGCAGGTAAAGAGGGTGACAAGTAAATGTAAAAGAGTCTCTTTCACACCTTCAGGCTTATTGGGTGTATAGTGTGTACAGATGAAATAAATAGGGATAATGAAATGGGTTGATTGATTGACAGAACTGGGAAAGTCCCTAAAGTGAGAGGCAGGAGGTTCATGGGGAAATGGTAAAAACATGGGATTGGTGAATTCACGTGTGAATGGGAGATTTTAGGAATTGCTGACTTGGAAGTGATTCTGTGACAGGACCCTAGAGAGTTTGGAATGAAAGTGAATCCTCAGTGAAGTGACAGTGGTAACTCTACGTTGAAGCATATTTGAGGACAATGCTGGTATCTGATTAAGTGTTGCTTGTATCAACTGTGACTATGTGTAGGTCAGCATCAAACGTGGCATGGCTGTGTTCCCAAACGTGAGAGCAAATGATCCTTGCCTGGACAGCGTAAGCTTGATTGTCATTTTGATTCTTGTTCTATGTTAGAAATGGGATAAACCTGGAACTGGTCATCGTCATCGTCGACTATCATTTGGAGTAGTGTGATCGTTGATAGAAGATAGTCTGCCTCGTCTATTCTACATTAGTGACCACTAGACAACGATCAGGGTCGAAATAAGTACGAGTGGAAGCGAGTACAAGAGAGTGAGACCCAAGAAAATAAAGGAGACACTTCTTTATAAGAACATCTTTATGATAGAAGAGACTTCTTTACAATTCGGTCCTGTCTGAAAATTACAAAGGGGATTAGATAGAGAGGAGAGATCATTGACACTCACCTATGAGAAAGAAATGAAACAGCAGGAGGCAGTTTTAAAACAGCAAAAAGCAATGCTAAAAGAGAAGCAATTACAGCAAGAATAAAGGTAAAGTAAAGGACCCTTTTCCACGACTTTCAGGTGTATCAGGTATATAGGGCTAGACCTATATTTTATAGACCCAACGGCACAATGTGGGTGATGTGGTCAGCATCACACCGGCCGCCTTTACTTCCTATGACTATACCTGATACCCACTCAAGGCTAAGTCAACCTAGGAGCCAAGGTCATTTTTGAAAAAAATTAGGCTTCCCCGCAGGCAAGCATCTAGCCGCTATGCCACAGCGACTCCTGAATTACAGCAAGAATCAATGCTAAAAGAGAAGCAATTATTACATGAGAAAGAAATAAGAGAAGAGGAATTAACGCTAGAACGTGAGTTTCTGGCAGCACAAGTTAGGGCAGATAGACAGAAAATGAAAACACAGACAAGGACAAAAGACATGGATAATGAATCCAAAGCCGAATTGGCAGCACAAAGGGAAAGAACTAAAGAAGAGGAACATAAATTTACAAAGTACGAAGGAGTGGTAAAGAATTTTGGGGAGAAAGACAACAAAGGATCGTGGATTTCTGAATTTTTACTTCAAGTCCAGTTTCACAATGTTCCAAAAGCTTTTTGGCTCATACCGTTCCAAAGACATCTTGTGGGTGAACCATTATTAAGTTTAGAAACAGTGCTAGAACATTGACAATTAGATTTTGACTACATTAAAGACAGAATAATGCGCCATTATGATTTACAAGAGGCATGATATAGATTGCAGTTCATTGATCTGAAACCAAATGTTGAATGTTAAATTAGGAATCGATATCACAGCACTTGGGACACCCACATAAGAGATTCGTCCCCATCTTCTGCAGCAAGTGAAGAGTTAAAATTCCAATGGTACCAGTAACTGTCTGATTGTATATCCGTCTCGCCTTTCCCCTGAGTGTCGATCGTCAGCCAAATCCACTTCTGACTCCTCGCAGTGCCATTCTCCTCAGACCATAATGATTCATCTTTGCCTCGGCACTCTTCACTCGCTCCCAAAGGGCCCCTACAACATCCAGCTTGTCGTACATCAGTTCACCACCAATCGATGCAGAACCGGCCAGTCTATATGACTGCTCATTTCCCAACACACTGGCATAACCTTGAGAAAATATCAAAAGGAAACTAACTACCCGGGATCTTTAAATTGATGCTTGCCACTTTGCATGGAGCATGCCTGTCTCCACCTTTCTCAACATGCTCTGTTAGTCAGTTACAATGACGGCATGTTTGTACTTTGTATTTTGATCTGAAACCAAAGGTAAGTCAGACATTTGTAGACCAAACGTCTGAAGTCCAAACAACATTTCAAAAATGTAAAGATTTGGCAAAAATCAACAACGGTTATGATTTGTTAGTAGATCTGATGATACAAAGTAAACTTTTGGAATCATTGCCAAAACCAATGACAACGTTCCTAAAAGAGCAAAGGAATGATGGTAGGTAGTTAGGTAGGTAGTTGTACCCCACTAGGACATCACACAAGCGATAAACACCCGGTGACACAAAGTGCCACCATGCAAATCAGGATCACCCTTGGAGAGGCCCCAGATACCCCTTTCAGCCATCAGGCCATATCTGTGGCTACGCCATATTTATGGCCCGGCTTTATTCAGGGTCACCTGTCAAAAGACAGGATGAGGTTTCAAAATAACAAAAAATGGCATCTATCAAGGGGACGACTGAGAAATGATGGATGACTGACTGACTTTCTACCCCACCAGGACATCACACAAGCGATAAACACCTGATGACACAAAGTGCCACCATGCAGGTGAGGATCGCCGTGGAGAGGTCCCAGAAACCGCGTTCAGACATTTGGCCATATTTATGGCCTGCCTATATTGCGGCCCCTGGAAAAAGCCAGAGTAGGGCTTCAAATGACAAAAAATTTCGTCCTGAAAAGGACGAAACTGGATAATTAGTGAAATGATGGATGAAGCAAGGCAATATATTGTTACATGGCTTGATTTACAAGTTTGGGGGACAAAATATTGCATATTTATTTGGTCTTGGTGCAAGGGGGGGGGGGGGGGGGGTGCATGTAATGATACTATAAATGGGAATAATATAAGGGGTTCACTGATGACAGTATGTATGTAAGTTGTACCCCACCAGGACATCAAACAAGCGATAAACATCTGGTGACACAAAGTGCCATCATGTGGATGAGGATCACCCGTGGAGAGGTCCTGGAAACCCCGTTCAGCGGTTAGGCCATATTTCAGGCCCGGCTATATTTAAAGCCCCCGGCAAAAGCCAGGGTGGGGCTTCAAATGACCTGAAGATTGCATGTCACAAGGGTATGACGAGACAATAACTGGGGAAGTCCCTAAAGTGAGAGTCAGGAGGTTCATTGGGGAATGGTAGAAATACAGGATTGGGGAATTAGATATACCAACATTTCTAATTTGTGTACTGTTTTTTAAAGATTTTTCAGTTGCATTAAAAACATTAACTATTTTTATTTCCAAATAAACAATTGGCTAAATAATAAAACAAAAGCCAAATTATGTAAGAAATAATATTACAATTTGTTTAATTTGCAATTATTTCCCTTAGAAAAAAGTTGTGTTTCTTAATTAGACATAATTTGAACACTTACTTGTACACATACAATGCAGCAAATTCTATTCCAGTGCCCTTAGATGAGGTGAACTAGCAGTAAGATTAAAAAAGGAAAAAATAGTAAGGAGACAAGAAAAGAAGCATGGTTAGGACAATAAGTAGTTCTCTGCTGAATTGCTAAAAAATAAAAAGTAAAGAAATGACAAGGGTTTTACTGTGCAGGGGCTATTCTTCTTGTTCTTCTGCGTTTGACATCAGTCATGCTAAACATTGAGTCCCGTCTGGGTCACAAATAGGATTGTGCGTTTAAGGTCGCCACCGGTCCCCCATAGCTTCTCTTGCAATGTGGCTCCCTTGGGCCAGATCGTCAGTCTTTGCTGGGAGAGGTTAGGGCAGTACTGCAGTATGTGCTCAATGGTGTGTCTTTCTGCTCCACAATCACAGGCAGCAGATTCTTTTATGCCTATCCTGTACAGGTGTGCTCGAAGACCACAGTGTCCTGTCCGAAGTCTAAAATTGATGTTTGTTCTTTCCTGTTGAGTTTGTTTATGCTGTCACTCTCTGGTCTGTAATCTCCATTTTGCTTTCTCCACTCCCGCTTAAAAGACTGCTTTAGCGCTGTTTTGGTTTCCTTGTAGCTGTGTGGTGGATGAGGTTGTGGAAGATTACTCCCAGCTTTTGCCAGCTCATCTGCTCTCTCATTTCCTTGAATAAAACAGTGGGCTGGTATCCACTGCAAGACCAATTCTGCTTCCTTGGAGAGTAAGCCAATGTTGGTCCTTAGATCTGCAATTAATTTGTCTTGTTTTTTGCTTGATAGTGCTTGGAGAACAGACAATGAGTCACTAAGTATAACTGCAGGGGCTATGAAATATAGTATATAGCCCAAGCAGTGAGTATGTGAAAAGTGAGTTAAACAACATATGTCTACATAGGTAACGCCTAGTCAGACCAGTATACGAACTACAAGTTCTACCTTGAATCAAACAAATTGATCTAACCATTCAACACATGTCGGCTCTGTCGCTAAGTCGATGCCAACGCTTCGTAATGCCGGGGTGCCGGGTTCGATCCCTGCTGCGAGCCATGCGCCTTGCGTTGGTTTCGACAGTGGTATCAGAGGGGCCGACTGTCCAGAAATCAATGGCAAACTACTGGACGTAAATTTGCCTAGAGAAACCACACAACAGCCAGGGGCTGCTGGGGTTGGTTCTGCAACCTTCTGTAAAGGATACGCAACTAACCTTATTCAACACATTCAACATCTGTTTATTTTCCTGAACATAAAACTAACATGCTTCACGGATAACAATACATTAACAATCAACATTGTGTTCATAAAATAGGATTCAACGGATGCTAGGTTTTTGTACGTTATATAGTGAAATATAAAAAAATTCAAATTCAAAAATAACTGGTGCTGGAGTCGAATAGAGTAAAATATTTTGTACTGAATAATTAGAGCAAATAAAGCGTGCATTAACTATAGATGTCAGATATTCTGGATCGGTGTGAACAGGGGACCTCTCTCTGTGCCTTTCTGAATGTATATGTGTGTGTGATTTGTATGTGTGTGGTGTGTATGTATTATTATGTATGTATGTGAGTCTGTATATGTGCGTGTGTGTAAGTGTGTGTGTGTGTGTGTATGAGTGTGTGGGTGGATGGATGGACAGATGTTTTTGTGTATTTGACTTGATGCTTATAGCATATATGGGAGCAACCGTCGTGTAGCGGCTAGACGTCTGTCTGTCGATCCGAAGGTCACGGGTTCAAATGCAAAGAGTGCCGGAGTTCTAGTTTTTTAATGACCTTGGCTCCCAGGTCGACCCAGCCGTAGATGGGCACTAATTAAAGTCTTGGAAAGCAAATTTGACCTGTACATTTAGAAACTGCTCATGACAAAATTATGCCATTTTTTTTTTTTTAAAGAAATTGTTTTTAAAAATATTTTTATTACTTATAATACTGGGGAAAAAAATGTTAGTAAATAAATTATGACAAGTACAAATGCACTCAGTTTCAAAACTGATTGATGCCCCCATCGAAACCTCCTCAGGCCTTCCCCACCCTTAAAACCTCCTCAAGCTTCCCCTCCCCCCTGAAACCTTCTCACCCCTCCCCCTCCCTCACCCTTAAAACCTTCTCACGCCCCCCCCCCTCCCTCACCCTTAAAACCTTCTCACGCCCCCCCCCCTCCCCTTCCCGTTGGAGACCACCGTTTTAGTGAGTGTGGAAATAATAATATTTAAGGCACCTTTAAATGAACACTAAGGTCAATGCCCACAAAAAAGTTATACCGATGGCTCCTTTGTGATCATTCACAAAATATGCAGCTAATATATTTCTCTTCAACAAAAGGTGGTTTTTTTAAATTTATTTTTCCCTCGCTGCTTAGAAGGGTAGTTGTCCATAGGTGTTCAGATCCTCGCCTGAGTATGAACCCCAGCGTCCGGTAGCTAATAGCACCAGTTCTGTGTTGATTAATAAGTTCTATGATGTGCCTGGTGCCTCGTTTTTTGCTATGCTGATCTTAATTCCTAAGTCTGTCCTTCTGGCGAGTGATGTAGATTCACTGCCCGTAATGCCCTCCACCCTTTCCACTTCTCGAAGCGCATCAATAATATTAGCATGATCCAAAGCTGGGCCATCGGTAGAGATAGCGGATCTAGCCTACCCATCAGCTCTTTCATTTCCATCGACGCCGGCGTCTCCCGGCACGAATATAAAGATGGATCCACGCACAGTGGACTTCTGTAATGACTACATAGCGAGGCGCACTTTTGGGGGCGACAGGTTCGATTCTCGTCACCGCAACTATAGCTTTTGATTTTTATGTTGTCTAGTGTGCCCTTCTATCTTTCTAATTCTTTCTATGAGTGCCGGTCAATGCATTGTCTTTTTAGTTAATTATATACCTTAAATATTTATACGGCGTCATTGATTCCCCCTCTGTTTATTTATGTGAAATGACTTTAGCCATTGCGTTCGCAACGAACCTGCATGAACCAGCCAAATCATACTCATTGAATCACTGAGTACACATGTGCAGGTACAGCTTTGTGTTTCGAAACACGCGAACGCTTGGGAAGATGTCCTCCGACTTCGAAGGAATCACTCTTGATTACTCGCCGTTTAAGACATGCTTGTCGGAGGCAGTGGGTCGACTCCCCCTCACCCGCCCCCCCCCCCCTCGGAACCCGCACGTTGGAAGTTATGGCATTCTTCTGCTGCTGCTTCTTTGCGTTCACTCCATTAAGGTATTGAAGAATGGCTGTGAAAGAAGGCGAACGTCTGTCAGTCCGGGAGAGTACGGAACTCTTCTGTGTGAGGGGAGCATTAAGCTCGTCATGTCTTCTAGCAGCCGGTCTTGATTCTCTCTGTGAACTTGGGGAGGTAAGTTTCGACTTCACAGAAAACTTGATAGTCTGTGGACTTTGGACTTTGATCGGACCGACTTTGAGTTGAACTATTGCACCTGTCTGTCGTCACAGAAGGTGGATAAATATCTGGATTCTGAGACAGCTGTGAATTGTCCCATCCTTGAGTTGAACTGGAACGACCCTGGGTCTGGTCGGACATTCATATACATCGTCAGTTTCTACTTCTGACGCTAAGCGCCGTGGGGACAAATAATTTGTGATTCATTGCTTGATGGGCAGCATTAGCTGTTGTCATTCCATGTCGATGTAGAAGCTCTTCAATTTCATCAGTCCATATATTCCTAGTGCAGACTCTTGCTTTCACATCAGATCTTTTCATGTGTAGCCCCACCGTTGGTAATGATTAGGTACTTTAGTCAAATTTTTAAAATGCCCTCAACACCAATAAAACCAGCACAGTTAGATAGCTGTAAACAATCTCTTTCCAATGGTACCTCATTTAGCCTTGTATGTCATTTCTGAGCTGATATATGTAGCTTTTTGTGGAGATGAGATGTAAAAAAACAACTGCTAAAACTTGTGTCTGAGAAACAAGAAGTTTTCTCTGCGCAACCAAACTGCGCAACTTTCGTTTTTGCTTTGTTTTCATTGGACAGGATGGCAGAGAATTTTTCTCAGACACAGCCACATAATAGCGACTGCATGAAAAATGTCACTGTAAAATGAAACAGCCACAGATAAGAAAGAAATTTTATACACATATGTAAAATTGGACGGAGAATTCAATTATAACTAGCATTACCATGTCTGGTAATGTTTAAGGCCTTAAAGCCAACCGTGGATACTTAGCGCTATTTTCAGTCAAACCGATGTAACAGAAAAACAGAGGACGTCCGGCTGTCATAGACATGCGCTGTTAATCGGGTTCGTTCCTGCCGTTTTCGGCTATTCATAGCTGGTGAAAATCGCAAAATTTCATGAGAGATTAGGACCCATCCCGAAACCCCAGCCGACATTTCCCAAACAAGTTTCAAACGGTTTCCATGGTAACGGAAATTGCCAAAAAGACTGCAAATTGTCGAAACTGTAGTCGCTAGGTAATGGTAGTTGTTCTGGATGCATTCTTACTAGTTGGCCAAACCATTTCATCTTCTGTTTCTAAAAAATGTGCTGCATGGTGTTGTTCCCACAGTGTGTCTGATAATATCATTTCTAACTTTGTCTCAGATGGTTAAGTTGGCGGCTTTTCTCGTGCATCTGATTTCACGGATGTTAATTTAAAGTAGGTTAGCCTTTAATAATGTCTAAGTCTTTCACTGGAAACCCGTTGTTGGTATGAATATGCTGTTTATAATCTATTTCTTGGTGCTCATACTTATGTTTGGATGTCTTGGTAATGGTGTCATTCAATATATAAGTGCACTGACTCATTGGCATTTATTTCCTGATCTAGTCTCTCCTCCTCCAAGAATATACTTCCAAGATATTTAAATTCTTTAACTTGCTTCAGACAAGTACTATTCAACAATTTATTTAGTGGACTAGGAATTTTGCTGACCTGCTTTACTTAAGTTTTAGTAGGGCTCTCCTCCGAACGGCATCATAATATGGCGGCCATAAAATATCCAAAAATATCCGAATGGGGCTCAGGCATGTCTAAAATACGGACTGTCTGCCAAGGAACAAATCGCAGCAAAACTAGGATTACTTGACAATATGAACATTGCACACGGTAGTAGCAGACGATAAATACCGGCCGTTGACAATTTGAAGCGTTTCTGCAGACGATATTAGCGACCGTTGACTATTTCGAGACATTACAGACGATGAAAGCGATATGGCGGGTACCATACTCTTCGACGCAGATTAGCAAAACTGTTTGTCCAATTGAGGATTTGGCAGCGGTAGATATCAGACCTGCCGACCTGTATCCTCACACTTTTCGGCATGCGCAAAACGCGATTAAACTTACCGCCGAGCGTATCCCCTGCGCCGCTACGCGCGGAGCGGCGCGGATGGGGGCTAAACTAGGTGCCTGGGACTCACAAGCAAATTAGTTGGAGGAGATGCGGTAGCTGCTGCTCATGAGTCCCAGCCATCTAGTTTAGCCCCCATCCGCGTGGGGGATACAGTTGGCGGTGAGGCACAGTCACAGAAACAGGTCCGCAAGTAACATATAGCTGTGACCCTGTTAGAGCATTTGTTTCGTTATACGGAGCCGGCATATTTTTAATAGAACTGAGCCCCATTCGGATATTTTTTGATATTTTATGGCCACCTTAATAATTATGATGCCGTTCGGAGGAGAGCCTTTAGTAGTATTTATTGTCATGTTATATCTTCTGCATGTTGAACGTAGCCTGTTCAAATGTTCTTGCAGTCTATTCCCCTCATTGTAGAATAAGCACTGAAGATTCACACATAGTAGCGTGTTTATTGTGTATGGATCCAATTCTTCCTCCTGAAAGCAAAGTTCCTAATTTCTGGATTGACTGCTATAAAGCTGGCTTCTTTTGATACACTGTCTGTGCATATAGTAAATAAGAGAGGAGACATTTCATTAACATTAAAATTAATTGCAGAGAATTTAAATGTGTGTGTCGTTGCTAGTTTGAGTGATTTTTAGAGTTCTGCACACACATACTGTGAAACTTCCATGTGTGTGTGTAACTTTCATGAATAAAGTGAATGGTGCTACAAAGTTCGTCAGGTCTGTGGCTGGCTGAGTTATCATTGTCAAGTCGGTTTATTAGGAACTTTTTTCGTAAAGGTTTATGTCCACCAAATTTTACTTGCAAAAACAGTAATCCAAGGGTTTATCATTTAAGACTGTTGTAACTGTAGAAAAAAAAAATTCTTTTTGAAAGGCACATATAATGCTAATAAAAAACAAAACAAAAAACTATCATAGGAATGTCAAAAATTAAGCAGGAAACAGTGGTCATCAGTAGCAGGTTCTTTGTATTCAGAATGGAAACTGCAGAGAAAACCTCCTGTTACAGAACCTGAGTCATACATGCATCATTTTACATATATTTTCTCAATTGTGAGCAGACCTGGTTCCTTGCCTCTCACGCAGAAGCACTCCAACTTCCAAAGAAGCCCCCAGTTAGTTGACTCCTATGACATACTTGTTTGGCGGGGGGGGGGTCTGTTCTTGTCCCCCTGCTACAAATGGGCACCAGAATCATCACGGGGATAGGCTTAGTTCAAACACATATATTCAGCATGAGAGAGGACATGGTATGTGCAGCTGTAAGATAACATAATATAGCCCTTGACCCGTTAAAGTCATAGAGGTGTGTGTCAGTGGAAGCACTAGCACATCAAACCCGCATTCTTTCTCTGTCTTCCCTGTGTTCAGCAAATGCATCATAATATAGTCCTGTTTTTTTCTTGATGTTGTAGTTCCAGGTTCTTCTTTGCTGACCTCTTCTTTTGCTGACCCCCCTCCCCAGTTATCCAGAGATTGCCACTTCTTGATCAGTTTTTGGCTTTGTTCCATTCCAGCTCTCTTTCAGCCAGAGACGCTTTGATATTATCTTTACAGCCAACCCTAGGTTGTCCTGTAGATCTCAAATCTTTTTTTTTTTTTTTTTTTTTTTTTAACATTTTTACAATTTGTCCTGTTTTTTTTTTTGTTTCTTGTTTTTTTTAACAAAACAACTGGACTATTAAAAAAGTTTTGGGTCCATGGCAGGCTGTTTTAAGATCTTCTCTGTTTTGGAAACCGTTAAAGTAGATGGTAAGCTAATGTTTATTTTCTGTTTTCAGCACAAATCACTAACTCCGCATGGTGCCAGATTTACTGTGATCAGCGAAACCTTCTCTAGTGTCTACACCGTCCTCTGTCAGCAGTTACAATGTTAGTATCCAGCAAGCTGACCCCGTGTCATTGTCTGCGACTACTTCATCGTAACGGCCAACTGTTTTCAAGGGCTGACCGACAAGTATCACATTACTGGCGACTCATCAGACATCATGCCCAAAGATTTTATGCTTCGGGGTCAGGGTCATCTGTAGTGGATAAACACAAGAGTGATGCCGTTACACAGAAGGAACCGTTGGGAGAAGTTGGAACATTTAAGGCAGAACTTAAACCCAAACTGACAGAACCACTGGTACAAAATTTCTTCCTGGGAAAGTTAGATCCGGTAAGTGTCTTGTTTGTGTAATATGACATCTTTTTTTTTAATCCTTTATTCAAATTGAATAATTGCGCTATGCCTGCTTACAGCATAACCGATAGTTGTGCCCTTCGGCCAACACATCTAACCTATTTGTATTAGGGCTGTACCGAATATTCGCTTCCGGGCCGAATAGTGGACCTATTGACTATTCCATATTCGGCGGAATAGTTGCGATCGGGCCGAATACGAATACTAGTTACCTTACACCCTCTTTTCCATACACGGCCTTAAAACTGACAACATGGAATGATTGGTTTTGTTGAAAGCTAATGCAGCTTTCCTGCATGAACTAAGCTGTCAGTGACAATTTCTAAGTTTATAATACTAAGTTATAATACTTAGGATTCTTTCATTCCTAGTTATTAGTTACCACAGACTTACTTGAGGATGCAAAACATTCAATGTTTTAAAATGTTTAATATTCTGTACGAATACTAACTAGACATGGAAAGAATATAAACTTCAGCCACGTCCAAATCGATAATATGAAAATCAAACGAACAGAAACATATAAGTACTTGGGTGCAAACTTAAACTGCTCCAACATGCTGAGATAAGAAATACAATCTAGAATACAATCTAGAAATAAAATATACTATGCCCTTCACCATCTGATAAAGTCAGTGTCTGTCTTGCAACGCCAAGATCAAAATATATGAAACGTTCATGAGACCAGTCGTTTTATATTGCTTTGAAACTTGAAGCAGGTTTATTACAGGTTTTTGAAAACAGTCTTACGACAAATCTCTAGACCCATCAAAGATGCTAACAGCAGGGAATGGAGAGTGAGAAACAACAACGTAACACATAATCTGTTTAAATCACCATTGATCACTGGCATCATGAGAGCTAACAGACTAAAATGGTTTCGGCATATAGAAAGAATGTCATATGACAGAGAAGAAAAACTGTATACGCCTGAGAGAGGAATGGGCGTAGACCACGAGGCAGACAAAAAAGTTCGAGAGACAATGTCCAGCCAGACTGGTGTCACAAATTGTGAAGAGAAGGCCAGCCAGAGAGATGAATGGAGATGAGTGATATCTGCAGCAATAAACCTCAAGGGCTCAGAATGCTAAAGAAGAAGATGACTATTCTGTGTTACTTTATGTGATGTAAAAGTTCAGCGTACATGTGTTTTTTTAAAAAGATATATTTTATACACTATACACTATTTGTATTCGGCCGAATAGTTGTTCCCGTTATTTGTATTCGGCCGAATAGTGAAAATGACTATTCGGTACAGCCCTAATGTGTATGGTGTCCTTTTTGTCCCTTTGTTTATGGTTTTTGCTCTTGAAGAATCCATCCAAAGTAACTATGTGAAGCCTGGTTGACCCTCAAGGGAAGCCAGAGGCAGATTATGGGCATTTGAACCTGTGTGCGAAATGGGACAGTCGACCACGATGGCAGGAATGGGCGGCCAAGAATCAGGGAACCAGACCTCCAGGGCGACCCAGGCTCCACTGGGAAGACAATATCCGACAATCCCTGCCTGAACAGAGCACTGGAATGGAGCAAAACCTGGGGGGGGGGGGGGGGAATGATAGAAACGTCCCCTGATCTCTCTGGCAAACCTCTACACCCCATGATAGAAGAGGATCGACTAAGCCAGTATTTAACATATTTACAGATACTAACAAACATGTCTATTTTAAAACATAAACAAAGAGACAGCAAATTTGTATCCATACAAAGAGTATAGATGGGTCATGTCTTGTCTGTTGCAGATCTTTCTGGTGTACCCCCAAGTCAGTAAACAAGAGCTAGAGCAGATCAATGAGCTGGTGGCTCCTATTGAAAGGTTCTATGACACCTGTAAGTCAGGCCTTCTTGTCCATTCTTCAGCTAGTCTCACCAGTATTGTTGATGATACTTCATTTTTTTACTCATATCTTTGTATTTGATGTCCTGAATATGTTTGTACTTGCTGTCCCGAATCTTATGTTTGTAATTGCTGTCCTGAATCTTATGTTTGTAATTGTTGTCCTGAATCTTATGTTTGTATTTTATGTCCTGAATCTTATGTTTGTATTTTATGTCCTGAATCTTATGTTTGTATTTTATGTCCTGAATCTTATGTTTGTACTTGCTGTCCTGAATCTTATGTTCGTATTTTATGTCCTGAATCTTATGTTTGTAATTGCTGTCCTGAATCTTATGTTTGTATTTTATGTCCTGAATCTTATGTTTGTAATTGCTGTCCTGAATCTTATGTTTGTAATTGCTGCCCTGAATCTTATGTTTGTATTTTATGTCCTGAATCTTATGTTTGTACTTGCTGTCCTGAATCTTATGTTTGTATTTTATGTCCTGAATCTTATGTTTGTAATTGCTGTCCTGAATCTTATGTTGTATTTTATGTCCTGAATCTTATGTTTGTAATTGCTGTCCTGAATCTTATGTTTGTATTTTGTGTCCTGAATCTTACATTTGTATTTGCTGTCCTGAATCATATGTTTTTTTTTTTTTTTTGGTCCTGAATCTTATGTTACTGTTTGCTGTCCTGAAACCTATGTTTGTATTCATGAAGCAGGTCCTTTGCAGATTTGTATCCTGTACTGAGCTTTATGCTGATCAGCTCCTGACCCTCTTTCCTGATACCATGCATTCTGCTATTATTCTTTCCAGTCAGCTCTGGCACTTATTGTGACCAAAATATTTCAGTTTCTGAGACAAGATGCTGTTTATTAGCCAATATTTCTTGATGTTCAGATCTTCTAGAATATCAGTATTTCTTCCCTTCTTTGAATCTTGCTATAGCATTTGAGCACAGAAGCTCCTATTGTCTTCCTAAATGACTGCAAGACAGTCCACGACTCACATCTTTATCTTGCTGGGGATGAGGGGGTAATGCATGCTGTCAAAATGTTGGCCCTGATTTCCTTACTGGTGTTTAACCATAGGCATTTAACGCTTTTTAATCTTTGCAAATTAGCCATTGCTGTTTACTATAGAGCCTACTTGTTCACCAGCTGTAAAGTTCAGCATAAATTTCTGATTGTTCATCCATTTCTGGACTATGGTCTTGTTTCAGAACTCGAGTTTTGCATGTTTTTCAGATCTGGCTTGTTTGCAGATTGTTGGTTTCTTGCTTTGCGAGCACATGTACTCCAACTTCAAAGGAAACACCCCTGATTAATCGCCTTTACAACCTGCTTGTGTTCCCCTAAAATAGGGCCCTAAAACTCACACGAGGGCCCCTAGTAATGGAAATGTGTAAAATAGGGCCCTAAAACTCACACGAGGACCCCTAGTAATGGAAATGTGTAAAATAGGGCCCTAAAACTCACACGAGGGCCCCTAGTAATGGAAATGTGTAAAATAGGGCCCTAAAACTCACACGAGGACCCCTAGTAATGGAAATGTGTAAAATAGGGCCCTAAAACTCACACGAGGGCCCCTAGTAATGGAAATGTGTAAAAAGTTAAGGACACTTTTCCTCCCTCTTAGGCCTGTTTCATATATAGGGCTAGACCTATATTTTATAGACCAGTGTGTACTTGATGGGTGATGTGGTCAACATCACCCCGGCCGCCTTTAGTTCCCAGAACCATTTTAGGCTGAGTAATTTTAAAAAGTCTGACTTGATACGGGTTTGAACCCACCACCTTTGGGCCCATAGTGACCAAGCCACCGGGAAAACTGGCATAAGATTGAGATTATATCCTGAGTGTGGAAATGAGAGCAACTGTTCTGCAGACACTTGCTAGGTGGTGGTGTTCTGTTTGATATACACCCGGCAGTGGCGATGGCATGTATCAGGGTGAAAGCTCTGCCTTTCACGAAGACATCCTTCTTTGGAATAGCAGGTTTTGTGAGATCTCAGGTTTATCCTGTTGGCATTCCAATGCAAACCAAACTGTATGGATCACATTGGAAAACATGCATCACAACTCAGTCTCTTCATAGAAACCTGTGGCCTTTTCATCTGAAAACCACAGGCAAGGAGAAAGAACAGAAGAAGAAGAAGGAATAGCAGATTACTGGTTACTTAACCTAGATATATTATCTGGGATGTGCTGGAATGAGAGAGCAGATCTACTGACTTTAAGGCTTTCAATAGTTGAAACACTCAATGTGAACACAGAAGGTGTTTTGCAAGACAGTGAACAACTGCTAGCTGAAATCACAGCAAGGATGTTGAGTTTGGATTTAGGATTGTTGACATTGGCGCTATTCAATTAAGTTTACTGTAAAGGTTTAATCAGGGATAAACAGGTTGGAAATGGGGATTGTCACTGGCCAGAGATCCAAGACTATGCATAGAAAAGTCATTTACAGTTTTACAGACGACTTGGTCGATCTATCAGCTCAACAGCAGAGCAGCCAAAAAGACGGCCGGGCCGATCCGTCGGCCCTGTATTACAAGCCCTGGTATTGACTGAGAAGCTGAAATATTTTGGTTGGTCATATCAAGCACCACGACGGATTGGAACAAATTATAACAGAAGGCAGGGTATCAGGAAGGAGGTGCAGATGCCGACCAACACGAAGAGGGGCACAGGATATAAGTGACTCCTTGAGTATGAAAGTGCATGAGGTGGGAAAGCTGGCGAGAGACAGAATTTTTTTTTTTTTTTTTTTTTTCAGGCAGTTTGTGATGAGAGCGACGTTCTGCAAATGACCTGCTACATGATGATTATGATGATATTGACTGGCACGTTTTCATACCAGTCTGTCAGATTTTTTGTTTTGTTACATTTCTTGCACGTGTAGGCTGTTCATTGGTGGCTTTCGTGAAAGTTTGATGTGTTCTGTCATTTTACATCAATTTTTGTGTGTGTGTGTGTGTGGGGGGGGGGGGGGAAATTGATGACTAGAACCATGAGCCAGGGGTATCTGGATGGGTCTGGTACATGGGTCTTACTTTCCAAGACACAAGTGTTGGGACTAATTTAGGCTTCACTCATTAGGAAATTTAGCCAAATTGTTCAATTTAGTCATGTTTGTCCTAAGTAATTTTAAAAAAATGCATCCATAACTATGCTAATTTAATAGCTAATTTGAATAAATGTTAAGATGTCAGTGTCATTCATAAAGATTGTGTAAGTTCATTCATTTTCTTACACAAATATACATGTATATAGTTTTGAATATGTTAATTAAACACTTTATTTTATTTTTTTGTATATAATTTTCATGTGTGTAAACTAAGAGAATGCCCACCTTAATCTGTGTCTTCTTGGCACTGAAACTAAAAAAAAAAAAAAAAGGCTCCATCTTCAAAGGGTTAACAGAATACAATTGGCAGTGATCCTGTGCAACTTGGTAAACCCCTGTAGACCATATTGAGCCAACGGTGGAATAGCCCAGGTGTACATGAATAGATGTTTCTGTTTACAGTGGACTCCAGGTCAATCGATGAGAATGCCAAGATTCCTGATGATGTCTTACAGCAAGTCAAAGACTTGGGTCTTTTTGGGTTGCTGATTCCAGAGCAGTATGGTACGTTTTTGGTGTTAATTCTGTGTGGTCAGTTCAGCAGTTGGGGCGTGAATTTAAATAAAAACGGAATATTGAAACTGTGCAATTAAATCTTCTCATTTTTTTCCCCCTCATCTCTGTCTGGTGAGGAGCGGCTGGCCAAATGGTTAAGATCACTAGGCTTTCATGCAAGAGACCAGGTTTAAATCCTCGGTTGGGACAAAAATAACATCCTGACCTGCACAGTCCGTGGCCACAGACTAGCCAGGTGGCTCTCTCAAAAGTCTGCACTGCAAAATTGCCTCCAACATAATGGCAGTTTTGATCTGGAGCAGACCTTGACGATCAAAATTCTTCAGCCTTCTCTGTCTTCAGATATTTCAGTGTGGTTGCTATTGCTAATATTTAGTCTGTTGCATCTTTGCACCATTTCCATGATGGAGGGACATCAGTGACAATAGAACTGGCTCACCAGCTGTCACAAGCAATGTTAGAAAACAGTCATCGTTTATACTTTGTGTCTGTGACCTAGGGGTTGCAAACGTGCTTCGTAATGCTGAGGTGCCTGGTTCAGTCCTAGCTGCAGGCGATTTGGTGTTGGTTTCGACAGTGGTACCTAAAGCTGACCATTCAGAAAGCAGCGGTGAACGTAAAATTTGCCTAGACAAACCACAACAGACAAAAAATACTGGAGCTGTTTCTGCAACATCCTGTGAAGTATACGCAACTGACTTTTTTCTTTCAACTATATGTGTGTATTAGAGAGAAAAGGATGTGGGATATTTGTAGGGACTCTATTTGGTTTTTAAAAAAAATGTATGGCAGGGTTGTTCCCTCTGCCCATTCAGAATTGTTTATCTGTTTAATCATCGTGTGCCATGCTGATCAACATAGACTCTCATGTTTTGCCATTTCACATGATCGCCAGTATCACGGATCAGCTCACTGTTTCTGTCTCACTCCCCATCTGTGACCAAACCATCCAGGTATTTATCTCTTTGCCATCCACCTGCTTTTTTTTTCCCATCACTCTTACCAGTCGTTACCAAGTTCTTGAGTCCATTCCTTGTGATAACATGTCTGAAAAACTATTGACTGTATATATCTAATTTATATCTAATGCCTTAAGTCTTCTTCTTCTCCTTCTTCTACTTCTGGCGGAAAGTTCTGGTTGTATGTGCACATATGGGCTTTGGTCTGGCTCCAGAACCTGAGTGTTGTGTGCACATTTGTTTCACATATCTGACTTAATAGTATGCAGACTGTTGGTTCTTTGCCACTCGGGCAGATGCACTGTGACTTCGAAGGAAGCTCTCAGTTAGTCGACTTTTATAACATGCTTGTTGGAGAGGCAGTGGGTCTATTCTTGTTTTCCCCCTATAATGGGGCCCCGGAACCTACTCAGGGACTTCTCTAATTAGTTTAGGACTTTCATCTTTTCCCAGGACGACTGTTTGTTGCTTTTTCCCCTCAGCCGTAGCACAAATTCATTCAACAAAAGAAGGCTACTGTTAAACTTGTGTTTTCCCTGTGTAAGTTCCCGGAGCACCATTAATGGGGGTTGGGGGTGGTGCGATGGGGGGGGGGGGGGGGGGGGGGGGTGGAGTTTACCCTCTGCTTGTTTAACAATCATGTCATAGGAGGACTAATTAAGATTGTTTTCTTCAAAATTGGAGTACATCAGCCTAAGAGGTGAGGAACCAACAGTCTGCATATAAGTAAGCTGTAAAAATGGATGTGCATGCAAAACTCAAGTTCTAAAACAAAACCAAAGTCCAGAACTGAAAAAAACAACCCAGAACTTTCCGCTGGAGTTTATAGCCAGTGAAATCACAAAGAAGAAGAAGAAGAATCATATCCCATAGAAGAGATCGTGGCCAGTATTTGACTATCAATTATTCTTTGGTTCAACTGTTTACACTTAATGATGATCTGCCCTATGTTGCTAAGGTGGACTAGGTCTCAATGCCGTACAGTACGCTCGAGTGAATGAAGTGACTGGGCGGGATGGAGCTATTGCTGTGACACTTGCTGCTCACCAATCCATAGGATTGAAGGTACGTAGTTTTTGTTGATCCTGAATGCTTGGGAGTTTTCTACTTCTGTTTTGCTTTCACCAGCTGTAAGCTCCAGCAGAAAGTTCTGTTTGTTTGTTCACTTCTGAACTTTAGCTTTGTTCCAGAACTTGAATTTTGCATGCACATCTCTTTTACAGATCTGGCTTATTTGTGTGCAGACTGTTGGTTTCTCACTTCTCAGGCAAATGGACTCCTACTTCAAGGAAACAGCCCTAATTAGTCAACTTTTATGACATGCGTTGTTAAGAGGGCAGTGAGTCTATTCAATCCCCCCCCCCTCCCCTCCCCCCAATGGAGCACCAGAACCCACACGGGGAGTAGGGGATTCTATAATGGGGGGTTAGGGTGGGGGTTGTACTGCCAACAAACATTGCTGTGATTTGTTTGCTTATTTTTTTTTTTTTAACTTGTTTTAAATGTTTTTAGTTAGGTAGTTCATTGACAAATTATGCTCATTGCACATCGGACAAGTCCATAAATGTTCGGATCTTGACATCAGCTTATCCATCAGTTCTGGGTTGGTTTACTTTGCTTCTTTGGCTACCTGTATAGTGTTCATGTTTGGCGACACCTCTTTTGACCTGAAGTTCTACAAGTCTTTTGAGTGTTGCTGATTCACCATCATCTCCCTAATCATTTTCTTGTCCTGCATCCTTGAGAGCTTTGAGAATAAAATGTTTTTATTGAAGCTAAAATCTTCTTTTTCATGTTCACCAGCTATAAACTCCGGTAGGTAGTTCTGGTTGTTCCCCCACCACTGGCCTTTATTAGACTTGTTCCAGAACCCAAATGTTGCATGCACATGTTTTACAGATCTGACTTATTTGTATGCAGACTGTTGGTTCCATGCTTGTCAGGCAAATGCACTCTGACTTCGAAGGGAACCCCATAGTCTACTCTCTCGACATGCTTTTTGGGGGAGAAAGTGGGTCTATTCTTCTTTTCCCCACAATCAAGCCTTGGAACCGACACGGGAATAAAGCTAAAAGGTAGCGCACACAGACACTAGTTTGTTTTGGTTGTTATTACATGTAACCTGTGCCAGCTTTCGTCACATTTCGCTTGTTACTAAAACCTTTTTGAAAATGATTGTCTCACCAACAGGCCATTCTGCTGGCTGGGACAGAGGAGCAGAAGCAGAAATATTTGCCCAAACTGGCCACAGGAGAACATATAGCAGCATTTTGTTTGACGGAACCTTCCAGGTGTGTGTATGTGTGCATGCACACGCTAATTGTAGATAGACATCATGTGGAAAGCTTTGGTGGTCTGTGTTATAGACTTAGGTCTTCCACAGTATAATCTCTCATTCTCTCTCTGTCTCTCTCTCTGTCTCTATCTCTCTGTCTCTCTCTCTCTCCCCCTCCCTCTCTCCCTCCCTCTCTCTCTCTCTCTCTCTCTCTCTCACTCTCTCTCTCTCTCTGTCTGGCTGGCTGATAGCGGAAGATTGTGATATTACCTAACTGATAACATCACAGTGAAAAAATGCAATATTCACTGACTGATAACATGAGAGTGGAAGAAGAATGAGATATTCCCTGAATGATAACATGAGAGTGGAAGAACGCAGTATTCACTGACTTATAACATCATTGTGGAAGAATGTGATATTCACTTACTGATAACATGAGAATGGAAGAAGAATGCGTTATTCACTTACTGATAACATGAGAGTGGAAGAATGCGGTATTCATTGAATGATAACAGTAGGAGGTAAGCAGTGACAAGAAAAACAGAAAGACATTTACTGTGAATTTAAAGAAGAGAGGAACACATTGGCTATTTAAACATATTCAATTAGCAATTGTATTATTGTCTAAATCTGATCTATATTTTGTGTTGGTAGGATTTCATTTGTCTCTAGATACTGTTGCTCTAATTTTACTCACTAACAGTGGCAGTGATGCAGCCTCCATCCAGTCAAAAGCTACCCTCTCCGAGGATGGGAAGACCTGGCATTTGACCGGGTCCAAACTGTGGATCTCTAATGGAGGCATTGCGGATGTGTTCACAGTCTTTGCTAAAACTGATGTCACAACACTAGAGGTGAGAATGAGCCTGCCTTGCAGTGCCTGTGTGCTGCTCCTGTTGTCTGTCAGATAAAGCATGTTTGTTTCTTCAGTTGATTCCATGATTATTCTTCTTCTTCTGCTACTTATAGTTCACCAGCTGTAAACTCCACTCTCTTCTACTATGCTGTGGTATGGTCATTGTACACCTTCTACTGTGCTGTGGTACAGTGATTGTACGTCTACTTTCTACTTTGCTGTGGTACAGTGATTATGGACTTACTTTTTGCTGTACTGTGGTAGAGTAATTGTATACCTACTTTCTAATGTGCTGTGGTACAATGATTGTACCCCTTCTGCTGTGCTGTGGTTTGTACACCTACTACTGTGCTGTGGTACAGTGATTGTAGACCTACTTTCTACTGTGCTGTGGTACAGTGATTGTACATCTAGCTTCTACTGTGATGTGATAGAGTGATTGTACATCTACCTTCTACTGTGCTGTGGTAAAATGATCCACCTTCTGCTGCTGTAACGCCATGAAGAGGACACATAACTGAAGACATATCTCAGTCTGATAGCATGCAGAAGAGTGATTGTCTTTGTCATGATTTCAGTGCGTATAGAACAGAGAATGCTATCAGGTCTGTTCCTGATTTGTTTCTGGTCAGCTGTAAGCTTCACAGTTCTCCCTAGAGATCATACATTTCGTCAGTCATAAACACACAATAAACTGTATACACACAGTTAGCCATATACTTACAATCAGACATTACACACAGTCAGCCATATACTTATAGTCAGAGATAATACAATCAGCCATGTACATGCAGTCAGCCATGTACATACAATCAGCATATATGTGCATCAGCCATGTACATGCAGTCAGCCATGTACATGCAGTCAGCCATCTGCATGCAGTCAGCCATCTGCATGCAGTCAGCCATGTACATGCAGTCAGCCATGTACATGCAGTCAGCCATGTAGGTGCAATTAGCCATATATATGCAGTCAGCCATGTACATGCAGTCAGCCATGTACATGCAGTCAGCCATGTACATGCAGTCAGCCATGTACATGCAGTCAGCCATCCGCATGCAATCAGCTGTGTAGGTACAATCAGCCATGTAGGTGCAATTAGCCATATATATGCAGTCAGCCATGTTCATGCAGTCAGCCATGTACATGCAGTCAGCCATGTACATGCAGTCAGCCATGTACATGCAGTCAGCTGTGTACATCCAGTCAGCCATGTACATGCAGTCAGCCATCTGCATGCAGTCAGCCATGTACATGCAGTCAGCCATGTACATGCAGTCAGCTGTGTACATGCAGTCAGCCGTGTACATGCAGTCAGCCATGTAGGTGCAATTAGCCATGTAGGTGCAATCAGCCATCCGCATGCAATCAGCCGTGTTGGTACAATTAGCCATATATATGCAGCCATGTACATGCAGTCAGCCATGTACATGCAGTCAGCCATGTACATGCAGTCAGCTGTGTACATCCAGTCAGCCATGTACATGCAGTCAGCCATCTGCATGCAGTCAGCCATGTACATGCAGTCAGCCATGTACATGCAGTCAGCTGTGTACATGCAGTCAGCCGTGTACATGCAGTCAGCCATGTACATGCAGTCAGCCATGTAGGTGCAATTAGCCATGTAGGTGCAATCAGCCATCCGCATGCAATCAGCCGTGTTGGTACAATTAGCCATATATATGCAGTCAGCCATGTAGGTGCAATTAGCCATGTAGGTGCAATCAGCCATCCGCATGCAATCAGCCGTGTAGGTACAATTAGCCATATATATGCAGTCAGCCATGTAGGTGCAATTAGCCATGTAGGTACAATCAGCCGTGTAGGTACAATTAGCTATATATATGCAGTCAGCCATGTATGTGCAGTCAGCCATGTACGTGCAGTCAGCCATGTAGGTGCAATTAGCCATATATATGCAGTCAGCCATGTACATGCAGTCAGTCATGTAGGTGCAATTAGCCATATATATGCAGTCAGCCATGTACATCCAGTCAGCCATGTACATCCTGTCAGCCATGTACATGCAGTCAGCCATCCGCATGCAATCAGCCGTGTAGGTACAATCAGCCATGTAGGTGCAATTAGCCATATATATGCAGTCAGCCATGTTCATGCAGTCAGCCATGTACATACAGTCAGCCATGTACATGCAGTCAGCAGTATACATGCAGTCAGCTGTGTACATGCAGTCAGCTGTGTACATGCAATCAGCCATCTGCATGCAGCCAACCATGTACATGCAGTCAGCCATGTACATGCAGTCAGCTGTGTACATGCAATCAGCCATGTACATGCAGTCAGCCATGTACATGCAGTCAGCCATATACATGCAGTCAGCCATGTGCATGCAGTCAGCCATAGACAGTCTCATACAGCTTATGTCCAGACATGTATGTTTCAGTTAGTAGCGTTTTAGCATGCATGTGTTAGCACACCAACCTGCCATGTGGATGTCCAGAGTTTGGTTCCCAGACATTGTCTCCTAAACTTTTGTGCAGCGAAACAGGGAGATGATTTGTGGTTTGTCAGTGTACAAATAGAAGAGGCACTTCACCACATGTGGGTTCTGGGGCCCCATTGTGGGGTTACAACAAAAGACTTATTGCCTACTGTTGCGCGCTGATTTGGGTAAAGTGTGTGAAAGGACAGTGGTATGCCAGTACTTTCTGTGAGTTCACGGGGAAAATAGTGTCAACATGGTCCGAGTATTGAGAGGAGACCAGTGAGAATGTCTATTCATGAACAAGGCGCGCACGCATGAGAGAAAGTGGACGCGTGGGTTACTGTGTGGGGGCTAAGAGCATGTCTGACAAGATAAAGTGTGAATTAAGTGACAGCGTGATTCTCAGATAGCATCAGCCTCAAGAACACCCACGGGATCATGAGTCACGAGAACGCCCATACGAGCATGCCTCTCGTGTAGACATCATCCACCTACACGGATTTGAGGGGGATAAATTGGAGGGCTGAGAGGGAATCGAGGTGCAGTCGAGAGAGAAGCGAGAAGAGAGAGAGAGAGATCGAGAGACAGAGACCAAGTCAGGGTCCGTGATATCTCTCGCGAGTCTAACAGACAAGAATACCGTACGACTATCAGGCATTTAGGTCTGAGTGAGTGTCAAGGTTGCGGTACTTAAGAAGATATGGTCCCACTGGCAAAGTAAGTCCAGGGAACGGAAGGCTCCAGTAGTACCTGTTCTGGGTGGCGACGTAGTGAAACGTAGGAGGACCACTACTGAAACAGAACAAAGTGGAGTGGTAACGTCGAGAGCTGTGTGCTAGCGGGGACGGTAGAAGTCCTGTCGGTCATCGGAGCCGGCGACAAGCTGACGACAGCTGTGTGGTTTCGGAGTTCGGCAGGGAAGTCCGTCTCCGGTCAGTCGTGTAATATGCTGAAATAATATCAAGGTCCAGGAAATGTGAGAATTCGTCCTGTTAAGCTGTATGGCGCGTCCATAGTGTGGGACGCTGTAGTCCTTGGAGCTGTAGTAGTCAAGGAGAGGTCGCTACAAATTGAAGGAGAGAGAGCGAGTGAGGACAAATGGACGATGTGCGAATGTCACCTGTGATCAGTAACTACGTCTCTGCTTTTGTGTCATGTATCATGTTAAATAAAATGTATGATGGTGTCATCGTCGTCGAGTTCTATTTCTAAGAGAGGAAGCTGAAGGATACCTGCTAGACGCTTGGTAGTGTGCTGGCTAGTGGTAACTCATTTAGCACACAACACCTACCCATTAGCATGTTGTAAGAGTTGACTAATTGGGAGCTTCCTTTGAAGTCAGTGTGTATTTGCCTGAATGGCAGGGAACAACTCACTGCACACAAATAAGCCAGTAAAATGGATGTACACACAAAACTCAGGCCCTGGCAAAATTGACTCCAGAATCCTGCTCGGCAGGCATGGAAGTTTAGAGCCAGGGAACCAGACATCCAGGGTTACCCAGGGTCCGCTGGGAAGACAGCATCCAACAATCCTTGACTGAGAGAGGGCTGGAATGGAACAAAGCCAGAAAGAGTACTGTTGATAGAAAAGTCTGGTGATCTCTCTGACAAACCTCTACACCCCAAGTCATAAGGTTGTTTTTTTGTTGTTGTGGGGGGGGGGGTGGTAATGTTTCTTGGGATGGGGTGAAACGATGACTTGGAGGGATGTCATGAGAGCTGTTCCAGTCAACCAGGGATCGTGATCTGTGGAGATGCATGTGTGCCTACGCCAGCTGGCAGGGCACATGATGATGATGAATTTTCCTTGCTACATTTTATTTATAAGGCATTATTGCTGTCATTCACAGGGTGAGACCAAACAGAGAGTCACAGCTTTCTTTGTGGAGCGAGCTTTTGGAGGGGTGACCAGCGGGAAACCTGAGGATAAACTTGGCATCCGGGGATCTAACAGTGAGTTAGTTACTCATTACCAGTGCTGCATTTAGGCATGAGCTAAATAAATAAGCTGTAGCTCAGGGCCTCACAGTCTGCAAGGGCCTCAGATACCCCCCCCCCCCCCCCCCCAAAAGACCCCCCCCAACCCCCCCCCTTTCCACCTTTCTTTTGGTTTAAACAAATGCAGTTTTCTTTTAATGGAAACTGTAACCATTATGAAATATAATTTATTTGATTTTGCAGACATATTCTTTATTATTTCTTTTACTAAAAATTAAATGACAATATATTTCCGTCATCCATATATTTAAAAGGCATATATATTGTACAGTTTTCTAAATCAGCTGGAGTAATTTAAAATAGTAAGGACCCCAGGGCCTCATATTTCTTAGGGCCTCATCAAGTTTAAATCAGCCCCGGCTCATTGTGATATATTTATTGGTGAAATCTGTGTCATATAAAAATATACTTGTCATATATTACATTCCTTCTTCTTCATGTTCACTGGCTGTAAACTCCGACATAAAGTTGTGTTTTTGTCTACTTCTGGACTTTAATCTTGGTCCAGATCTTGTGTTTTGCATGCACATCTGTCTTACAGATCTGGCTTATTTGTTGCCAGACTGTTAGTTCCTTACCTCTCTGGCAGATGTGCTCTAGCTTCTAAGAATATATATTACATTACTTTAAGTAGAGTTGGCTCCTAGCAACTGCTAGGAGACTTTTCTAGGCCATAAACCCAGGGTTTCTCAGCAAAAGAGAAACTAGCAAGAGGACGAAAATGGCTGTTTGCCGCTCTGCCTATGTACCAGTCCTGACCTATGGGTGTAAGTCATGGGCAATGACAACAGCTCACAGAAGCTTGTGAAGTGCACTTTAACAACCTCAGTGATTGCTTTATCTATCATGTTGTTGTCTGTACTTGTTGTATTGCAACTTGTGAAGTGCACTTTAACAACCTCATTGATTGCTTTATCTATCATGTTGTCTGTACTTGTTCTGTTGCAGCTTGTGAAGTGAACTTTAACAACCTCAGTGATTGCTTTATCTATCATGTTGTCTGTACTTGTTCTGTTGCAACTTGTGAAGTGCACTTTAACAACCTCAGTGATTGCTTTATCTATCATGTTGTCTGTACTTGTTCTGTTGCAGCTTGTGAAGTGCACTTTGACATCCTCAGTGATTGCTTTATCTATCATGTTGTCTGTACTTGTTCTGTTGCAGCTTGTGAAGTGAACTTTAACAACCTCAGTGATTGCTTTATCTATCATGTTGTCTGTACTTGTTCTGTTGCAGCTTGTGAAGTGAACTTTAACAACCTCAGTGATTGCTTTATCTATCATGTTGTCTGTACTTGTTCTGTTGCAGCTTGTGAAGTGAACTTTAACAACCTCAGTGATTGCTTTATCTATCATGTTGTCTGTACTTGTTCTGTTGCAGCTTGTGAAGTGAACTTTAACAACCTCAGTGATTGCTTTATCTATCATGTTGTTGTCTGTACTTGTTCTGTTGCAGCTTGTGAAGTGAACTTTGACAACACTCCTGTACCCGTAGAAAATGTTATCGGTGAAGTTGGAGAGGGATTCAAGGTAAGTGGTCTGGTAACTCCGTTCATTTTTCTCTTTCCTTTTTTCATCATTTCAGTTATCTTATCTCTAGCCATTCAGGATGATATATTTAAAATCGTTCTATTCAAAACACCGACTGGATTACTTCTCAGGTGATACAGATGCATGATTTTCTGTTGCCAGATTGCAATGCGAGTTCTGAACACAGGACGCTTCAGTATGGGCAGTAGTGGAGCTGGAGTACTCAAGCTTCTCATTGGTGAGTTGCTATATCTATTTATTTTTGTGACAGATGTTTGTTTGAAACGGACATTTCCTTTTTGTTTAATTGTTGGAGAAGACTTGATGCAAGGTAAAGTAGGCTCATGCCTGCCTGACATCCAAGAGAAACCCAGAAAAGAATGTTGATGAGAGAGACCAAAACAGCTGGACTGGATTCAGTGGATGGAGAAATCGACTGAAAGCCCTAAGTGTTGCATAAATGACACACCAGGATGATGCTAATGCTGTTTGTGCACAGTTTCACCATTATTAAATATCATTGATCTGAGACACCTAACAAGAATGCCCTGGTACTATCTGCCACAGCGAGCCACACTAAAACATTACAACGGGTATAGAGCGAGTGAGAAGACCTCAGAAAATATAGAGTGATGGGATTAAGAACAGTCTTACAGAAATGAACATCAGTCTTAATAGTGCTGTTGACAAAGCTCATTAACAAATGTTACATCTCCTCCCGACACTTCCTGAGATATAAGGTGGAAAAGAAAAAGAAGTGATCTGCGAAGCAGTACTATTAATGACTAGCATCTGACCAGCCAAACCTAGGCTAGCTGTGGTTACCTTACAGGATGTTCCAGACCCAGCCTCATTATCTTGTGACTGTGATTTCACTAGGCAGTTTAATGTTTTGTAGTTTGCATTGCTTACTAATTTATTGCCTCTGGATATCTCTGTCACAACCAGTGCCCCATGGTCTGCTGCCAGATCGCCAGCAGCTGGGATTGAACTCAGAACTTTAGAAATATGAAGTGTTGGCAGTGCCTAAGCCAAAGATGCCAACTAAAACCTAATCTAAATTTGACCTATACACCCAGTCAAGTTTAACCCCCCGCCACCCAATTTCTTCCCTCCCTGTGTATGTGTTTATGGGTGCATGCCTTTTTTTTAAAGGCAGTCCATAAACTTGGAGCAGGCCTATTCGACTGTCTGGTGCATTTGTTAGACTGGAGACAAAGAGAAAGAAGATAGACCAGCTTAAGCACACTAGTAGTTGTGAAACATTTTCCATGGGCACTTTTACTGTGCCTGTAACGGATGCTGCCAGGGCTCTGAAAGTGTGTGTGTTCACTCTGGTATATGTTCAGCTTGGTATGCATCCTCTTTAGGCACACACAGTTTTGCTTGTATGTGACCTTTACTTGGAATATGAACTTGTAGGAGTCAAAAATAGTCATGGCACTGCATGCTTTGAAAGCCACGAATAGATGTCACTGTTTTGCTTTAAGCGCTATATTTTTGACCTCTGTTCTGAGTTTATATTTCTCTTTCTTCAGCTTTATTCATAGCAGCCAGGTATTGCTACCATGCCTCTTTCTTTTCTTCTATTTTTAGTTGACTTCTTCCATCCACCAAGGTGTCCTATGTCCTTTCCTTCCTATATATATATATATATATATATATATATATATATATATATATATATATATATATATATATATATATATATATATATATATATATATATATATGTGTGTGTGTGTGTGTGTGTGTGTATATATGTATATTTACAATGTTGTCTCTTGCAGGCATGACAGCTGAACATGCTACGTCCAGATCTCAGTTTGGGCGCAAGTTGGCAGAATTTGGACTTATACAGGTACATCTTTCAGTTGTTGAATAAATATCAGATGATGACGGCGTCAGGTCAGTTGTGTCACTTCATGAGATGTGGGTCACTCAGGGAATTCACAAAGTAAAGAATAGCAGTGTAGTTGGAGATGTCGCACCTCAAAAAATATAACATAAACAATCCAACTGATTTATAAAGCATATTACTGTTTTCACCCACAAAAATCTTTTAAATAACTTTTCTCAGAATTTTATTTAACAAATGCATCAAAGTAATTCACTGAAACTAAGAAACTACAGGTAGAGAAGAAGAAGCAAAAGAAACTTGAAATGTAAAAAATTCTTGGGGTTGAAACCTCTAACCACTGAGCATACAGGCAAGCCTTCTCACATATTGTGTCATTGCAGCACGAAGACACTAAATGGATTGAGTTTTCACATTTAGAATCATTAATGGTGCTTTATTTATATCTTATCTTAAACAGGGAAAATCCACAGGTCACAGGACAATCTAATATTTCAGGGGGGTGGTAGATAGACTGCATGCAGTCGTGTGACCTAGTTTGCTTGCAGTCGTGGAACCTAGGCTGCACTCTCTCGTGGGATGTAGGTGGGTTAAGGTTAGGACCAGTTCTAGATGTTTTAGGGTTGTTAAAAGCATCAGAAAGCCAGGAAACACCGTCTTACTACCCTCTAAAATATTGGACTGTCCTGTGACATCATCTGGGGTAAGATATAAATAAAGCACCTCATTATTTTCTCAAAGTATTTTTTTTTTTTAAATAAACAATCACTAAATTCAAACAAGACAAAGAAATCACTGCTTTCCTTCCCTTTGACCCCACAAATATGGGGTTTTGATGACATAACCATGGAGGGCCAAGTGACCTGATCAAAATTGTTTTTAAAATTATAATCATGCCAGCCACTTCAACACACTGTTGTTTACATCTGCACAGTTACCACTAGTATCAAAGCGCTTACACAGATGTGTTCCCCACTGCCCAAGAACAGTTCTTCAGATGGGCTGACTGAATTCTTTTGGGATTTTACCATATTTTTTTGTTTAAGTCTTAGAACACACCAAAAGGTACCAAGTTTTTTTATGGTAAATATTTATTTATTTGTGTGTGGTCATAATGTTCTTCTTCAACAAGGCTGGCAAATTTCATGATGAATCCTATAATTGACATTGATCTTCCTTCAGTAACATTTATTTGATTAAATGCCTCAAGTAATTGTATCTTTGAACATAATTCACAGGAGAGAAAGTTCTGAAACACCTGCTGTATTACGCAGATTTAAAACTAAATTTTTACTCAAAATCCTGGCAGCTCAGTTTGAGAAATCCTCAAAGCTTTATTCTACTTAAATTATCTCAGGATTAGCAAAACGGTCAATCTTACTGTTACTGTGATAGGGGAATGAATCATTCACATCAGTCAAAACTAGGTGTCAGCGGGGATGAACACTGATTTGTGATCCTGGCCAGACATGTGAAGGAGAAGACAGCATCAGTCACTTTAAATAAACCTGTGTTTGCGATTGACATATTCTGTTTGCTGGGGATAACTTTTATCAAGTTTGGTCTCTAGAAAGTTGCAGTGCCCTTCTGACGAGATTCTGTCTTCCTGGAAAGTTACTGCAATCAGACATTGCACAGGCGGCGTGGTCAAGGCTACCGGATCTGTCGGTCATTATCCTGCCCCAAAATAGCACAACCCCAATATGTGCTGCTGCCACGAAAAACACATAGTATCCTGCACTGAAAATGTGCACAAAGACATGACTGTATGGTTGCTATACACCAACACAGTGGTGGAAAGAAAGTGAAATGAATATGTGAATAAAGCATGGTTCAGTTTTCTGTGACAGACCTTTGAAAATAAGAGGTGGGGGCCTATCTAATTTGGTAGTATTGTACTCGTCATAATCAAGTGCCTTGCCATCTGACATAGGTGTTCATGCGTCTCCACAGATCTAGGTCTTTGGTGTTCTGGATTAATTCCACTGATGATATTCCTCCATGCCACTGTCTTAAGGCATCCACCATAATTTCTCTTGGTCTGCCTCTACCTCTTCTACCAGTGATCTTTCCGGTAGTCATGATATTTTCCAGTGCTCCTTTTCTCATCACATGTCCAAAGAACTTTGTCTCCTTCTCATTATTGTATATAATGTTCTTCTTTCATTAGCCATTTCCAGGCAATCATTGTTAGTTATTCTTAATTTACCACTGTACTAGAGATGGGAAATGTATGTGTGCAGGGAGGTAACTTTTGGAAATGCTTTACATTATGGGCTCTCAACCTTCCTAATGCAGCAACATATTAATAATTCCTCGTGTTGTGGCAACCCTCAGCCATACAGTTATTTTCATTGCTACTTCATAACTTCAGTGAATATGTATTTTTCGATGGACTTTGGCGACCCCTGGGAAAGGGTCATTCAACCCACAAAAGGGTTGCCATCCGTAGGTTGTAAACCGCTGTTTTACTTGAAGAAAAGGATTGCATGTTTTGACATGCAGGTGAGATGGTTAGAATTTGTCACAACGAGACATTTCTGATGTTGGATAGAATAGCTGGTTTATCATCACCATCATCACTAACATCATTAAACTCACTTTTGCCAGTAGGCGTCCTAGGGAGGAGTTGGCTCGATGTTTTTTTTTTTTTTTTGCCTGTTGTTAATTTCTGCAGGACTACTGCACCCTAAGGCATCCTGTTTGACCCATGGCTAGCTGTCACAAGTGACCCCAACATGGATTTTCCTACGTCTCCAATTCCCACAGTTGTAGGTGACATGATTGTTGACCGGCTCCCCATATCCCAGTCATCTCTTTCTCTCTCTCTCTCTCTCTCTCCCCTCTCTCTCTCTCTCTCTCTCTCTCTCTCTCTCTCTCCCCTCTCTCTCTGTTTGTGTGTGCGTGCGTGCTCAATGAAGAAGATTTGCAGATGCTCCATAAGCATCATTAACCGACTCCCCATATCCCAGTCATCTCTCTCTCTCTCTCTCTCTCTCCCCTCTCTCTCTCTGTTTGTGTGTGCGTGCGTGCTCAATGAAGAAGATTTGCAGATGCTCCATAAGCATCATTAACCGACTCCCCATATCCCAGTCATCTCTCTCTCTCTCTCTCTCTCTCCCCTCTCTCTCTCTGTTTGTGTGTGCGTGCGTGCTCAATGAAGAAGATTTGCAGATGCTCCATAAGCATCATTAACCGACTCCCCATATCCCAGTCATCTCTCTCTCTCTCTCTCTCTCTCTCCCCTCTCTCTCTCTGTTTGTGTGTGCGTGCGTGCTCAATGAAGAAGATTTGCAGATGCTCCCATAAGCATCATTAACCGACTCCCCATATCCCAGTCATCTCTCTCTCTCTCTCTCTCTCTCTCCCCTCTCTCTCTCTGTTTGTGTGTGCGTGCGTGCTCAATGAAGAAGATTTGCAGATGCTCCATAAGCATCATTAACTGACTCCCCATATCCCAGTCATCTCTCTCTCTCTCTCTCTCTCTCTCTCCCCTCTCTCTCTCTGTTTGTGTGTGCGTGCGTGCTCAATGAAGAAGATTTGCAGATGCTCCATAAGCATCATTAACCGACTCCCCATATCCCAGTCATCTCTCTCTCTCTCTCTCTCTCTCTCCCCTCTCTCTCTCTGTTTGTGTGGCGTGCGTGCTCAATGAAGAAGATTTGCAGATGCTCCATAAGCATCATTAACCGACTCCCCATATCCCATCTCTCTCTCTCTCTCTCTCCCCCTCTCTCTCTCTGTTTGTGTGGCGTGCGTGCTCAATGAAGAAGATTTGCAGATGCTCCATAAGCATCATTAACCGACTCCCCATATCCCAGTCATCTCTCTCTCCCCTCTCTCTCTCTGTTTGTGTGTGCGTGCGTGCTCAATGAAGAAGATTTGCAGATGCTCCATAAGCATCATTAACCGACTCCCCATATCCCAGTCATCTCTCTCTCCCCTCTCTCTCTCTGTTTGTGTGTGCGTGCGTGCTCAATGAAGAAGATTTGCAGATGCTCCATAAGCATCATTAACCGACTCCCCATATCCCTATTAGCTCTCTCTCTCTTTGTGTGTGTGCGTGTGCATGCTTTCGTGTGTTCCTGCCTGTATGTCTATCTGTGTGTGTGCGTGTGCATGCTTTCGTGTGTTCCTGCCTGTATGTCTATCTGTGTGTGTGCGTGTGCATGCTTTCGTGTGTTCCTGCCTGTATGTCTATCTGTGTGTGTGCGTGTGCATGCTTTCGTGTGTTCCTGCCTGTATGTCTATCTGTGTGTGTGCGTGTGCATGCTTTCGTGTGTTCCTGCCTGTATGTCTATCTGTGTGTGTGCGTGTGCATGCTTTCGTGTGTTCCTGCCTGTATGTCTATCTGTGTGTGTGCGTGTGCATGCTTTCGTGTGTTCCTGCCTGTATGTCTATCTGTGTGTGTGCGTGTGCATGCTTTCGTGTGTTCCTGCCTGTATGTCTATCTGTGTGTGTGCGTGTGCATGCTTTCGTGTGTTCCTGCCTGTATGTCTATCTGTGTGTGTGCGTGTGCATGCTTTCGTGTGTTCCTGCCTGTATGTCTATCTGTGTGTGTGCGTGTGCATGCTTTCGTGTGTTCCTGCCTGTATGTCTATCTGTGTGTGTGCGTGTGCATGCTTTCGTGTGTTCCTGCCTGTATGTCTATCTGTGTGCATGCTTTTGTGTGTTCCTGCCTGTATGTCTATCTGTGTGCATGCTGACTACGGAGGATTTCCAGATGCTTTTTAAACGAACAAGACTCAGTCTTCCTCTGTTTGTTCTGCAGTTGCCTGCTGTTGGTAGCACTGCCTTCAGCTTATGCCTCTACTCTTCCATGTGCTTGAAGATTTCTTTGCTGGTTCTTCATTTCTTATTTTGTAGAAGACTTTTATTAACGCGGGTGGGTCTTGCTAGTCACACTTGCTAACGCCATGGGATGTGAGCCCTATGCCTGCTCATAGCTCAATATGACAGTATCATCTGGAAATAAGAAAAGATGCCAGTCTAAAACATATTATAAAGATGTAATCATATCGTTTGTCTCTGTGTGTGATAGAGAGAACAAGAAAGAGCCTCTATACTCCACTTGGAGCTTTCCATGTGCAGATATTTTCTGTTGTGAAGTCCATACTGATGGGTTAGTGGGTTTTTGTTGTGTAATTTTAGTGCTGTGTTTGACAGCTTCTGTTTGTGACCTGAATCTCCTTGAACTGACATTTTTTTCCCCCAGGAAAAGTTAGCCAATGTGGCAGTAACAGCATATGCAATGGAGAGTTTAGCATACCTCACTGCAGGGCTCCTGGACACCTACGATGATCCGGATCTGTCTGTGGAGGCAGCCATTGTCAAGGTTAGTTTATTCTGTGGGGTTTGTTTTTTCAGCTGTCTGTCAGTACATGTTGGGTTCTGTGCTTCTCGGGGGGGGGGGGGGGGGGGGGGGGGGGGGGGGGGAAAGCCTTGTGGAAAATGGCTTGGTTTGTAGAAAATAGGACAGCAGAATTTTCTCTCACAAATGGTGGCCGGGTCACAGGGTCAAGAACAGGTCCGAGAAAACTTTTTTAAGTTCAGAGAGATGTAACCCAATTAATTCTCTGCCCCATTCATGTTTATATCTTCTGCTATTTTGTGTGCTGTTAAATATTGTTCATCATTATCATCAAGTGCCTTGCCAGTTGGCATAGGCATTTAGGCATCACCACAGATGTTGGCCTTTGGTGTTCTAGATAAATTCCACTGATGCTGTTCCTCCGTGCCACTATTTCTCTTGGTCTGCCCCTGCCCTTTCTACCAAAATATTGTTAGGGTCCATACATGGAATTGTTATGATTTTTGTTTGTGATCTGTGTAAATTTCCAAAACTACGGGTATTTGGCATTCCCCCCCCCCCCCCCCCCCCCCCCCCCCCCCCTCCCGGTCACCAGGGCTAATTATGTTCCTTAATCAGTTGTATATTTTTTTTGGGTGGGGGGGGGGGGGGGGGTGACAGCCATGGGCACACAACACAGAAGTTTAGACTAAAGATCATTAGCCCTCCATTTGAATGGCATGTTGTGTCACAACAGTATCTGACAGCTGTCTAGATCAGTGGCTTTCCTAATGCTGCGATCCTTTAATACAGCTCTTCATGCTGTGGCGACCCCCAACCATACAATTATTTTTATTGCTACTTCATTACTTCAATGAATGTGTGTCTTTGGCAACCTCTGTGAAAGGGTCTTTCGACCCCAAAAAAAAGGGGTCGCGGCACACAGGTTGATAACCACTGATCTAGATGGTACACTTACTGTTTCCACCCAGCTGTCCTAACTAAACACAGTGTCCGCATGTGCTAACTGATGGCGGGTTTGTTCCACAGATCTTCAGTTCTGAAGGCTTGTGGCAGAGTGTGTCAGACTGTCTGCAAGTTCTCGGAGGACTGGGCTACATGAAAGATTACCCATACGAGAGGTACCTACGAGATAGCAGAATCCTCCTCATCTTTGAGGTAACTTTTTCTCTCTGAGTCAAGCAAAGTTAGAGACGTTTACTGTTGTTATTGTTGTTGTTTTTTTTTTCTACTAAATGTTTCTGTGATTTAGGTTTGTAATTCATTTTTCAATCCAAACTGTGGATTTTGATCCAAACTGGAGCCAGTTTGGCAGCAGATCGCCTTGGTTTGTTTTTCAGTGGTATGCTGATAGCTGACTGTTCAGTAGCAATGGCAAACTACTGAAAGTAAAATTGCCATCTAAAATCACGAAAGCCAAAAGAATTACTGGGGTTGGTTTGCTAATATGTAAATAACTTGACCTAATTTGGTCCTGCGGAATAGAGGTCTTCCTGAAAGCTCTTCTTCGTGACTTGTATACTTGTTCCCATCATATTTTTGGGTTGTAATAATCTTGTTGGCGCACACAGTAAACAGGCCTTTTCTGTTTGTGTCTGTGACAGGGAACCAATGAAATCCTCCGCTTGTTTGTGGCACTGCAGAGTCTGAAGTTTGCTGGCAAGGCAATGAAGGACCACATCAGGTGAGATAATGGGATCACATCAGGTGAGATAATGGGATCACATCAGGTGAGAAAATGGGATCACATCAGGTGAGATAATGGAATCGTATCAGGTGAGATAATGGGATCACATCAGATGAGATAATGGGATCACATCAGGTGAGATAATGGGATCACATCAGGTGAGATGATGGGATCACATCAGGTGAGTTGATTGGGTCACATCAGGTGAGATAAAGGGATCACATCAGGTGAGATAATGGGATCACATCAGGGGAGATGATTGGATCACATCAGGTGAGATGCTTGGATCACATCAGGTGAGATAAAGGGATCACATCAGGTGAGATAATGGGATCACATCAGGTGAGATGATTGAATCACATCAGGTGAGATGCTTGGATCACATCAGGTGAGATAATGGGATCACATCAGGTGAGATGCTTGGATCACATCAGGTGAGTTGATTGGATCACATCAGGTGAGATAATAGGATCACATCAGGTGAAATGATGATGTCAGGCTGTCCTTGGTGATCCCAGATACCATTTATAGGTCAGCTTTGGTGGCTACCGCTGTCCGTCCATCAAGAAATCTGTCAGTGTCTTCTAGTTCAGGGAGCTGTGAATGTCTGTGATTTAGTCACCTATGAGTTTCTGTTATTTACTGATCTGTGACTGACTGTAGTTCATCAACCTGTGAATGTCTTTAGTTCCTTAAGCTGTGAATGTCTTTTATTCATTCACCTATGAATGTTTGTTATTCACTGATCTGTGGAATGTCTGTCATTCGTTTGTTCACCTGTGACTGTCTGTATTTCAGTGATCTGTGAATGTCTGTAATTCATTCATCTGTGAATGTATGTATTGCACCTATCTGAAATTATTTCAATGACCTGTTAATGTCTGTATTTCAGTGATCTGTGAATATGTGTAATTTATTCATCTGTGAAGGCCTGTATTTCATTGATCTGTGAATGTCTGCATTTCAATGATCTATGAATGTCTGTTTTTCAGTGATGTCTGAATTTCAGTAATCTGTAAATGTCTGTAATTCATTCACCTGTGAATCTCTGTATTTCAGTGATTTGTCAATGTTTGTGTATCAGTGATCAATGAATGTAATTCAGTCATCCGTGAATGTCTGTATTTCAGTGATCTGTGAATGTCTGTATTTCATTCACCAGTGAATGTCTGTAGTTCACTAATCTGTGTATTGTCCACAGAAAGTTACGAAACCCTCTGGACAATCCGACCCTGATGATCAAAGCTGTGTGGAATAAAGCACGAGGGAAAAGTGTGATGAATTTAGAACCTCTAGAACTTTCAGGCAATGTCCACCACCAGTTAGAGGTCAGTGACTGGTGTCTGGTTAACTTCTAAACGATCAAGTAATGTATGGTCAGTGGTCACCCAATGTGGTCAGTGGTCAAGTAATGTGTGGTCAGTGGTTGGTCTTTGTGAGTGGTCATATAATGGGTGATCTGTAGTCAAGTAATGTGGTTAGTGGTCAAGCAGTGTAGGGTCTGTGGTCAAGTTATGTGCAGTCAATGGTAAATTAATGTGTGGTTGGTGTCTGTGTGAGTTGTGAGTGGTCATATAAGGGATGATCAGTGGTCAAGTAATGTGGGGGGGGGGGTCAAGTAATGTATGGTCAGTGGTCAAGTAATGTATGGTCGGGGGTCAAGTAATGTGTGGGGGGGGGGGGCAAGTAATGTATGGTCAGTGATCAATTAATGTGTGGTCAGCAGTCAAGTAATGTGGGATCAGTGGTCAAGTAATGTGGGATCAGTGGTCAAGTAACATGTCATCAGTGGTCAAGTAATGTGGGTCAGTGGTCAAGTAATGTGGGTCAGTGGTCAAGTATTGTGGGGTCATTGGTCAAGTAATGTGGGGTCAGTGGTCAAGTAGTGTGGGGCCAGTAGGCAAGTAATGTATGGTCAGTGGTCAAGTAGTGTGGGGTCAGTGGTCAAGTAATGCTTTTCCATTGTGCCCTCTGCATGTTGTTGACCACACTCAAATGATGGATGGTCAGTTACTTTCAGAATGGCATCTCCTTTTGCAGGTGCAGTGTTGGCTTTTGTGATTGACTGTTTGCGCCAACAGTTAGTTCATCTGTCATCTGCCTTATGAATTTTTACTTTGCGTGTGCAAGCTTCAGGATGTTGCTAGTTTTTCACTAGTTTTAAAATAGAAAAGTTGCATACATTTTCTGTGATTTCCACTGGCTCAGAAACGGAGCAGCGATGAGGCCACCCGTCTGCAGTGATATTAGAGCCTCGTCTAACGACTGAAAAGAACAGGTTGATCTGTGCCACTTTCACATATATCTGATCCCCGTGTGAGTTCCAGGGTCACACTGTGGGGAAAACAAGAATAGACCCACTGCCTGCTCAAAAGCATGTCGTAAGAGTCGACTAATTGGGAGCTTCCTTCGATGCCTGAGATGCAAGGAACCAACAGTCTGTGAGCCGGCGAATCAGACCTGTGAAACAGATGTACACGCAGCACTCAGGTTCTGGAACAGGACTAGAAGTGGACAAACAACTAGAACTTTCTGCCCATAGTTTACGGCCAGTGAACGTGAAGAAGAAGAATAGGAAGACATATATCTGTTATCTGGATGATGTAACTTTTTCGGTTGTATTTTCTGTATTGAACAGAGAGAGGCCAAGATTCTGGATGCAGGCATTATTGGCCTGGCTAGTTGTGTGGAGGACGTCCTCTCAGAGTTTGGAAATGTAAGTCTCCATGAATTTGTACTGGTCCACTTATCTTCTCTTGGTTCATCATCGTGCAGTCTCTTTGTTCATTATTTTTGGACTCTATTCATATTTTGTTGTTTCATGATTACTCTCTTATTACATTATCTTTCAGGTTCTCTTGTTAGTAATTGCTGATGTTTCATTGTACAATATATAGGCGAAAACAACAGATCGACTGACACACCCCCCCCCCCCCCCCTTTCCATCACAACATGTCGTACAAGGCTATTAAATGGGGATCTTTCCTTTAAAGTCAGTGTGCATCTACTTGAGAGGTGAGGAACCTATAGTCTGCTTAAAGAAATACCAGAACTGTTAAAACAGATGTGTATGCAAAACTCAGGTTGTTAAATAAAAAAAATTTTTAAAATTTTAAAGGCAGAAGTATGTGAGGAGTCAGAACTTTCTGCCTGAATGAAAAGCCGGTGAACAGTGCTTGTTGACCAACATTTTCTTCTAGTGTAACTGATAACTATTGAGACAGCATAAGACAGTCCCAATCAGCACAAAGAAACATCTCACACAAAGCATTATTATTCCCACTCTATGCTACAAGTGCCAGAAGAAACAAACATTAGTAACCATAGACATGGATAGTATGAGAAGGACTACAGAAGTTACTAAATGACATAAAATCAGAAATGAGGTCATGAGAGAACAGGTTGGCATAGAACCAATTCTAAATTACACACAAAGACAGCAAATTGAATGGTGTGCCCACTTGGAGAGAAAGTCTTGTGACACTATACCATACAAGGCATACACTAAAAGACGAGCACGAGGTAGACCAGGAACAAGATAGAAGGAAACTACAACAGCACAATTTGTCTATGGTCAAGGTGTCCAAAAAAAGCCAGAAGCAGAGCCTCATATCTCCCTGGACACCCAAAGTGGTTACAGAAAAAAGTCAACAAGAAGATAAACTGCTCATCACAGGAGATCTTATGTGAGAAATCACCAACGATGACCTCTGGAGTTTGCTACTTTCACACATCTGTCATAAACAGATAATTCTTGTTAACCTAAATTCTCTTAAGATGAACACTTGTTGTACAAGAGCAGCATTAGATCCAAGCAGGCATGTATTTTTATTTTTAGTACCTTACTGGCACACATTTGTTAACATGAACTGCATTTTCAGTAACTTGGAATTCATGTCAATGAAAAGTTACTATATAATTCTTGTAAATGGGTTCTTTACTTATGTGTGAGTGAGAGACACTGACTGAGAGAAGAGAAAAGATAAATCACTGCCTGGTTGGTCATGTGATCATTATCAGACCAGCAACTTGTACTTTTCACAACATTTCCTGGCACACATTTTAGTCTGAGCTGAACTAAACTCCTGGCCGCTGACGTGGACTGTCTGTAGGGGGTTGACAGTCAGGTAGGTGACACAAGATATGAGGGACAACACTTCATTACCTGCCCAGGACTGCAGGTGACACCTGGCTACTGTAGCTGTCACTGATACCCTTATTTTTTTTTTTTGGGGGGGGGGGGGGGGGGGAGGTTGAACTGGAAGTCAGAGATCTGCATTGTTAGTTTTCCATCCAGATTGACATTTGTTAATCTTCGGAAGGTGTATTAAACATTTAAGTAGCAGCTCGGAGAGCACATAGTGTTGGATCAATATTAGACTTGGGCACACACACACACACATAAACCCAGCAGATTTTTAAGGAAACAGAAGGTTTCCTGGTGGGTTGTGATGTGAGCCATGTTCTGCAGATAGGGTGGACCATTCATCCTAGTCTTTTTTTTTAAGTTTTTATTATTAATTTTTTTAGGTGTGCCTGGGCCGTCCCATCAGTATTCCAGAAAAACGCGCCTGTTGTCCCATCAGTATTCCAGCAAAACGCGCCTGTTGTCCCATCAGTATTCCAGAAAAACGCGCCTAGTGTCCCATCAGTATTCCAGAAAAACGCGCCTGTTGTCCCATCAGTATTCCAGAAAAACGCGCCTAGTGTCCCTTCAGTATGCCAGAAAAACGCGCCTGTTGTCCCATAAAAAAAAAAAAACACTAGGAATTCGCTCCAGAATATAAGACACAGCCACAGTTATGTCTGTAGACATTATTAGATTTCATATGTTTCGATACTTGTAAATGCCTGAAGAGTGTTTATGTGAGTTTTGATTCTAGCGTGCCATTTCATTGCAGCGAGCATATTGTTTTGTATCTTGACGGCAGTAGTTCGGGTTTTAATACCACTGTCAAGCGAGTAATTTACCCGTTAACCCCATCAACTTAGAATGAAAAAAGGAGGGAGAAAAAAATGGGGGGTGGGGGGGGGGGGGGGGGGGGGGGGGGGGGGGGGGGGGGGGGGGGGGGGGGGGGGGGGGGGAGGTGGTAATTGAATTGCTTGAGTGTCCTGTTTTTTTTTTTTCAACTCCCAATATTCCATTGTTGGGAAAACAAGAGTAGGCTCACTCGCCCCCAATAAAAATGTCATAAGACTCTACTAATTGGGGGCTTGCTTCAAAGTGGGAGTGCATACAAAAAAGTCAGGTTCTGGAACAAGGCTTAAGCCCAGAGGGGGACAAACTACCAGAATTCCCAGATGGTACTAGGGATAAGTCCAGCCTACCAACCGGGAAGTACTGCCATAACTACGATGCAGAAACTCAGGCTATCAAGATAGCAACTGAGAAACTGCTCAATACCAATCTTGGCTCACAGTATGTGGTAATGCTGACAGATGCTAAATCCGTACTTGAAGCACTCCAGTCTAGGAAACTACCAGTATTGCAAACAATGCTGACACAACTCAGCCTTCAGCGAAGAGTCGTAATGCAGTGGATACCGTCTCATTGTGGAGTGCCTGGAAATAAGAAAGCTGATCAACTGGCAGGGGAAGGTGTACCAGTCACATATCACCAAAAGAAAAGAATCATTAAATCGATCAGGAAACCACCAGCCCCAGAACAAGACGACTATTTTATTATTGACAGACCAGAACAAGTCATTATCCTCCGCTGCAGAACAGGGCACAACCGATTACGTAACCACATGTACACAAAATTCAAGATAGGTGTCTCAGCCCTGTGCACCTGTGGAAATGTGCCCCAGACAGCAGAGCATGTACTCCAGGACTGCACTGAAATTGACGCATTAAGGCAAACCTTTTGGCCAGAAAGAACAACAGTGGAACGTAAACTCTATGAACTGCTGATATAGACAACTTATTTCAGGCCAACGAAAGAAAAAGAAGAAGGTTCTGGAACAAGGCTTAAGCCCAGAGGGGGACGAACTACCAGAATTGTTTATCGGAGTTGCAGCCTGTGAACGAGATAGAGACAAAGCAGCTCAAAATATTAGTGGGGTGTCTCATTTTCAACTCAAGATATTATGGTCACCCTATGTGCAAAGGACTTAAAGGACTTGCTGCTACATGATGAATAGATGGATGATGAATAGATGGATGTTACATAGAGGAATGATACATAGATGGATGTTACATAGAGGAATGATACATAGATGGATGTTACATAGAGGAATGATACATAGATGGATGTTACATAGAGGAATGATACATAGATGGATGTTACATAGAGGAATGATACATAGATGGATGTTACATAGAGGAATGATACATAGATGGATGTTACATAGAGGGATAATACATATATGGACGATACATAGATGGATGATACATAGATGGATGGATGAATAAGTGAAACCTTGGACGTTTTACACACTGCTTGATTTCTTGTGCTTGTACAAGGATAACATGTTCCTTTCTTGGTTTCAGAAAGTGGTCGATGAACAGATGAAACTGCGACGTCTGGCAGATATTGCCATAGACCTGTATGCCATGACAGCCTGTATTGGGAGAGCATCACGGTCGTTAACTATTGGCCTTAGAAGCGGTGATCATGAGGTGAGTAAGGCAGATGGTCGGCTTGCATTGCTGCGCAACATTGTCATCTGACCAGATCATCTAGTTGACAGTACTTGTACTTCATCTTGATGTTCTACACAACCCACATCATCTCATCGTTTATACACGGTTGTTGAAAACAGTGAGTACGCTTTCATTCATGTTTGTTTCCTTGAATACGTGTTGAATAATTATAATATACACATAAGAGAGAGGGGAAGATCAAAAGTTTACAAACTTACAATAGAGGTTATAGATGTTCAACCTTGCAGCCGTCTGCTGCTCAGCAAATATCTCAGCGGTAGCCAAACTCATCCCACACAGGAAGAAGCACCTCTTGGGGCCTTGGTGGCACGAGCGTGCGCACTTGAGAGGTTAGTTGCACAGTTGTGCTCTAGCGGTAGTATTCATAGTTTTAGATCTTCCACTCTCTCTTTATGTATATAAATAGAGTAAATATGTATTCAAGGAAATAAACATGAATGAAAGTGTATCCATCATTTTGAATAACCCTGTATGTGCGTGAAAACTTAACTACAGGGGACAAGAAAATTTGTGACCAAAAAAATATTTTCTAAGCTTTTTTCATTGTGATCCAGAAGTAAATTGGAAAAAAAATAATCTTTTAAAATTATCCACCTTGCCTGCCTTTTTCCTTCTTAGCGTTTACCAGCTGTAAACAGGCAGAAAGTTATGGTTGTTCGTCCACTTCTGGACTGTGGCCCTATTCCAGAACCTGAGTGTTGCATGTGCATCCGTTTTACAGATCTGAATCATTATTATGCAGACTGTTGGTTCCTTGCCTCTCGGACAGATGCACTGCAACTTTGAAGGAAGCTTCCCCAGTTAGTTGACTCTTGCAACATGCTTTTAGGTAGGCAGTGGGGTCTATTGTTGTTTTCCCCACGATGGGGCCCCGGAACCCACACAAGAAGTTGCCTGTACTTCTTCTTCGTTCGTGTTCACCAGCTGTACACTCTGGTGGAAAGTTCTGGTTGTTCGTCCACTTCTGAACTGCAGTCCTGCTCCAGAACCTGAGTGTTGCATGTGCATCAGTTTTACAGATCTGATTTACTTGAATGCAGACTGTTCCTTCCTTGCCTCTCAGGCAGATGCACTCCGACTTCAAAGGAAGCTCCCCAGTTAGTCGACTCTTACGACATGCTTTTGGGTAGGCAGTGGGTCTATTCTTGTTTTTCCCATTGTGGGGCCCCGGAACCCACACGGGGAAAATGCCTGTACTAAACTCTGGCACACTGTTCCAGAACCTGAGTGTTACGTGTGCATCGGTTTGACAGATCTGTATGCAGACTGTTGGTTCCTTGCCTCTCAGGCAGATGCAATCTGACTTTGAAGAAAGCTCCCAATTAGTCAACTCTTACGACATGCTTTTGGGTAGGCAGTGGGTCTATTCTTGTTTTTCCCATAGTAGGGCCCCGGAACCCACATAGGGACCTTACAGATGTGAATGATTGTCTTGTGTGTATTTGAGCCACATTTCTATGAGAGATAACTCAGAAAAGGTCCTTTTTGATGAAAGCAGGTGCTGAGACAAAATATCAGCTACCATGTTTTTGCTTGAGTTGATGGAAGATCTGTTGACTGTGTCGCTATAATTGACTGTGATATATTTGTTATAGGCTTGCCTCCTGTCCTGCATGTATTCCACAATTGTGGCACTAGTTTTTGCAATGCCAGCCACCTGCGGAGCACTTTCTTACTCCACATTGTCTGCTTCTTCATCTCTTTATTCCTCGGTGCAGCTTAGGCGCAGATTAAGTCTTCACCCCTGGAGGCTGCAAACCTGGCACCTCTATTAGGTTCCAGTTCCTAGAGAGTGCTGCTTAACTGGCTTTTCTACAGTAACAAGTTTATGAATGTTGAAAAAATGAATCGACAATACAGCCCTCGGGATGCCCCCATAAATGCTCTGTCCCCATCTTCAGCAGCAAGTGAAGAGTTCAAGTAACTGTCTGATTGTATATCCATCCCGCCTTTCCCCCGAGTGTTGAGCGCCGGTCAGATCCCCTGGTAACTCCTCGCAGCGCCGTATTACCCAGACCCTACTGATCTATCTGTGCCTCCTCACTGTTCAGTGGCTCCCAATCGCCCTGTGCTTGATACCATCTTCAGGTAGCAACTTGTTTATGAGATATCCATTCAATGCCTTTGGTTTTTTTTTTTTTTTTTTACCTCTGCATAAACATATCGGCATTTTTTCAGTAACATGCTAATGAGATATCCATTTGATGCCTTTGCTTATATAAACATTTGGGAGATCAGGATTGGTATATATTTATTAAATTCCCATCTTGTTCTTGTGTACATCCTTCTCCTCTTTTGGTAAGCCTTATATAGGCCGACCTTATTTTATATGACCTCTTCCCTGATTTTATATTTTCTGGTCACTCCTACAGCCTTTCTCAGAAACCTCATTTCCATGGTTACTAGTTTTCTTTTATATTTTGTTATTAGTGACCATGTCTGGCAGTGGTAGAAAAGGCTGGAAATGAATATATTTTGTATGAGATGTCTCACTGTGCTGATTGTGCTAGATGTCCCAGTACTTGGCCTGCTTTACTGCATCGGATGTCAATTTCTTCGTCCAATTTACCATCTTCAGTGAATGTTGTTTGAAGATATTTTAACTCAGATGCCTGTTTAATATATGTATGCTCTAATGCTATATTTAAATTCTGCTTTTTTTCTACTGACATTACTTCTGTCTTTTCCATGTTGATTCTCATATTATTTGATTTACATTCTTCAATTGTGGATGCGAGCTGCTATTGTAAATTCATTGCTGTATTTGCAGTCAAGGCCTGGTCATTAGCAAAGAGTAATTTGTTGAAAAGCCCTGATCTTTGCTTATTGCTGTGTTTGAAGTGATTTAGGACCATATTTTGTCTCCAGTTGATGATGACAAGAGCATTTTGTTACCAGGCGGAGCAGAGAATCAAGAAGAATATATTTGAATTAACTCCAGGTGAGTCAGCTAGGGATATTTGTATAGGGATGATATTGTTACAGTTTGGACTAGTGTTATTTTTATAGGGATGATATTGTTGCAGTTTGGACTAGTGATATTTTTATGATATTGTTGCAGTTTGGACTAGTGATATTTGTACAGGGGTGATATTGTTGCAGTTTGGACTAGTGATATTTGTATAGGGATGATATTGTTGCAGTTTGGACCAGTGATATTTTTACAGGGATGATATTGTTGCAGTTTGGACTAGTGATATTTTTATAGGGATGATATTGTTGCAGTTTGGACTAGTGATATTTTTATAGGGATGATATCGTTGCAGTTTGGACTAGTGATGTTTCTATAGGGATGATATTGTTGCAGTTTGGACTAGTGATATTTGTACAGGGATGATATTGTTGCAGTTAGGACTAGTTATATTTGTACAGGGATGATATTGTTGCAGTTAGGACTAGTTATATTTGTATAGGGATGATATTGTTGCAGTTTGGACTAGTGATATTCGTATAGGGGTGATACTGTTGCAGGATCTAATGCTTGGTCTAAATTTGTAAACACAAGGACAGAAAAATATGCAGGAATGAACAAAGAGTTAAAAGTTATATTAATGGGGTTAATAATTTGGCTTGCAAACCTGTCGATCATTCTGCCCTACAAGAAGAGCAATTAAGGTTGTTAAAGGCAAGGCACTAGCTGATAGTGTCAATTGGCAAGACACTGTTCACTTCAGTGAAATTGGACAAGCTCTGAAGGTGGTTGGTTCTTCATGAAGTGAAATCTATCTCAGAAAGCTTACATTTGGTCTCTTTTGGTTGTGCCATGTCACAAATGTAAATGCAGATATATGGCCATGTCTGCAGTGGCCTGTTCAATTCTGTTGGATATTAAAGAATAAATTAAAATAGTATGTGGGTTGGGGGAGGCTCCTTTTGACACAAGTAGCTTTTTTTTAAAAACCAAGTTCAAGTGAGATTTTCCTGTAAGCCTCAGTGACAAGGTCATGAGTCATACACTGTGTTTTTTTTTAATGCTATGGGTTATGTATTCTATTTAATACTTCATTATATGCTCTTTTTTTTTTTTTTAAATCACTTTATATATTTAGACAGACCCCAAAAAAACGTAGGTGCATAGATATTTTAAAACATTTATTAGTGACCTATGTAATAATATGTTTGTTTTTTTTTTAATGATTTTTTTTTTTCAGACATCCCTGTAGGTTAGGTTTGTTGCCTTTTTTTAAGCATTCAGGTGGCAGAATGGTTCAACCTTGTTAACTGCACATGAACAACATGTTCTCATCAGTGTCCTTGAGAGATGTTACTTTGTTGGTTTGCTCTCAGACAATTAGGTGATTTAATTACTCATGCTTGCCATTGATCTGTTCACAGCTAGGAGGGCTGGCATAGCAATAGATGACATGCACCGGCAGATAGCAGAGTCCGTCTTTAAGGTGAAGAGGTACGCAGCCGAGCATCCCTTGGCCAGAACCTGGTAGTGAGTGCGTGGCAGGCTGCGTGTGCTTTTAGAGAGAGGAACAGATCGTCCTTGACCGATTTCAGAAACTGTGACAGCTGTTTGTTGAAAGTATTAGGTTCCTTGGGACAGAGGGACATATCTTCCATGACCAGTATGAGGGAGAGTTGACATTGAACCTGTCAGTGTAGTTACTGGACAGAAACTTGCACAGAAAACGGGCAGTTCAAAAATTTGTTCCCTGGAGGTGTCGATGTACAATCTACATATGTTGCATTTCACAAAACAGGAACAGTAATTTTAAAAAAATGTTATTGAGGCTGGGAATAAAGAAAATTTATATCAGAAATGAACATCTAGCCTAGATACAAGAAGATATACAGCACTTATAAAAGCTGAAGCAGAAAATGTTGGGCTGGTGAACAAGAGTTAGACTATCAAAAGAGGAGATACATTTTTTTAACAAGCACTATAAATGAAAAGATGAGAGATTTTTTTTTTTTTTTTTAAAGGGAACAGAGATTAGTCGCGCCATCATTTATAGCGGAGATGCCACCTGATAGTTATTGCTGCTTCAACCTATCGGACAGTGGGGGTCAACCACAAGCTAAGAGGTTGTCTATTTTCAGAATTATTACGGCTATCTCCTTTTTCATCCTGTATAAAACAGCCACTGAAATAAGTAGCTTCTGTTTGGAGTTTTTAAATTTTAGTTGATCAAAATACCAGGTCATATCTCCTGTCATATGTTCTGATAAAGAAATTGTGTCCTCACTACATGGCCACTTATGTACACCGAAGCAGCTCAGGTCCCAGCCTCTCCTTTCTTAGAACGGGAATGAGAACTGACAGAGATTAAAAATCACATTTGTTTTTGTTGTTGTGAATTTTGTTTCCTCACAGCAGTGAAATTGTATGTCAGTTTATATATATGTGAGTATGATTACAAGGTAATGGTATATTGCTTGTTGAAAATAAACAATTTACAATTGTCTATAGTTGTTTTTGGTTAAGTATTGTGTGTGTGAACTGCGAACTTACAACATAAACGTACCCAGTGTGTGGAAAACATCCGAGAACTAAGTTCAGGGCAATGTGGTAACTCAGACTGTCTAAAATGCTCCAAGCGATACACGTGGGTAAATTATTTTGAAGTATTAAACGTTTTATGTGGGAAGAATTTTAGGCAATTGTTACAATGAAAGCTTCAGTATCTGAAACCCCCTCCTCCCCAACTCCATGTGTGGTTTCCATTGTGGGAGGGGGGGAAAAAAGACTCACTCTCCCCTTAACAAGCGTATTATACATAAAAGTCGATATATTAGGGGCATTTCCTTCAAAGTTGGAGTGCTTGTGCACAAGAGGTGAGAAACCAGCAATCTCCATACAAATAAGCCAGACTTGTAAAACAGATGTGCACACAAAACTATAGTTCTGGAACAAGACATTGGCTTTAGGCTCTAATGGAAAGTCCTAGTTCGTCCATTTGGATATTGGTTTTGTGTATACATCCGTTTTACTGGCATATTTGTGTGCAGTTGGCTGTTCCTTGCCAGCCGGGCGGGCAGATGCACTCAGACTTTGATAGAAGCTCTTACAACATGGAGAAACAGTAGGTCTAATCTTGTCTTCCTCACACTGGGGCCCTGGAACACACACAGAGTTAATCTTTGTCATAGTTGGGGCCCTAGAACACACACAGAGAGTTAAACTTTGTCATAGTTGGGGCCCTAGAACACACACAGAGAGTTAAACTTTGTCATAGTTGGGGCCCTAGAACACACACAGAGAGTTAAACTTTGTCATAGTTGGGGCCCTAGAACACACACAGAGAGTTAAACTTTGTCATAGTTGGGGCCCTAGAACACACACAGAGAGTTAAACTTTGTCATAGTTGGGGCCCTAGAACACACACAGAGAGTTAAAACTTTGTCATAGTTGGGGCCCTAGAACACACACAGAGAGTTAAACTTTGTCATAGTTGGGGCCCTGGAACACACACAGAGAGTTAAACTTTGTCATAGTTGGGGCCCTGGAACACATACAGGGAGTTAAACTATATCATAGTGCATTTACAAAAAGATAAATCGACAAGAGGATGAAAATGGCTGTTTACCGCTCTACCTATGTACTAGTCCTGATTTACGTGTGTAAATCATTGCCCATGACAGCCCACAAAAGCCAGCTTCAGACCTCAGAAAAAAGATATCTGAAAAAGGTGGTCCAAATGACAAGAAGGGACAAAGTTTGCCACCAGACAATACATCAAGATTTGAAACCCAGGTCTTACAAACTTGAGTTGATCAATCAGTTACCATGGTTTTGACATGTATGCAGAATAAGAGATAATCGGCCACCATGGCATTCATGGGAGGCTAAGAACCAGGGAATCAGACCTCCAGGGCGACCCAATGCCCGCTAGGAAGTCAACATCCGACAGTCCCTGATGGACAGAGGACTGGAATGGAACAAAGCCAGAAAGAAAACTTGTGACAAAGAAGTCTGGCTATCTATCTGGCAAACCTCTACAACCCAAGATAATTATCACTTCTTTAGAGGTTGAACCAGGAATCTGCCTTGTTGGTTGATTGACATAGAAAACACATAAATCACCAAAATTAATTCACAGAGGAAATAGCTCTTATTCTAACACTGACAAAGAGCATAGTTCCAGAAAGTAGATGAAAAGTACAAATGTCCAGGTATTTGAAAAGGATTAGTCTTATGCAGATCAAATTATACGGACAGGACAGGCTTAATCAATTGGCAAATCCAAAAATTTGTGATAAACGGATTCTGCCCAAGCAGACATTATTAATATATATATATATTGCTGGGGATAAACATGATCTTTACAACAGGAATTTGCCAAATGTGAGGTTAGAGTATCTACTTCCTATCCTTTTTTAGGATGAAATTTATTATTTGAAGCCCTACTCTGGCTCTTTCCAGGGGCCGCAATATAGCCCGGCCATAAATATGGCCTAATGACTCAACTCAGTTTCTGGGATCTCTCCGCGGTGATCCTCATCCACATAGTGTCATCGGGTGTTTATCGCTTGTGAGATGTTCTGGTGGGGTAGAAAGTCATTCATTCATTCAAATGTGAGATTGTGTAACTGTAATCATTTTCTTATGGGATGCAATTTTTCGTTATCTGAAGCCCCACCTTGGCTTTAGCCGGGGTCCCTAAATATAGCTGGGCCACATGTGGCAATAGCGGCTGAAAGAGGTTTCTGGGACCCTTATCCGCATTGTTGTTTTTTTTAAAGCATTAAATAGAATAATGCCTGGGGCCTACAAAAATATATGGATTGGGTGACTCAGGACACTGAATGATACAAGTGAATTTGACTAACACTAAAATGATACGAGAAAATATGTCTCAAGTCACTGAGGGATACAAGAAAATTTGACTTAAGTCACTGAGGGACACAAGATAATTTGACTTGCATAACTGAAGGATGCAAGGCAATTTGACTCAAGCCACTGAGGGATACAAGACAATTTGACTTGCATAACTGAAGGATGCAAGTAGATTTGACTCACAAACAGGGATAAAAGAAAATTTGACAAGTCACTGAGGGATACAAGGAAATTTGAATTACGTACCTAAGGAATACAAGAATTATTTTTGTGGGGGTGGGAGGGGATGAACTTCAAAAAATAATACATTTCTGGCATAGTGACCAAAACAACTTTTTAAATGCTCAAGGGAAAGGATGTGTGCCATCTAACCTGCTTTTTAAAACATACATTGACAATATTTGCAAAGAAGCAGAGAGAGAAGAAAAGAATGATATCTCAGAATTGTTATTAGCTGAAACAGAAGAGTTTACAGAACCATATAGACCAAGTCAATACAAAATGTAAGAAATATAATATGAGGATAAGCATTGATGAGACAGAGGTAATAGAGTAGACGAGAAGAAACCATGTTAATTAAAGTAAACACAGAAATAAAACAAACGAACAAATTTAAATATCTAGGGTCATTTTTCACCTCAGATGGAAGAATGGATAGAGAAATCAACATACCATATGCGAAAGCAAATCATGTTATGGGACAATTATCACTGCTTTTGACCAAAAGAAAGATACCTCTGTAAACCAAAGCAAATTTCATAATAAAGGTTTTTGTTTGTCGACATTGTGCTACCAGTGCCAAACATGGACCCTTACTTCAACTAATAAGCAGAAGATCGTAACAATTCAGATGAGGTGTCTTAGGAGATCTGCCGGCGGGACAAGAAGAGATAAAATCAGGAATGAAGAAATTAGAAGACTAGGACTGAAACCAGCCATACAATTCATTAAAGAACCACAAAAGAGATGGTTTGGCCACCCGACGACAATACCCTGGTACCGAACTACCACGCTGAAGAAATATAATGAACACAAGAGCACCATTTTTTTCCTTAAAGATATCAAATAAGCAGAGTACTTTATGCTTGCCATTCTTCTCAGTAGCCGCCGGGTGTAACCAAAGTGTCTGGCCGGCTCACTACACTCAAAGGAAAGGCAAGACGAACATATAACTAGATTGTGACCGCTACCATCAGTATTGAAACTGTCCTGGCTGCTGAAGATGAGAACCAAGCATGCATGGGAATGTCCCGAGTGCTGTGATGTCAAATCTTGACTCAACCCAACTCAGTAGCCTTGGTCTGTGACCCCTTAATATTGATAACAAACTTTCCAAAACTACAACATAATTTTTATTTCTGGGTTGTTAATTCCCTATGCATTTTGTGTCTGCAATTCTTAACAGCAAAGTGGTAAAATGAACATTTTGCACTCATTCAAGGATATAGTACTCCATGTTGAAGTGGAAAATGTTAGACAGGCTGGAAAGTTAGACGATGGGAAGATCAGATCAATTTTTTATATACATCTGACTAATCCTTGTAAATATATTTACACATAGCATGAAATACTCGGTGCATCTAGGGGTTAAATACACAGCCAGTTTTCTCCGGCCAATGCAACCTAGGCTCAAAAATAATTTTCTGAGTGACAAACAAGAATGATGTTGCAAGATCACCTCATTATGAAAATAGGTTACATAAGAAAAATCATGTACACTACAATCACCTAGCAATGAAATGCATAGACATATGCATAGAGCCTACTTGTTACGTGGCAGATTCCACCCTATTTGCTTACATCTAATTATATAAGGTGTGTATTGTTTTCTGGTTATGATAAGTCAGACTAATGAGAATCACTCTGAGCACATGTAATAGCTTCATTTGTCACATACAAAATGTTTATACAGGTTATTGTAAAACCTCTATGCAACAAATGACTACTGTAATGTATACATCATCAAGTGCCTTGTCAGCTAGCATAGGTGCTCACGCATCTCCACAAATCTTCACTGATGATAGTCCTCCATGCCACTGCCTTAAGCCATCCACCGTCTTTCTCTTGGCCTACCTCCACATCTTTTACTATTGATCTTTTCAGCCATCACAATATTTCCCAGTGCTCTTTTTTTATCACACGACCAAAGACCTTTTTATTATTGTAGATCATCTACTTTCATTAGACATTTCCAGGCAATCATTGTTAGTTATTCTGGCAGTCCAAGGTATTCGCAATGTTTATCTCAAGAACCACATTTCAGTTGCCTCCAAACTCTTCATTTGCATCAAGTCTTAATCTGTCTGCTCACATTCCAAGATTCATAGCCATACAACAGAACAGGCTCACTCAATGTAATGGTTTAGTATTCGTTTTCTGATGTACTGGGAAGACTACAAATATTGTACATGACACATTTCACTGCTGGGAAATTACTGTATACATACTTTTTAGCAACTGTTGCACCAGTTCTGACGACACACACAACATATGTAAAATCTACCAATTATGAAACAACACAAGATCCACAAGATCAAACTGGAGTTTAATTCAGATTCACAGATTGGAACTTAGAAAGTTGTGTGTGGCCGACTGGCTGCGAAGCGAGGAGCGTGCAGTTTTCTGTGAACTCTGTGGGTCAAGGGAAACTTGATCTTTGCATCCTGCAGGAGCAGAAAACAAACTTATGTATAACATGTATAAACACTTCAAGGCAATACGAGCAAATAAAAAAACAATCTGACCATTATCCGCAAACGTCCTAAACCTGTGTTTCTCAACGTTTATCATCATCATAAGGATGAATCATTTACAATCCAGTGCATGCTGACTGAAACTGGCTATTGTCATGCTGTAAAGGCGTAGAGTGTCTTTAATGGTGTTGATCAATATTTTGTAGCTGATCTTAGATATAGTGCTTGATCTTGCTGCATTCTAACGAGATGTCTAAACTACTTGATCTGCTGTCATTCCCACAATTTGATATTTACAAAATTTAGAGGGCGGGGGTTGAAAATGGATATTACATATAGGGAGGGCATACACATTTTAGAAAGGCTTAGGTAGGGGCACGAAAACACTGCCCTAAACACATGGGAGGCATTAAATCCTCCTCATGACACGCATGGTGAGGAATATAGTTACCTTTCTTCCTGTGAGAATCCCCAGTAAAATAGGGTGGGATCATTTCAGCAGGCTAGAATTGTTCACATTCTAATAAACAATTAAAATGCCAATTTGTAATGTAACCGCTGAAGGCGTGCAGTCGTTTAAAGTCCAATAGCTAGCACACACTAATTTATCAACCCGTAACATGATTATCATTTTAACAGTTTGCCTGAGTCTTTCTCTAGCCAGTTCTCCAGCCTTATGTGCTTTCACAGCCAATGCATCAAAATTTTTAGGTCTGCCTCTACCTAGTTTCTTCCATTGCCATTCTCTCTGGGCACCATGTGTCAAATTGCTAACATACATCAGCTTTCAGAACAGGATGTTGTTTATCAGCAATTCTTCTCATTTCACCAGGCACACAGGGTGTTTTTGTTTTATTAGTCCTTAGTATTCTGAGAATGTTTCTGAAGCATTTTAGTTCAGCACTTTGCCGCAGACTTGGGAATAAAGCCCACGAAAAAAAACCTTGCTCTTTCAAGAATGAATAATTCATTAAAAAAAATAGTAAAAATCAATGGGACGTTTTAGCAATTACTAATTTTAAGAAGGCGCTAAATTAGACTAATCCTGAAAAGAAACCAATGGGAAATGAAAGGACTACAAGGCAGGGATGACTAAAAGAAACCGAATGACAAACGATGATGAGAGAGGTCTGGGCTGCTGACTTAATTCCATCCATGGTACTGCACTGATCAAAGGAATAGACAGAATAGACTCATCTCGAACCTGTGGTGGTATGGTGAACTTGACAGTATGCCTGCATATTCTGACAATTGTTAATGAGGTCAGCAGCCCATACATACATACTAATGTACTCTTACATGGAACTGCAAAGTGTTGGGTCTCCTGCACTTGCTGGCGGCAATCTCCTCGACACGGATGATGTGAATGGAGTGGGCCCTAGCTCTGTGTCTGGCTCCCATGTCACGATCTGCAGAGGTCAATCAAGTGACATTTTTAAAAGCAAACGTAAAGAGGGTTATGTACCCAGGCATGTGACACACTGACCACACAAACTTGACTACATGTGGTGTCAGAAGCTAATCTAAGCATAACTGGAATAAGTGTACCAATCAGATTCACTTCTGGCTCGAAACATGGTGAGAAAGAAGGCGACTGATCGGCTGAGGTTTCTTCTAGCACAACTTTTGAACATCCAGGACAGTTAAATCACTGGGTGCTTGATTTGTATGCAATACAGAAATCAAACACTGGAACAAATGAGTTTTCAGAACAAAGTTTACATCACAGTGATTTAAAAGAAAAGTTCACACCAAGCCATGTTAAATGTTAAAAACAGACATCACAGAACTCAGGAGACCCCCATGAGTGCTCCCATCTTCAGCAACAGACAAGGCTACCAATTCCAATGGAAACAGTAACCGTCGATTGCATGTGTGTCTTATCCTTCTAAGTATCTGCCAGATTCCCTGGTAACTCCTTGCAGCCATTCTCCACAGAATGTAATGATCTATCCGCACATCCACAATGTTTAACCATTCCCAAAGGACCCTTAACTTGTCATACATCAATTCACCACCAAGTAGCGCAGAACCAGCCAGTCTATCTGCCTGCTAATTTCCTGACAAACCTGCATAACCCGGAGAAAATATCCAAAGGATGCTAACTACCCGGGACCTCTGAGGCACATCAAGCCTTGAACTGCACCAATGTACAAAGTATTCATATGCATGCTGAAGCACAGTAGCCAGAATTAAAGCTTTTTCCTTATGTTCACCATTGCAAATTCTGTTAAGCCACTTCAGGGCTTTAGTATATGTCTGTGTTACATATCTGGCTTTGTTGTGCATACTGTTGTCATAAGGCTTATCAAGGAAGCAGTAGATATACTCTTGTTTTCTCCAATATGGGACTCAGGAACCCACAGGGGATTAAAGCAACCACTAAAGCTATATGACCCCAAACTATGGCATAAAAATATACAATTACAACTGGCTCTATTCTATAACTAATACAGCATGAAAAAGAATGACAATTGGAGAGACAAACAAATATTCAATCATAAAACAAAGCAAATGCAGGCTACTCAAATATGGCTGGTTTAAAAATGAAAGACAGGTGCACACATGAATGTAGCAGTCAGATTCACTTCACACTCCAAGCATAGTGAGAGCAAAGGCGACTGAGCGCATTTTCTGTAGCATAACATTTGAACAGCTTGGAGCTGACACTTCCAGACTGTTTGATTTGTATGCACAAGTTACAATTATATGTCTAGAGACAACACACAGCGCTAACTATGCAGTATCTTCTTTGAATCAGTCTGAGTGACATTAACTGTGTTGTGCCTGTTTACAGCAAAGCTGCAATATTTGCGCTTTCCGATAGGCTGTATAGACTATTTGTTGACCAGGTTAAATATCCTGAACTATGTAGTATATAAGTAAATAATACAATGAAGAAACATGCCTGATAAGAATGCAACAACATTTGAAGGATGTGGGTCTCATACCCAGTATCTGATGTTCAGAACACTAACATTAATTAATCAAATGTCTTGCCCCATGTGCTCCAGCCCGCATCATCACGCTCACCAGCCTAGTACATGATATGAAGACATGCTCTTTGCTGTAGTCGTCATCGCATATAATACAAAATTGCTGCCTAATTAAACATCAACCAGGTAGGATCTTCAGAGTCGAGGGGGTCTACCCTGTACATCGCTTTTCTCATGTCAGTGAAACATACACTATGGAAGTATCTGATGTCATAACTTCAGAGGTGTCTCATTCCTAACAAAGTTATTACTTTTTTCTTAGCAATCATAATCTTTTAGCTTTACAAAATCGGTAGTCTCTGAAAGTGTGGAGACAAATCATATAATTATTGCACTGAGCCTTACATGGGACTAGTCCAAGAATTCAAAAACAGAATACTTACAGCACTGTGTGACAGCAGTGCCAGCAGTCAGGTCTCTGTACTCGCGGTACATGTTGTGTGTGCCGCTGCGAGAGTTGTAGCGCAGCCAGATGCCAAAGTTCTTGATTTTCAGTGGCTTCTTGTCAAACACCTGAACAAGCAGAACAAACATTTAACAGGGTGCTATATTCCTGAGTATTATATCTCCTAATTTATACTCTTTATAATCTTCTTAAATGTGGTGCAGAAACTTCTTAGTCCATATAAAGCTCTTTGACGCAGTCACGGATTTGGTAGAACAAACAGCCTATCACATCTGGCGTCACTAAACCAGAGCACTGCTGTAGACCAGGCCTATTCAACTGAGGGCCACATTTGGTCCGCAGAGGCCCAGCAGGTGGCTCACAGATCCCTTGTTAACTGCATTGTACTTAAGATCTTTCTACGCTAGGACCCAGGCCATCAGCCTGCAACAATCCCCATTTCCAAACATGTTTGCCTCCGAGGCAGCTTAGTTGAACAACCCAGCTGTAGATTGTTAGCTAGCCAAAATAACTGGTCAATACAAACATTTTAAGATCTAAATACTAAATAAAACTTTTTTTTTTAAATTTCATTTCATTTGTTTTTCTTTCCTGTTAAAATACCTCAGATACAGCAAGCAATGAAACAACTGATTTGAAAAAAGAAAAAATTGGCTAACTTTCTAATAACGGTCCCAAATTAGCAGGCAGAAAATATACCCTAACAGGGCATCAGTCACGTTTCAATTGCACACTTCTGGGGACTATGCCGCCAGGAGCATCCCCCACGCGGTGTGGATTGGGGCTAAACTACATATCTGGGACTAACAAGCAAATAAATTGAAGGCAGATGTAGGAAATGCAGTAGCTGCTGTTTGTGAGTTCCAGCCATCTAGTTTAGCCCCAATCCGCGCCGCGTGAGCGTCGTGGGGGATACTCTCAGCAGTGGCGGAAGTCGCCAGAAGTGACCAATTGACACGTAGCTGAGGCCCTTTTAGGGTTCCGCCTTGATAATTTGGGACCGTTCCCTCTTTCTGAGAACAATATCTCTTCCTGAGAACACTGACTCACTGAGAAGACAAGACACTTACCCTGCTGCAGCTGACTATCTCACCAGTAGCCTTCTTCAGCTTCCTCAGCTGACTGAGGAAATACCAGAACCGACTCTTAGCAACAGCCTTGTCAGGTGCAAAAATTCTCATCTGGTACAAGGCTGGGGTTCGATTCTTTTCTGTTGGCAGACCCCTGCCAATCACCTTGTACTCTTGCAACTAGAGAATGGAATACAACAAGGTAAGTATCAATATATGATTTAGTTTGCAAAATGATTTAGCTTGATTTTTACCCTTAAAATGTTTTAAATTAATATCACATTTTAAAAAAATTTAGTCATACAATTATGGAAAGAAAGCTGACAAAGAAGCCAAATAAAAACTCTTAGCGTCAATTCTTTATGTACTCCTGCTTGTACCTTTTTAAACAACCACTCTTAACCCTCTTAGCACGGACGGGCCGATTATCGGCCGGCGGATGTCTTGCCAAAAACACGGAACGGCCGATGATCGGCCCGATCGTGTTTCGCCTCGAACCGCTAAGAAATCTCCTACTTTGAAACACTGAAAGTGATTCATTTATATTAACTGCGGTATCAGCTTTACACATGGCGACTTTCGAGTGTTTGGTATCGAAGTGAAAATTGTTGTTTAATTTTTTTAGATAGTGACCTGAACCGCTAAAAGTATGTCTGACTCTTATGTTTCTGCCCCTAAACTTGATGTTGATAAAACATTTGAATCAAGTGTTGACACTAATTCTGTTGATACTGATGCAGGATTTAGTGTTAGTAGTTATAGTGGGAATCAGATGGGGACGCTGTTGTGTTCAGACCACAGCCCAACCATGGCTCAGGGTATATCCACCCGAAGGTGTTGACACTCCGGCACATCCATTTATAGTGCTGACTGATGGTGAAAAACACATGTCACCTAAAGATATTATTGCTGTTTCACATATATATACCTGTTTTTGACTATTGAATTGCTTACAACATTTGTAAAAAGGCCAAAGATCAATAAAAAGATTTCAAATTTAAAAAATTTTTGTTTTTAGTTTTATGTTTCAAGCATTGAAGTTGAAAATTCAAATTCATATTTTCTGTTTTTAGATATGCAAATGAGATAATTTGCATATACATCAATTAATTTTAACGATATTGTGAAAATCACGAACTTCAATCTATATCCTTCAAATAGATATATTATTTCATAGGGGTCAGAATAACAGAAATCTGTCAAAAAAATTAAATAAAGTAATAACCAAATTCACTGAAAAAATGCTCCGTGTTTTTGGCTAGACCTCTGAAAAACTTCCTGTGCTAAAAGGGTTAAGGATATCCAAGTCTGAGCAAATAAAGTTTACAGTTTACTAGTCTCCGTGAATACATGACATGGATTTTCATAATTTATATACAAAATTACACTGCAACTAATGTGCTACTGTCAGTTAGAAAGAAATCACAGCTATCGTAAACGCGAAGATTACAAATGTGAGCAAATTTAAACAAAAAGAATTAGAAGTCTAATCGTACGGGTGACATTTTTTGGTTCCATGCTGAAAATAGGACTCTGCCAACATGGGATCAACCAACGTGGGCCGTCTTTACTTCACGTGTTGGCACTGTTTCCACGCAACTCCACGTCTGTAAACTAATAGTTTCTTATCATTTTCGCTAAAACTGTTGCAATGCTTTATATTCTTCATACTGAATTCAATTTGAGCGTGTGAAATTTCTGAACACATAGAGAAAATGAAATTAATTGAGAGAACTTACGTCTCCTTTCGCCTTCATCTTGGTGCGGATCGGAAAAGGAAGAGGTTTCAGTAAGCCAGGTACACACCGACGTCACAGATCAACTGGGTCGGCAACTTGGTCCTGATTTAATTACTGTTACGGTTGAAATTGATAATGCATTTATACTAGGGAAACACAATGTACTGAATATAATAATTTTTTCAGCAACATTGATGAATTATAAAAATTTCCATATTTAGAATATATTTGACTTAAACAACCTACGATTGTTTTTATAAAAGAACTGTATTGCTAACTGGCAAACAATCTTAACCTGCGTGGCTCCTCATTCATTATCATCATCATCATAATTAACATCATCATTAGCATCATAATCGTCATCATTACTAGCATCACTAGCATCATGATCATTATCATGCAACAGGTTCTTTAAAGAACGTCGCTCACATCACGGCCCACATAAAAGTCTTGACCTCTAGCCAGGTCTGCATAGTGTACTTGTGTGCCCTAATAGCCTCAATATAATGTCCTAGCTCTGTGATGGTAAACCTCTTCTTCTACAAGAACCGTTGTTTTTCTGTCTAAATCAAATATTTTTTTTTTTTTAAATCATTTCCGAAACTGGGAGGAGTTTATGTGCAACTTTATTTTCTTCCTCTTTGTTCACCGCCTGTAAGCTTCGGCGGAAAGTACTGGTTGTTCTTCCATTTGGACTTTGGCTTTGTGCCAGGGCCTGAGTTTTGCGTGTACATCAGTTTTACTGACTTATTTGTGTGCAGCTGGTTGTTCCTTGCCGCTCGGGCAGATGCACTCAGACTTCGAAGGAAGTTCCCAGTTAGTCTACTCCTACGCCATGCGTGCTGGGAAGGCAGTGGATCAGTTCTTGTGTTCCCCACAATGGGGTCCCCGGAACCCTTACGGTACAGCTTTATTTTGATGTAGGATACTCAGAGACACCCCCTTCCCCCCCCCCCCCGGCCTAGAAGATTTATATGGCGAGGGAGCGGGATTGAGTTTGTGTGTGTGTGTGTTTGTTCACGCGCTGCTTATTTTGACACACTGTGGCTAGTATTCTCTGCATACTCTCACAAACGTGATAGACGGATCTAGTTTTGTATGTATATAACCTGACCCTGAAACAGGAGCCAGAGTTCACACTTTGGTTTATGCCTGGGTCGTTGGATCATTGAAACTTTATGGGGTATTTATTTCATCTCGAGCTTCATTAAATCTGGCAAATCTTCATAGATTTGGTAACAACATACACCCACATACACTCTCACTACCACGCCACAGAGGCACACACATAAAACTAAAGTGTAGGTCTGGCCACCGTGTTTAGAAATCTGACAGTAGCTAGTTAGAGGTAACTTATATGTCAGACCTGGGGCAAAGCCAGGTATCTAACTTACAGCACTGCGTATTTTTAAAAATTTTTAAACAATATTTTATGTACAAGCGGAGACAACAGTCACAATGACGCCTGCAGATATTTACTTGTCACTGACTAGAGGACGGAGCAATCAGTAATGAGGCAGATAGTGACAGTCTAGTTTGCGCATGATTCAAAGCCAAATTCCCCCTTTTGCAAACCATTTTCATTTTTTTTTTTTTTTTTCAAATCGATTTCACTCTTTTTGAAATAAAATTCAACCTTTTCCAAATTACATGCACCCTTTTGCAAACCAAACTTATCATTTCACAGAATAGTTTTCTTTTTAATAGTACTTTAAAGAACTGCTCCAACAGGGCAACTGTTTTTTTTTTTAATATCCAGAAACTATGAGTTTCTCAGTCGCTGCGCAAATAGTTGAAAACAACTGAGCCAGCTCATCGGGCGAACAAGGCAACACAGACAACCTTGCAAAGAACCAAGCACCCAAGAAGGGATGCAAGCTAAGAGAGCCAGAGGTTAAGGCTAGATACCAGGAGCTCAAAGTGAAAGCAAAAGGAACTGAAGAAGAACCGTCAGTGGACACTAAAACCCTCTGGTGCAGATTTAAGAATTTGCTCACACTTGTTAAATATTTTTTGTTTTTGTCCTTTCAATATTGTTATCCTAACGTCTGAACGCGGTTTCCGGGACCTCTCCACGGCTGATCCTCATCCGCATGGTGGCACTTTGTGGCGCCGAGTGTTTATTGCTTGTGTGATGAACTAGTGGGGTACAACTTACAGACAGACAGACAGACAGACAGACACACACACACATACATGCACACACACACACGCACGCACCCACCCCCCCCCCACACACACACACACACAGACAGACAGACAGACAGACAGACAGACAGACAGACAGACAGACAGACAGACAGACAGACAGACAGACAGACAGACAGACAGACAGACAGACAGACAGACAGACAGACAGACAGACAGACAGACAGACAGACAGACAGACAGACATGGTTCTTTAATGGACACATTCTGGGAAGTGAAGAACAGGGTATCACCAAACAGGAACTGCAATGGGAAATAAGGGGACTGAGAAGATGAGGACGTCCAAGAGAAACCTTAAGGAGAACGTTGATGAGAAGCCAAAGAGTGACTGGATTATATCCATAATATCGAAGTGACTGCACGTGATAGAACGAATGGCGATATAGACTGCGAGCCCTATGTGACATAAATGGCACCACAGGACAGCGAATCATTTCATCTACCTCAGGATTATGTATGTATGTGATTACAACTGTATCAGTTGGTCACAAACTCACGATGACGTCAATAGATACAAACATTAACCGACAAGTTTGAGAAAACTGAAATCACATCCCCGTAACAGTTTCATCTTACCCCATGGCAACTGCACATAATGGAGGTTGTCTTAGACCGCAGGCCCAATACCCATCACTAATATATTCACCCATCTTCTGCCGGCGCCCAAATGACGGCTGCGACTCCGCGATTTGGGCGATAACTAGGCGGGTTGTACAACCCAGCCAACAGCCAATGAGTGAACTGTAACAGTCGGTAAGCCGATTTGTAATAAAGATCATCGCAGTGTACCTGTATGATGTAATGTGTATATCACGGCCAACTCTAGATATAAATATACAGCGGGACGTGGTGTATGTGTACGACGTTTTAACCACTAGTTGTTTCCACATGATTTAGCTATAGGGATATATGACGTTTTATTTTACAAGTGTTTTCCATTACTACATTCAATACGCGATTCCTGGCTTGTCTCAAGACACATTTGGGTAGGTTCTCATTAGAATTGTGTCTTCCGCCAGTGTATGTGTGTGTGGGGGGGGGGAGGCGGGGGGGGGGGCGAAAGGGGAGGGGTGTTTTTGTAAAATGAAGAATGTTTTATTTTTTATCGTCATCGTCATCTCACCATCATCGTTATTGTTGTCATTATCTTGTTCTTCGCGTTCACCGACTGTTCCAGAAACTGACTGTTGTGTGCACAGGTCTGACTGATTTGCCTGTAGATTGTTGGTTCCTTGCCTTTAAGGCAAATGTACTAAAACTTCGAAGGAAGCTCCCTATTAGCCAATTCTCACATGTTTGTAAGCAGGTAATGGGTCTGTTTTTGTTTTCCCCACAATAGGACCCCAGAACCCACACAGAGAGTCATTAAGTTCATGGTACCTGATGGCAAAGAATTATTCTAGAGCAAATCGTTTAGAGAGGAAAGTCCTAGATGACACTAGCAGAAGATCCCATCTGGCAGGCGGCATCAGTTGAGCAAATACACTGGGATCAGAAACGGGTTGCCAGGAGCATTCGCAACAGCATTTTTTTTATCTGGGCATCTTTATTTTAGGAAGAAAATATGCAAGGTATGGTAGAATTGTAAGTACAAGAAGTGACAGATGACAATGCCGGGATAACGCTTCGATCTACGCACTCTTAATACTTTTCAGTAAGAATGATCTAAATCATCTTCTTCTTCTTCGACTCCATCTGCTGTAAACTCTGGCGAAAAGTTCTAATTAATTCGTCATCAGCTTCTCATCATTGCACCCACCTGAGAAATGTTCTTGGTCCAGGTATGGCTTGTGAGATGTCATGTGTGCTGGTGTCTTAAATTGGTGTCTACAGTCTTAAACGTGTGTAAAAGTCTTAAATGGATGTCAAAGATCTTAAATGAGTGTCATATAGCTGGTGTCAAAATGGCGTCCTGGAACACAATCCAGACGTGGGTTGTCAAATGCCTTGTGACCTGGTATTTTAAAGTCTTGGGATATTTGTGACCTCAAATAGATCTGATATTCCAATCATTCTGGATAGAAAGAATGGAGATAGCAGCGGTCACACAGACACATGGATGGCTGAAGGTGCAGAAAGCAATAATAGTACCAGACACAATGAACATGCCGAAGAAGATCCAAACTTGCGAACTCTGACAAGAATAAGTTGACAAAGTTTAGAAGTTGCCTACTCAAGAAACTATGTTGGCTGTACACACCAAGATACGTGGGAGTGAACAGAAATGAAAGGGCCGACAAACTGACCGTGTATGCAGTGGTTGTTGGAGGAAGAAATGTGAACAGGGGAGACAAATTAAATGCGCTTCGTTCCAGAGGCGTCGAGGAAAGGAATAGCAGACAATGAACCGCCTGTTGGAAACGGGAATATTAAACGAGGACGAACATGCAGAAACCGAACTGCGATGCAATAAAACAAGAAACATCATCAAATATTACTGGGTACGTTGAACCACGACCGACTCTATTTATAAATAAAATTAAAACAAAATTTTAATGTTTTCAAATTGCCCACTTATTTATCTACAGAGTGATAATTCATTCAATAAAACCGTTAACAAATTAATGAAACTAGTTTAATTTGTATATACATCTACTCAATAAAAATTGTGAACACAAAGCGACCTCCCGAAGTTTCACAAAACGGGAATTTCAGTTGAGCTGTTTGGACTATATATAGCTAAAATCGGACGTGGTTAAACATAGAGACACTGAAATGGCTGCTGCATTGGAGGACGGAGCACGAAGGAGTGGGGCCGATGTGCTAGGATGACCATAGGGACAACAGGTAACAAGAAACTACATCCCGTGGGCCCTAGTTTTTGATTTCTCTATTAAGTGCCGTTGAATCCCCAAGTGTCCGTTATTTTTATGGTTTGTTTTAGGATCCAGAAGCCATGAGCTGTTAACCCTTAGGCTCGGTATTATGGATATCGCAACCTTTCGGCCTTGATTCCATTGTAAATACCGTAAATCTGGAAGAAATGTAGCTTTTCTGCCTACCCCCGGGAGCGAACCCGGACCACAAGGAGTTAGTCACCCGGTCTCCGCGCAATCCGGTTTAGCCAATTACGCTAGACAGCCGGGCTTATTTTTTCTGGTACATGACAACTGCTGCTTGCCTGGACACCAACCTAAGAAATATCAGATGGTAACCAAATGGTCCGAAAATGCCGAAAATATAAAGGACGAACAGCTGACACATGGAACTAGCATAGTCTCTGTGACAACACTTCACACTTGGAACTAGAATAGTTTCTGTGACAACACCTCACACATGGAACTAGCATAGTCTCAGTGACAACACTTCGCACTTGGAACTGGCATAGTCTCTGTGACAACACTTCGCACATGGAACTAGCACAGTTTCTGTGACAACACCTCACACATGGAACTAGCATAGTCTCTGTGGCAACATCTCACACATGGAACTACTCTGTGACAACACCTCCCACATGGAACTAGCATAGTCTCTGTGGCAACATCTCACACATGGAACTACTCTGTGACAACACTTCACACATGGAACTAGCATAGTCTCTGTGACAACACCTCCCACATGGAACTAGCACAGTTTATGTGACAACACCTCACACATTGAACTAGCATAGTCTCTGTGACAACACTTCACATTTGGAACTAGCATAGTCTCTGTGACAACACCTCACACATGGAACTAGCATAGTCTCTGTGACAACACTTCACACATGGAACTAGCATAGTCTCTGTGGCAACATCTCACACATGGAACTAGCATAGTCTCTGTGGCAACATCTCACACATGGAACTAGCATAGTCTCTGTGACAACACCTCACACATGGAACTAGCATAGTCTCTGTGACAACACTTCACACATGGAACTATCATAGTCTCTGTGGCAACACTTCACACATGCAACTATCATAGTCTCTGTGACAACACTTCACACACATGCAACTATCATAGTCTCTGTGACAACACTTCACACACATGCAACTATCATAGTCTCTGTGACAACACCTCACACATGCAACTAGCATAGTCTCTGTGACAACACTTCACACATGGAACTATCATAGTCTCTGTGACAACACCTCACACATGCAACTAGCATAGTCTCTGTGACAACACTTCACACATGGAACTATCATAGTCTCTGTGACAACACCTCACACATGCAACTAGCATAGTCTCTGTGACAACACTTCACACATGGAACTATCATAGTCTCTGTGACAACACCTCACACATGCAACTAGCATAGTCTATGTGACAACACCTCACACATGGAACTATCATAGTCTCTGTGACAACACCTCACACATGGAACTATCATAGTCTCCGTGACAACTTCACTCTCATTTTGTGACTTTCGTAGACATGATTCAGTTACCCATGATGCTCTTCTTCGGGAGCAATGATGTTTTTGAGGAGGAGAAAGATAAAAAGAAGAAGAAGGACGAGCAGGACATGGAAATGGAGGAGGAGAAGAAGAAGAAGAAGAAGAAGAACAACAACAACAACAACAGCAACAACAACAACACGGAAGAGGCTGGGGGGGGGGGGAGAGAAATGCCGTTCTTGGAGTCTCATGATAATATTATTGATCACACTGACGTGTTAGAGTAAGTAGTATTGTGAAATAATCTGCTCGTTGGCCTAATGCAGAAAGGGCAGATTATCAACAGTGACAAACACTGAACACAACAGGCCGCTATGACAATGCATTCATATGTAGGTTATCCCTCCCTCTCTTCTTCTCTCTCTCCATCCCTTTTCGTGACCATCTGTGTTGACCACCCACGAAGACACACACAATAACCTACTTACTTGCATGTTTGTGCACTGTTTGTATATCAGGCTTTCTACTTACCGGTAAATGCATGTTTGCCTACATGTCTGCCTGTCTGTTTGCACTGAAAAAAATGATCATTACCTGAGCGCTGTTTAGCTCCATCTGACTGTGCCTGTAAGCTAAGAAGATGTAAAGATTGCACATGGAGACAGGAGTCCTTGTTTCCTTGGGGGCGTTCTTCAATCAGTGATAAAAAAAGATTACAAACCTGGGACATAGATTACTGTCAACAACACGGAGACACACTGGATCATGGAGGGCGTGAGCCCACATATAGACTTTCAAAAATAGACACACAAAATCCTGTTGAAGCAGGAACTCACTGATGGAAGCAAAAACAGGTATTAAGTAATATCAGTGACGATGCGTGTATGCATCGTTTGTTATTGCTGCTTACATTTCCCAAAAAAAACATGCATTTTTTGGTGCTTTATTAATGTCCTGCCCCTAGATGACGTCACGGGGCTGTCCAATATCTTAGAGGGCGGTACGTCTGGGTTTCTCGGCTTTTAACGACCCCAAAACATCTAGAAGAAGAAGGAGAAGACTAGTACTACGATGTTAGCTGCTCACGCATACTCTCAATAGCAAAGCGACAAAGAGAAAAATATCACATAACCACCCCTCTCCAGTGTAATCATTATCTGCTAATGTTTACCTATGTGAATTGATTTTGCCTCGCCACTAAGCAATATACATTGACATATGGAGTCAGAGAACACAGGGGGCAGCCAGCAAGTATCTGCACGCTTCAAATCTCACACTAGACACAGCAGAGTCGGCCAGCTGTGTGGGTTTTGCACAGGACAGGGTAGATCAGAGTCTGTCTACATTATGTGTCACCGACAGTGTCAAGGTGATAAAAGATCAATGAATAATAAAGTGCACAAGCGTAGGATTATAAACGTGTAACAGTGTAACATTACATAAATAACTGTGCAAACCTGAACCAAACATTTAAGGTTGATTATATATTTCCCCCGTGTGGGTTACGAGGCACCATTGTGGGGAAAGCAAGAATAGACCTATAGCCTACCCAGAAAAAAAAAGCATGTCATAATTGTCGACTAACTGGAGCTTCCCTCAAAGTGGCAGTGCACCTGCCCCATCTTCAGGAAACAACCAACTACACATAAATAAGCTAGTAAAACGGATGTACACGCAAAACTCAGGCACAAAGCCAAAGTCCAAATGGACAAACCATGACTTTTCGCTAGAGCTTACAGCCGGCGAACAAAGAAGAAGAAGAAGAAGAAGAAGAAGAAGAAGAAGAAGAAGAAGAAGAAGAAGAAGAAGAAGAAGAAGAAGAAGAAGAAGAAGAAGAAGAAGAAGAAAAAGAAGAAGAAGAAGAAAAAGAAGAAGAAGAAGAAGAAGAAGGTTAAAAATTTAGCAAAACAAAACATATATAGATTGCCAAGGTATGACAACTGTAAACATGTATATCTTTCTAAACTGTTGATTGTTCATTTAAAAATCATTTTGAAGCGCACATCGGACACGACCATACGTGATCCGATCTCCTCCTGAGTATGTCTCTAAGTGTTTTTAGGCTAACAACTCCCATTCTGTTCTGGTTGATGTAACGGCGAGTGGCCTCCGCATGGTTTTCCTGTCTCGCGGCTCCAATTCGTACACCCAGGGTATCAGTCTATTCAGTGAAAAGTCAATCTCCACGACACGAAACTGAAAGCGTCACAGTGTTTAGTCTCTCGTCAGGCAA
>CAJHNH020006412.1:801836-841836 GCA_905116865.2 Candidula unifasciata | reverse complement strand
AGATAGATAGATAGATAGATAGATAGATAGATAGATAGATAGATAGATAGATAGATAGATAGATAGATAGATAGATAGATAGATAGATTAGATAGATAGATAGATAACATACAGCTATTTGAGTAAGAAAATAAGAGAGGGATCAGCAGAGAAGAGCTAATATTATAGCGATAAGGAGAGAGAGAGAAACATAGAGAAAGAGAGAGAGAATAATAGAGAATAAGAGAGAATGAGAGAGAGAGATTGAGAGAGAGAGAGAGATAGAGATAGAGAGAGAGAGAGAGAGAGAGAGAGAGAGAGAGAGATCTAGTTACAAAGGGTTACTGAAAGAATCAACAGTTTCTCGGTACACAGATATCCCCGAGTACACGCGTCACAACGAACATTTTGTTGGAACTGACATATTCCAAGGTGACCGAACCACAAGCAACCAACCGTAAACCGACGGTGGTAACCAGGTATTCACAGCCTAGGAGCTGCCGCTTAAAATACTGCATCTTGATTTAGTTAAAATGTAGAAGTAACTTTGACACAAACGAATTTGAATATTTCAGGCGAGCATCACGAACTGGAGAAACTGTTAAAACCATGGCAACCGGAAAAACTGGTCTAGTTGTGGTTCTTGGAGTCGATCCTAGCGAACATAGCGAGTTTACCTTCAAATGTAAGTCCACCAGTAAGTTTGTTTGTCTGTACACGACCAGCTCACGAATTGTGTGTAACTGGTGACACACAGTCAACTTTCAACATAACATACTCAGACAACACGCCATCAACTAATTCAGACACCAGTTTACCATACGCGTCAACTTACAGCATACTCTTAAATTACATCATACAAAAAGTTATGATACTTCACCAACTTAACATAATCATCATCACCATCATCAGGTGCCTTGCCGACTGGCGTGGGTGATCATGCCTCTCCACAATCTGCGATCTCCTGCAGCATGTATAAGTTCGTATGCCATGCAACAAGACTGTCAAGAATCTTCTTTCGTTGTCTTCCTCTATCCCTCCTTCCACAAATCTTTCCAGTGGTCACAGCATGTTTTATTTTCCCTCTTCTCATAACATCGCCAAAAAATTATGACTGTGTCCTTCTGATGTCTGTGGTAAGTTGTCTTCGGGCTCCCGCCTCTTTCAAAACCTCATGACTGCTCTTTTTGGCTGTCCAAGGTATTCTAAGCATTCTTCTGTAAAACCACATCTCTAAGACTTCAAGAAATTGTTTGACCTGCCTACCGATTGTCCAGGATTCACAGCTATATGTTAAAACTGGATGCATGTAGCAAGCACGAATTCTTTTTCAAACTCTCAATGACAAGGATATATTACACAAGATGTTCTTCCTTTTATAAAATGCAGTTTTTGCCTTTCGTATTATTTCTTATCTCAGTTATGCATCTTTCATCTGATGTTATCCATGTGCACAGATACTTAAAACTTAACATCATACCACTAAATTCTGATATTCCATCAACTTACCTCACACCATCAGCTCACGTCATACTATCAGCTTTTGTCACACTACAAACTCATGATTTATCCTCAACATACGCCACACAATCAGTTCATAATATGCCCCAACTTACGACACGCAATACACTCTTAGTTTATCACCAACTTACATCATTCGATCAACTTATGTTGTACGATCAAATCACGACGCGCCATCAACTATTGGTATATCACCAACTTACGTCATTCGATCAACTTATGTTGTACCATCAAATCACGACGCGCCATCAACTCTTGGTATACCACCAACTTACGTCAGATGATCACTTATGTTGTACCATACAATCACGACGCGCCACCAACTCTAGGTATACCACCAACTTACGTCAGATGATCACTTATGTTGTACCATACAATCACGACGCGCCACCAACTCTAGGTATACCACCAACTTACGTCAGATGATCACTTATGTTGTACCATACAATCACGACGCGCCACCAACTCTAGGTATACCACCAACTTACGTCAGATGATCACTTATGTTGTACCATACAATCACGACGCGCCACCAACTCTAGGTATACCACCAACTTACGTCAGATGATCACTTATGTTGTACCATACAATCACGACGCGCCATCAACTCTAGGTATACCACCAACTTACGTCAGATGATCACTTATGTTGTACCATACAATCACGACTCGCCACCAACTCTAGGTATACCACCAACTTACGTCAGATGATCACTTATGTTGTACCATACAATCACGACGCGCCACCAAACTCTAGGTATACCACCAACTTACGTCAGATGATCACTTATGTTGTACCATACAATCACGACGCGCCATCAACTCTAGGTATACCACCAACTTACGTCAGATGATCACTTATGTTGTACCATACAATCACGACTCGCCACCAACTCTAGGTATACCACCAACTTACGTCAGATGATCACTTATGTTGTACCATACAATCACGACGCGCCACCAACTCTAGGTATACCACCAACTTACGTCAGATGATCACTTATGTTGTACCATACAATCACGACGCGCCACCAACTCTAGGTATACCACCAACTTACGTCAGATGATCACTTATGTTGTACCATACAATCACGACGCGCCATCAACTCTAGGTATACCACCAACTTACGTCAGATGATCACTTATGTTGTACCCATACAATCACGACTCGCCACCAACTCTAGGTATACCACCAACTTACGTCAGATGATCACTTATGTTGTACCATACAATCACGACGCGCCACCAACTCTAGGTATACCACCAACTTACGTCAGATGATCACTTATGTTGTACCCATACAATCACGACGCGCCACCAACTCTAGGTATACCACCAACTTACGTCAGATGATCACTTATGTTGTACCATACAATCACGACGCGCCATCAACTCTAGGTATACCCACCAACTTACGTCAGATGATCACTTATGTTGTACCATACAATCACGACTCGCCACCAACTCTAGGTATACCACCAACTTACGTCAGATGATCACTTATGTTGTACCATACAATCACGACGCGCCACCAACTCTAGGTATACCACCAACTTACGTCAGATGATCACTTATGTTGTACCATACAATCACGACGCGCCATCAACTCTAGGTATACCACCAACTTACGTCAGATGATCACTTATGTTGTACCATACAATCACGACGCGCCATCAACTCTAGGTATACCACCAACTTACGTCAGATGATCACTTATGTTGTACCATACAATCACGACTCGCCATCAACAAATAGAATGCCACCAGCTTACGTGATACCAGCAACTCACAGCAACACCGAACTGAATATTAGCGCTGTGCTGTCACACACCTACATACCTGTCAACCGCCAATGGAAGATAAACCACTAACGGCTTTTAAGCAAAGAAACAGGAAGCCGGTGATATTGTGGTTGTGTCACTTCCTCAGCATCACCTACCCCATGTGCCCCATGTACCGGCTCTGCAGGGCATAACTCCAAACTATCCGGTGTCAGTCTATATTTCGCATTGCACGAGTACTTTCTGAGAGTTACCAGCCTGTAGAAAAAATGATCGCCCTGTGTACTGGAGCCCTCACGGAGAGCAAAGAATAGTAAGACCGCACCCAATCAGGCATGTCGTAAGATGCGACTAAGGGTAGGGTTGGGCTCGTGGTTCTTTCGCATCCTGTAAAAACAATAGCCACACAGTCAATCAGTTATGGAAGCGTAAAAGGAGAAACACCAAACATGAAAAAACACAGCCAATCACATAAGAGTTAGACAGAGAAGGGAAACAAACCCACTTAGGCATGCAAAAGTCAAAAAGAGAAGGCGAAGAACCCAGCTAACCATGGAAAATTTAGGAAAAAGAAAAGCAAGAAAAACCCATCCAACCATGGAAAAGTTATTTAAAAAAAAAAGCGAGACGCAAGAATAAACCACCCAACCATGGGGGAAAACAGAGAAGCAAGCAAAACCCAGCCAGTCATGGAAAAGTCAAGACAAAAAAAAAGCAAGAAAACCCCAGCCGACCATGGAAAAGTAGGAAAAAGCCAGCCAACCATGGAAAAGTAAAAAAAAAAAAAAAAAAAAATTGAAGCAAGAAAAACCCGTTGGCACCTCTGACGGCTGCAACCTAAATTTAGTACGCGTGTAAGCTATCGGATTTTTGCTGAGACGACATTCTGTGTTAATTTTTAGACAAGGAAAAGTGATTGGCACTCTGTGTGGTTTTGGCTGTCATATGAATGGAACAACTATGGGGTGACCCGTTTGCTATGAAGCTATCACCAAAGGGTTAACAATGGTGACAATAACAAATATATATGATGTAAGGAAATATACATGCATAGAGTCATGTTATATTACCTCAGACTGGACTTCTGGTCTAATATGGAGGACTAGGCACGGCAGAATGTTTAGATTCGAAGTTATTTTTGATTTCGACAGCACTTTGCTAATGCAGTTTCCTCATGTGGACGGCAGTCTACAGTTTAGCTGCCTGAGCTACTGAGTTTAGTGCTTGGTACAACCCTGTGAGCTGTGTTTTTCATATGGAATGCCTTTCTTTTGTACAGTGGCTGAGTCTTTATATTCAATATGGCCGGTAGCCGGTTTACCTTAGGGCCAGTGAAATACCTTATGTAAAATTATACGTGTGTATAGCCAATTTAATGTGACCAACTACTTCCATCAACGACAGACTGCATTTCTGGTGGTGAGTATTGGCGTTGGCGCCTCTAGCAACTGCCCTATGCATTTACTGCGTGCTCATATTTCTGAATTGTTCCGGGACTAATTGTTTGTTCACCAGTGTTTTAAATGCGACAGTGAGGGACATTTCATTTGATTTTTACTGGCACAGGAACGAAGCAAGTATGGGGAAAATCCGATTATAATGAATTTGAAACCTAGACTAGGACTAAGATTCTATTGATTGAAACGGACCCCCCTCCCCCCCCCCCCAATGTGAATAATATCGCCAATCCCAGCAACTGTCAGGAAACACTCGATTAGAAACTGATAGACAAACATCCTCCGCTTAACAGTCGCACTAGAGCAATGGCCTGTCCCATTTAAATAGAAGGACCATTTTCAATGCCTTTCGACGTATTGGGCATATAGGGCTAGGCCTATATTTTATTGCCCAGTCCGCACTCGGTGGGTGATATGTACAAAATAACGCCCGCCGCTGTTACTTTCAAGGACCGTAGCTGGTACCTTTGAGGTTGGGTCGACCTGGGAGCCAAGGTCATTTCTGAAATAAACCCAGCTCTGTCAGGATCTGAACATACGACCTTCCGATCCGCAGGCGAGGATCTAGCCTCTACACCATGGCGGCTCCCACTACATGCCAACAACTGTAGAAGCTTGTGTCAGGTGACGTTGCAATGACATGGCAACGCGACGTCGACCAGTTCCTCGCATACAATCAATATCGATGGTGCCTGAGACTGAGTCTACAAGACCCTAGCGGTCACTTAGTGGTCAGTTTGCGAAGTCAAACATCTGGACTGTCTCCCATCGGCCCCTGACCAGAGGACATTCCTGTTTCAGTAGCAATAGGTCAAATGTCAGGATCCATTTTCACATTACGATGTCAATTGTGGACACGTAACTTGCCTCAAAATGTTTTCAAAAGATATCAGACGAACGAACAGTAGAACCAGCCAGATTCAGTATCACAAATATAAACAACAAGTGAACGTTTCAGTCAGAAAGCCTTTATGTGCACAACAAATAAATCAACAACACCACACACACAAACACGCATACACAAAATCAATTAACTGACCCTTCTCATACAGACATCACATTTCTGTCTTGCCAGGAGAATCTATACCACGTGTGTGGCTACTGGAAATGAAAACTAGCCAGAACAAGAACGGCCAGGGCTGCCAAAATGTGTAGAGCAGTTTTTTTTTTTTTTGTGGTCAACAGAAGTCGGTCCCTCGGCCTCTATGAAGTATATGGCACGGTGCATGTCTTCCACTGTTGTATACAGCTTGGTCTCTATTGGAATGCCAACCCGCCAAACCTAAGAGCACCACACCCCGCACAACTAGCACACTAGCTGATGTATCATAAACAAACTCAACAGGAAAGAACACAACAACAATTGTTAGACTTCGGACAGGACGCATTGTCTTCAAGCACCCCTGCACAGGATAGGCACAAAAGAATCTGCTGCCTGTGATTGTGGAGCAGAAAGACAGACCCCTGAGCACATACTGCAGGACTGCCCTAACCTCTCCCAGCAAAGTCTGTGGATCTGGCCCAAGGGAGCCACATTGCAAGAGAAGCTGTGGGGGGCCTTAAACGCATAATCTTTTTTGCGACACAGACGGGACTAAATGCATGACTGCATGACTAATGTCGAACGCAGAAGAAGAAAAACTAGCTGATGTTTCATTAGTACATTTGTATCGACCATAATTGTCTGGCCGGGACATTAAAATCAAACGCACAATTATTTAAATTTTGTATTTTAATTCTAAATCTGGGATACCCGTATCATCACTATCGGGACCTGCCCACATACGATCCTTTCTACATTTCATTTTCGGTCTACGTGATATGTGATGTTTCGTGGGATACCTAGGCACGGTAAAACTTCGATTAACCGTCATTCGTGTAACCGCCAGTCTTAACCAAAAACTTAAACCTGGCAATACAGTAGCAGAAACAATGTTATCAAAGTGCATCGACTGGTTTGAAATGCACGAGGAGGCAAAAAACAACACAGATTCGACTTCTGCCTAACAAAGAGAACTTCGCCGCGCAGAAAGCTGCAGCCTCGAACCACAGAGATAGCAAATTATTTCAATGTAGCTTTATGTGGCTTTGGTGTTGAGAGTTCAACTTGTAGTGCCAACGTACCGCGATCGAAACCCACTGCTGGCTGCGTGGATTTGTATCATAATATGGGGCGTCGCAGGTCAACCCAGCCCAACACGGGTACAAGAATGTATGTCCTGGGGAAGTAAAGACGACCGGCGTAATGCTGACTACATTACCCACCTAGCGCCGAATGGTCTGTAAAAATATGGTTTGCTCTTCCCATATGCCCAATGCGCCTTAAAGGCGTGAAAAGGGATCTCAGCTTTTTTTTATTTTACTAATCTTATATAGAAGTTTATATTGATCGTTTCATAAAATTCAATTTAATATGTATCTATTACTGACTTTTAAAGGATTTAATTTTAATTTTCATTTGTTTTAAAAGAAAAAAACTTTAGTAGACCTTTAAGACATGTTTGTGAGGGGGGGGGGAAGCAATGCTTCCATTATTTCTTTCCCCACAAGGGGCACACGGGGAGGAAGGGGGGGGGGGAGGTGGCAAGTAATGATTCTCCGCTGTAAAGAAATGTTCTTGACCTAGTAGAATCATGTTCTGTGTGGCTAGCGGCGCGGTTCGAATCGTGGGTAAGGTTGTTGAATTTCTTCTATCGGAAGCAAATATACACTCCTAACTTGCGCAGTCTGTGGCTACAGCATGAGCCACGCGGCCTTCAATCCTCAGGTTCACAGACCCCCACCTGCACAGTCCGTGGCTACAGCAGCAGCCATGCGGCCCTCAATCCTCAGGCTTACAGACCCCACTGAACACAGCGCAAAAATGGTTTTTACATGCCGTTTTTTGGTTGCATGTCAGTTTTGTTCTTCAGGGTACCTGAATCACATACATCGTCCAGAGAACAAATTGCACATCATTCACGTGCCTGACCACACCCGGGACATAAGCAGACTACTGCGTGAGTACAGATTACTGTGTGAATACAGGTTACTGTGTGAGTTCATGTTACTGTGTGAGTTCATGTTACTGTGTGAGTTCATGTTACTGTGTAAGTACAGGTTACTGTGTGAGTTCATGTTACTGTGTGAGTACAGGTTACTGTGTGAGTACTGGCGGTGCCTGCGTATAACGGCTGTCACACTCATGGCTTCTGGATACAAAAACAAACAAACAACGACTGTAACAAGGCTTACATGTCCCGCCGCCCAAAAAAAAATGTTATATTTGACTATTTATTGTTATTGTTTACTATATATTACAAATGCGCCACACGGTTTAAGTCTCGCCGCCCATAAAATGCTTTTATTGCATGCTCACGGCACTCATAAAGAAAGTGTAACGTGTGAAAGCTACCAGTTACCAGTACTACAAAGGAAACTGTACGCGCATTTATTTTAACAATTTAAAAAATAGGGGGGAAAATATCGCGTAATGGTAACCTGCCAGCGGCTACACATGCGAACTGGTCACTCTTCGGCAGTGGCGCATTGGCTACTTTGTAAGTCATCAAGTTAGCACATGTAGAAATTAACCAGCGATAATTCGAAAGGCTTCCTTACCTCGCAAGACTTAAGCAGGCAGGCGTGCCCAAACATTAAAGAAAGCACTAGAAAGAAAGAAAAATATTGGGACTATTTGAAGAGACAGACAATGGACAAGATGGCGTGTAAACACATGAATCAATGCAGGTATACACGACGTTGGGGACACTCGCAGAAGACAGACACATGCGATGTGGAAAGTAGTCGAGAGTTTTATCACCCGCTCAAGAGCTTAGATCGTTTTCGATGATTGCTACTGACTGTTGACGGCCGTAGTTGATTGGTGATGCATGTTGACGATGCCGATGTAGACTGGTAAAAACAATGTTTTAATATTGTGAACTGAACTTTGATCTCTCAACTTTGATTCCCAGCGGGTTCAAAAGGCCACGACATCACAGATGCTAGCAGACAAATGGCAGATGTTCTAATGGAGAACTATCTACAGTGGTGTTCCCAACATGGGGTCAGTGCAGGCAGGATCTTCTGTTGTTTAGACTGTTGTTATTGAGTGACATTAGAGTTTAGATATTTGTTGTTGAGTAAAATTATTATTTAGATAGTTGTTTTTAAGTGCTATTAGTGTATAGACTGTTGTTGTGTGACATGATTGTTTATATTGTTGCTGCTGTTGTGGGAAATAATTGATTAGACTGTTGTTGTTGTGTAACATGATTGATTAGACTGTTGTTGTTGTGTGAGCTGATTGTTTAGACTGTTGTTGTTGTATGACATAATTGTTTATGCTTTTGTTGTTTTGTGACACAATTGGTTAGACTGTTGTTGTTGTGGGACATAACTGTTTAGACTGGTGTGTGACAAATGTTTCCACTATTGCTGTTGTGTGACATTATTGCTGAGACTTTTGATTTTTTGTGTGATGGTTTCCAAGCCTCATTTTAGAGGCAGAGAATAGACCCCCCCCCCCCCCCCCACTAACAAGCATGTCATCAAATTCGACTAATTCGGGGAATTTCCTTTTGACGTCGGAGTGCATCTGCCTGAGTGGTGAGGAACCTGCGTGCAAATAAGTCAGACCTGTAAAACGGAAAGGCACGCAAAACTCAAATTCCGGAACGAGACCACAGTCCATAAGTGACCGAACAGCTAGAATTTTCTGCCGGAGTTTACAGCCGGTAGACACAAAGAATAATAATTTCTGGGTGTCCACGTGTACCTACTGTTGACCTGTTGCCCTACTCTGTATGTCAATCTCTTGGAACTGCAGATTGGGGACGCCAAGTTTGCCCGCCCGCACGGACACGACCAGTGGCACGAGATCATCAAGTACGCGGAGCTAGTCGGGGCTGGACTGATCGTAATTGGCAGCCGGGGGCAGGGAAAGCTAAGGAGAACTTTCATGGGAAGTGTCAGGTAGATATATGATTGTGTGTGTGCGTTCGCGCGCGTGCTTGTGTGTTTAATATAAGGGCGAGCGGGCGAGCAAGAAAGATAGAGAAGACAGAAAGAGGTCCCCATATAGGGAAGGAGAGCGAGAGAGAGAGAACTCTTCTTCCTTAAGGTGTATTGGGCACATAGTGCTAGACGTATATTTTAGAGCAATCAGCACGGTGGGTAATGGCTGCCTTTACTTCCTAGTTCTTTACCTGCCTGGTACCCATTTAAGGCTCGGTCTAGCTGAGAAAAGGCCCTCATTGTCCCATCTTAAAACTCGCTAACAAACAAACAGTATAGGCAAAATCCAGAAACATAGATATGCAATGTATGCATATTGCAACTGTAAGAGATGCCAGCACTAACAGTCGCCATCAGAATTCACTTTGTGTCTATGGAAGTAAGTAGTAAGTCATTTAAAAAAAACCGGAATACACACTCAGAAATATCGCATAAGGCATATCGCCAGCACAGATGAAGGATCCAACACGATATATAAAGCTCACAGTGCTGTACCGAACACCTAACTCAGTAGCGTAGTCAGCGAAACTGGATACGACAGCGCATATTTGGAAACTACATTAGCAAACCATTGATAGAAGCAACAGTAACCTTTAAGCTAAACTCAACGCCGTGACTAGCCGTTATACTGAACCAGAAGTCGAAATAATAGTTCACAATTAGCTGATCTTGGGGATTCCAAAATATAGCGTACGTGTTTTGTGTTATAAAAAAACAAACATAAGAATATAACCCTTGACCTTTTAGGGTCGTTGGGGTGTAGTGAAGGATGGAAGATCTAGCACAATTTTCTCTGGTTTCTGCTTGAACATTTGTATAGCATTTTAGCCGTGTAATTTGTTCATGTAGTTTTTCCAGGTTCTTCGCCTTCCTTTTCTCCGACTACCCGTCCGGTGTTCCTTGAAGTATAGAGTTTTGTGATGATACAAACATATGGACTATCACATATCTCTTCCCCAGCGACAGCGTCCTCCACCACTCACACGTGCCGGTCCTGGTGTGCCGGAGCAAGGACAACGTGCAGCTCAGCCACTAGCGGCTACCGCTAGACTGTCGGACCAGCATCACAAGATGCCGGCCACCTTCACTACATTCCTATTACATCATCACCATATAGAGGCCTCTATTTTGAATACATTCCTATACATCAGTTGACCGTATCTTGTGTATTGTTAGATGCTACACTTCATTACTGCTAACCCTTCTTGCCTAACATTGCTAGTCTAAACTGAGAATGTGTGTGTCCCGAGGTAATACATGTGATTTGTCCATTTCAACTGGCGAAGAAGACTTTACGCCAGAAAGTAGTAATGATCAATGATTGAACGAATGAGGTTGAGGTTTGAACAACAGATCAATCACGGCAAATGTGTAGTAACCCATAAGTGCTCCGTTCTTCAAGTTTGAGTCCGAAGAAGCTCAGCATAGTGCACAGGCTCTGTAGCACCAGTGAGGATCCTGAAATAGAGATTTTGAACTTCACACTTTGCAAGGGCATGTCCACGTGAAAAAATCCCAGCCCTTACCCGGAACCTCTAGCACTCGAGGCGGACACCATGCCTCGAGACCATACAGCCCCCTGAATGAATGAATGAATGAATGAATGAATCACATATTGACATGTTTGGAAGGGCTGAATGTAAGACGGGACTATGTGCTCAGTTTGTAACGAATTGAAGATAAAAGTTCGTTCGTTAGTTCGTTCTGTTTAATAACTCATTCAATAACATTTGCGATATCATCCAATATTGACAAGAAGACGCTCTGATGTCCAATGTCTCGCTAAAAGATGCATTTATTTATCGACATTTATTTAGAGAAAGTACATACAATTATGACGTCAGGGAACAAGCAACAGTTGTAGACAAGATCCCAGGCGTACCTGGACACCACATCACCGTCAGCCAATCATTGTAGACCACACTGTGCATAATTGATCAGGGGCGACGGCACACTAATGTGGCGCGGAAATGTCTCCGTGGGCTGCCAAAAATTCTGCTTAATCATGAGTTCAGTTGATTCAAGAACTGACATCACAGGGCTTCGAGCATTTCCATAAACGGCCCATCCTCATCTTCAGCAGCGAACGCAGAGTTCCAAAACCAATAGAGACAGTAGCAGTCTGATCATATGTCCGTCTTGCCTTTCCTCTGAGCGTCGATATCAGCCAGATCCCCTTGTCACTTATCGCTGCATCACTCTCTCCAGACTGTGATGATCAGTTTGCTGATCCGAATTGTATCCATCCTCCCATAAGATCTTTACCACGTCTGCCTTATCATGCATAAATATTCCACCAAACTGTGCAGAGCCAGCCGGTCTGCCGCCTGTTAATTTCCCGTCACACCGGCATAACGGAGAAAATATCACCTGTGATCCTCGAAGCGAAGCATGCCCCTCTGCACGAAACATACCTGTCCCTCATTGTGCCTTTTAAGTATGTTACCGTGTCTGTTACTGAGTCTGTTACCGTGTCTGTTTCTGTCTCTTACTAGTCTGTTACCGTGTCTGTTTCTGTCTGTTACTGAGTCTGTTACCGTGTCTGTTTCTGTCTGTTACTGAGTCTGTTACCGTGTCTGTTTCTGTCTGTTACTGAGTCTGTTACCGTGTCTGTTTCTGTCTGTTACTGAGTCTGTTACCGTGTCTGTTTCTGTCTGTTACTGAGTCTGTTACCGTGTCTGTTTCTGTCTGTTACTGAGTCTGTTACCGTGTCTGTTTCTGTCTGTTACTGAGTCTGTTACCGTGTCTGTTTCTGTCTGTTACTGAGTCTGTTACCGTGTCTGTTTCTGTCTGTTACTGAGTCTGTTACTGTGCCTGTCACTGTCTGTTACTGAGTCCGTTACCGTGTCTGTTTCTGTCTGTTACTAAGTCTGTTACCGTGTCTGTTACTGTCTGTTACTGAATCTGTTACTTAGTCTGTTACTGTCTGTTACTGAGTCTGTTACGAAGTCTGTTACCGCGTCGGTTACTGAGTCTGTTACTAAGTCTGTTACCGTGTCTGTTACTATGTTACTAAGTATGTTACTGAGTCTGCCTAATCAAGTAACGAGGTACGTTAGCTGGTTGCTCTCTTCCAGTGTGTAGAATCGATGCCCCAGGGACGACCTGTCTGTATGAAAAGAATGTCTCAGGCATGGCAATAATAAAAAACCAAATGGAGAAATAAAATTGATATTGTAACAGTGCTTTATCTATCAGAAGTGACGCTCCAGCCATATATGTCAGATTTTTGTAAGCGCTGAGCAATACCAGATGTCACATTCGCTGAAAACTGTAATGTTGTGACATCGGATTTAGGAAATAAATTGTTATCTACATTTGTTTTTGTTTCTCTGTTGAGTTAGCTGTCAGCTTAGCCGCCAGATATTTTCCCCTGTTTTGGTGGGCTGGGAAACACTTTCCCCTGTTTTAGTGTGCTGCGAAACATTACCCCTGTTTTATTTGGCTTGGAAACACTTTTCCCTGATTTAGTATGCCGCAAAACATTTCCTCTATTTTAATGGGCGATGAAACATTTCCCCTGTTTTGGTGGGCGGTGAAACATTACCCCTGTTTTGTGGGCACTAAAACATCTTCCCCTGTTTTGGTGGGCGGTGAAACATTTCCCCTGTTTTGGCAGGCACTAAAACATCTTCCCCAGTTTTGGTAGGCACTAAAACATCTTCCCCAGTTTTGGTAGGCACTAAAACATCTTCCCCTGTTTTGGTAGGCACTAAAACATCTTCCCCAGTTTTGGTAGGCACTAAAACATCTTCCCCTGTTTTGGTAGGCACTAAAACATCTTCCCCAGTTTTGGTAGGCACTAAAACATCTTCCCCTGTTTTGGTAGGCACTAAAACATCTTCCCCTGTTTTGGTAGGCGGCGAAACCTTAACCCCTGTTTTGGTGGGCCGCGAGAGTTAAAAGATCGAGGAATGCTGCCAAAAACAACACGAAGATTGACCCCTGGTTCTGAAAGCTTCCTCTCCGACAGTATTTTGTTTGTTTAGAAATGGATTTCAAGCAATCAACTAGGTGCCGTCTCCACAGTGACGGTTGGCTGCAATGGATCTCCAGCAAGCTCTGTCTCTTGTCCTGGTTGTACACTCTCTCAGACTGCTGTTCGCCCATTGCTTCACGTTATCTTACCACTTGTATCGTTATCTGCCTCTCGCTATTGTGTCTTCGACTTTTCCCTCCAGTATGCCTTTTCAAGAGTGTTACGACTTTGATTGTCACCAAAATATTTCAATTATCTGTTATTTTATTTCAGTTAGTAACTTTTTTTTTCGTTTGTATTCTTTCCATATTTGACTGGCATGTTTCCGTCTTTCCAGACGATATTGCTATTCTGCTCTGTGAGGAGGCATAGGCGTCACAGCCAATGGCGATGGCGAGTGTGCCTAGCAAGACCCGCCTGTGTTGAGTAAAGTCTTCCACATTTATAGCATGGGATTTCAGGACCGTTGTTGTCAACATTTGTGTTTAGTAGGTTTCTTTTCAGACGTTCAGTTGCCAGCCTTTCTGCAATCATGTCTTCACTCATTCTCATAACCTTCATGATGCTTCCCTTCTACACAACACAACACATGACATAACCATTCCCCCTCCCAGCCCTTAAATAAACTCTATAGAAACAAACAAAATCATTATAGATGCCTTTCCGACTGGCGTGGGCGATCATGCCTCTAAACAATCCGCAAACTGCTGCAGCGTGTATCAGTTTGTGTGCTGACAACTCCCCACGCCATGCAACAAGAATCTTCTTTTCTTGTCTTGCTCTATCCTTCCTTCCACAGATCTTTCCAGTGGTCACAACATGCTCCATTTTCCCTCGTCTGAAACATGGCCGATAAATTATGACTGTCGCCTTCTGATGTCTGTGATAAGCTGTCTTCGGGCTCCCACTTCTTTTAAAATCTCTTGGTTGCTCTTTTTGACTGTCCAAGGTATTTTAAGCATTATTCTGTAAAACCACATTTCTGAGGCCTCAAGAAATCGTTTCACCTGCCTACCGACTGTCCAGGACTCACATACATATGTTAAAACTGGATGTATGTAGCAAGCAAGAATTCTTTTTCTAACCCTCAATGACAAACAAATATTGCACAAGATGTTCTTTATTTTTTTAATAAAATGCAGTTTTTGCCTTTCCTATTCTGTTTCTTATCCCAGTAATGCATCTTCTATCTGCTGTCATCCATGTGCCCAGATACTTAAATTTCTGTACTTGTTCCAAAATAACACCATTGACTTTCATTACACATATTGGAAAAATTCTTTTCTTTGATACCATCAATACTTTTCTCTTTCCATTTTTGAAACTGAGGCCCAGTCTTCCACTTTTACCACCACAATGTCTATCATTTTCTGTACGTCTTTCTGACTTGTTGCTATCAAGACTGTGTCATCAGCATAACGTGAATTGTTTATATTAATAAACATACTGCATGTGCTTTATAAATAATTAATAACGTAACAGTTGTCAGAAATTCATAAAGTGTTAAGTAATATAAAATATGACTAGAAAACTTAACGCAGGGAATGGAAAAGAGGCGCACATACACAACCGAACGTTTTACCTTCTCAAAGGAAGTGCTAAACAGAATATGAACAGTGACTGTACAACTCAACGGACAAGACAACTGAGTATGTCTTTCTTCTACATTCGCTGCGTGAGCTTTTTAGCAACATTTGATGTTAGCACTTCCTGTCATCAGCTTGAATGCCGTAACTCCCTATTTACGTCATCAAATATGTATAGCTCTGAGAGAACCAAAACACAAAGTTCCCAATTAAACAGTCGCATGATGTCAGTAAATTCAATCACATTTTCAAACAGTTTGATACTTGTAGTTATCCAAACAGACGCACATATTCCTAAATAAACATGAATAAAAATAATGTCTCTTTGTATACCCCTCCGTTCCTCTTTAGACACTCAGTGTACGCCGGTGTGTCAGTGGGCGTCTACTCCGCCCATTTCCGGGGTATACTGACCCCGTTTTTCGCTCCCGGCCCGCGCGTTGGTGATATATAGGCTAGTAACTGACCTAGTCATCCTCTTGAACGAAGTTTTTCGCCAGGGACACAGATGAGTATCATTTATTTTGTACATTAGAGTCCTATGTAGTCACTTGATATTCAGAGCATATTTGTGTATGTGTACTGTGTTGTTCGTAATGTGCTAATGAAGGCCAATGGCCGCAACGTCCTTTGTTTGTTTTTTGTGATCGATTTTGTTAAGCTAACATAAACTGTTTGTTCATTCTTGCCAACTTTTTCTCTTGCCTAAAAATTTTCTACCCATTTAAAAACTCTTTGTATGGGACATTTTTTTTTTTAGCAATGTTTTATCGTTAATGGTCGTTCTTAGAAAGTCGAATTGTGATTGAGTTGAAAAAGGTTAAGACATCAAAACATGTTATAAAAAACATCAGCAAAAGGCACATACCGTATTTCCCCAAAATAGAAGATAATCCTATGTATAAGACGAACCTTGATTTTGGAGTCGGAAATTTGGGGGAACAGTAACATTATTACGTAAAGTTATTGAACTGTTTTATTCAAAGAATCCCGAAAATTGATTACTGTCAAACCTCTCATCCATTTATATGATAGTTCTTTACCTGGTCCTCACCGGTGTCTGATGACAGATCGTTGTCTATACATCTTGTCCCATCCTCAGTTCCAACTGGGACATTTAAGAGGCCACACTTCTTGAATGACTGGACAACGATCTCAATCCTCGCATTATCCCAGGATCATCTCACCCGGCTACAAACTCTTCCTACAATTGGCCATTTTTCTCTCTATTTCAGGTTGCATTTGAACTGGCATTCTGACAATGAGGCCCTGTAATTTTCTAATAAATCATTCTGTACAAATCTACAACCATTGTATAATATATATATATATATATATATATATATATATATATATATATATATATATATATATATATATATATATATATATATAACATGTTTTTTTGAAAATAAGTACGTCTTATACTCGGGGATATACGATATATGTCTCTCGCACGGAGAAACACGAACGGAGAAAGCTGACATGACCGAACCGGTTGTAAACCCTGGGCTCCATAATATTACGTTTGACAAAAATCCTACTTCTGCTGAAGAGAACTAGGACATCAGCAATGTATCCAATGTAGCTGCAGTAATTAAGTAATCGCAGTTCTAACTTCACAGTTGCCCCGTTCCTGTGCTAACGAAAACCACACAGAATATCCATAACTGCCCTCTGCAATCTTAGCAAATCCAACATTATGCACGCGCATTAAATGCACAAGCAGCCGTCAGAAGTTCCAACACAAACAGTCTGAGACGAGAACTGCAGTAATACCAAGACGATGCGGGCCTGTTGGGCCACAAACTCTAAAGGGAGCTAACTTCTTTAGTCACGAGAAAGTTATGGTTTATGATTGGTTCATCCCACTAAAGCATACTCTGATGTCTTCAACTGTCCTACACCGTTTACCTCACGTTCGGAAGGCTGTGGGTTCGGTTTACGACTGCGTTGTACGGTTCACGAGATTTCTTGTATGCGTTCGGGAAAAAATGAGGGGGGGGCGGGGGAAAGGTATATACCCACTACCCACGTAACAAGCCGTAAACATATAATAATTAGAGGTGCTTCCTTTGAAGACGGAGTGCGTGAGAAGCAAGGAACCAACAGTCTGCATACAAATAAGCCATGTTTGTAAAATCGACGTGCACACAAAACTCAATTTCTGGCACAAGACTAAAGTCCTGAAGTGGACAACAAACAGAATTTTCTGCCTGAGTTTGCAGCCGGTACGTAGACTGTTGGTTTCTTGCCACTCAGGCAGATACATTGCTACTTCAAAGGAAACCCCTAACAACTCGACTCTTACGACATGCTTGATAGGTAGGCAATGGGTATATTCTTGTTTTCACCACAATGGGGCCACGAAACCCACACGATAAATTATTTAGTTGACAATGCACGCAGTTACACAAGCATACTCACACATACACACACAGTCACGCACACAAATGCGCGCGCTTACACACACAAAAACTTAACATTTTTACAAAGTGACACAACTTAATGTCGCCTGCAGGTAATCACAGGTACTGGAGAATTGTGTACCACGTAATCGCTGACGCTGGCCACAAAGGCCCTCTTGAGCTTGCTCAATCCCCTAGTGCCGGTCACGATCATTGTGGCGCCTTCCTCTACCGCCGCCTTGACGATGGCTTCCCCTGGCTTTCCGATACCTTTTCGTATTTTTCCTTTAATCTGAAACATACAACACCGGAAGATCAGAGACTTGACACATCACATTGACACTGTACCACACCGGAAGATCAAAGACTTGACATAACACATTGACACTGTACAGCGCCGGAAGATCAAAGACTTGGCACATCATATTGACACTGTACCACACCGGAAGATCAAAGACTTTACATATCACATTGACATTGTACATGCTCTAAACTTCCAGGAGAACTGGCTCGTACACAGCATCGTCTCACGAAAGCTGAGGTGTTTTGGTCATGTTAAAGGTCATGGTGGCCTGGACAGAACTGTGATCGAGGGTACCGTTTCTGTAAGATAAAGCAGTGTTCCGAAAGTGGATAAAGGACATTCAAGATGCATTTACTATTTCAGCAGACAGGGCGGGAAAGTAGCTAGAAAAGAGAGACTTTCATGAGTACCATGACGAGAGCGGCGTTCTGTATAGGACTTCCGGTCATAATGGACGTTATGCAGCGGCACTGTTCGAAACAGAGGCAAATTTTTTGCTTCTCCCGGACGGTGGCCAATGCATTTTTGTTCCATTTGTAGACTGGATATAGTTTCGTCGCCCAGCTTCTGAGTTGAATGCATGGCGTGACCCTGTGAGCTGCGGATTGCATTTGGAATGGTTTTTCGACTGTGACCAACGTGTTGGTGTGAATTGTAGATTCAGAAAATGGCGCGATGCCTGTCGTACAGTGTTGTGGTGCCCGTATGTGATTAAAATTGATCGCGTGGGCAACTGCTGATCTGTTGGCGACTTCTGCTACCATCAATGATGAACTGTAATTCTAATACTGTGATAAACATTCTGTGTGTTTTTCGTTGGCACAGGAGCGGAGCAAAGATGGGGTGACCCGTTTGCTATGAAGCTGAAACTAAGACTACCAGACTACCAGACTGTATAGGACCTGTGATTGATGATGCTGTGTCTAGTTTGCTTTACTCTATTTTGATACACACATTGTGGGAGCTGCATGGTATCGAGTGCTAGAGGTGGCGGGTTCAATGCCCGGTAAGGGCTAGGATTTCTTCACGTGGACTTGGACGTCATCCATGTCTTCCAACTGCCGCTGTCATGCTAGCTATACATCCTCCACTGTCACATGAGCTCATAACAAAACATGTTCACTGGCAACCACATATAGCGCCTACTACAGCAACATATTCAATGCGTTTAGTACATATGATACAGTGTTAATTGCAGACAATAAAGAAGATCAAAATAGGCTACCTGTTCACCCATTGTCTCGCCGGTAGACGACTTTGCCAGTCGGGACAGTATTTGCTCTGTCTCCTTAGATAGCATCAACAATGCAGGAGTCCTTTTTTTTAGGGCTAGATGGTGGTGAGCAATGCTAAGCCATTTAGCATAGCGCAAATAACCTAGTCACAATTATAACCTAAAGCTGCCTCCTAGGGGATGCTGGTTGAACGTGACCAGTTTTATTTCACAGTGAGAAACTCGGCTCAAAGTTAAATTGTAAGAAAACGGAAATCATACCCATTGTCAAAAAGAAAGAAATACCAAAGTGAGAATTACACCCTAACAGCAAAATCCAAGCAAATAAATAGATCTAACAACCATGAACAAGAACCGTCATGACAAAAGTTGCCTTTAGTAAGATGCAACAGATTTGTACAAATAAGAACAAACAAAAAAAACAGTCTTAAAGTGTTATGTAATCCTGTGTTAGTCGGCTCTGTGGCTAAGTCGATGCGAACGCTTCGCTTCGTAATGCCGGGATGCCAGGTTCGATCCCAGCTGCGGGCAACGCGCCTTGCGTTGGTTTCGACAGTGGTATCAAGAAAGCCGACCGTCCAGAAAGCAATGGCAAACTACTGGATGTAAATTGCCTAGAGAAACCACACAACAGCCAGGGGCTGTTAGGGTTGGTTCTGCAACGTCCTGTAAAGGATACGCAACTAACTTTTAATCCTGTGTTATAATATGTCTATCAGGTATTGACAATAAGCAGACAAATTAAAAATAATATTTACAAGCGGCAGAGACGTGGTTTCCGAGAAGAGGGCAAAGACTGTCATGGAGGGGTAGAAAAACAAACAACAAAGCAGTCCTCGTCGAGGCGGACCAAAGTCGTGAACATATCAGAACAAACAGATGTAGCCAGTCAGTGTTGCTTAACATGTTCAAAGAAGTGGACAAGACAGCTTGATGAAAACGGGATTATTGAAAAGAGAGCAAGGAAAAGAGACAAATACCTGAATGGCCCCGACTACAGCGATTGTGCGAGACCAGTGGTTATGGTAATTGAATGAGATGGCAAAACGTAACAGCCTACTCTTACTGGCACGGCACATGATGCTGTTGAGAATAATAACAAGACCGACGTATAATCAGACTGTTACTGGCACCACTGCTAGTAAAACTCTGCACTGGCTGCTGAGGATGGGAATGGGCCGCCTTTGGGAATGCCAACGAGTGCTATGATATCGGTTCTTGAAATAACTCAGCTCCGTAACACAGGCAGACATAACAGCACCACGCGGACAACACGCGGATGTAAACTACGGGATTCATAGTCCCAGTTAGAGGGCAAACAAGAGGACACCGATCCTTTAAAAAAAAGGGGGAAAGGGAAGTGCTGACGACACCCCCCCCCCTAAATATATCCCATAATTTTATGAGAAGACTGACTGATTGACTTTCTACCCCACCAGGACATCACACAAGCAATAAACACCCGATGACACAAAGTGCCACCATGCGGATGAGGATCACCGTGGAGAGGTCCCAGAAACCGCGTTCAGACTATTCGCCATATTGATGGCCTGCCTATATTGCGGCCCCTTGCTAAAGCCATAGTGGGGCTTCCAATAACAAAAAACTACGTCCTAAGAAGGACGTAAGGAATAAAAATGAAGACTAATTATGAGAAGACTAAACTGGCTCCCTGAAACTATGTACATTTTGAAATTCCTTGCAGAGATGTTTGTTCACATATGTCATATTATTTGTAATGTAATAATATATTCATTTACTATTCTGCATAATTATTATAATGCTCTTAAACTAGGATTATAAAATCTGGAAAACATCCAAGAGGAAAGGGGAAAGGAAAGGGAAAAAAAAGGGGGTTTGGGGGGAGAGGAGAGAATATGGTATACGTCCCAATTGAGAGAGACGATACAGGGGAGATAACGGTTAAAAAAAATTACCTCATTAATTTCCATGAGTTGTCCAAACTTGTCCTCGATCCTCTTGATTCGTTCCGTGTTGTCCTTGGTGTTTTTGGGTTTCAACAGACCTGGGGAGAAATATCAAGTCTTGTACAACCAGCACAAACTGCAGATTGAACCTTCAACATAAAAAACCAAACTTTGACACATGAAGTCACACCTGAAACATAAAGTTCCCTCCCTTAGCTTCACAGCTTCACAGTGTCACGTAGTCTGCTTTTACAATTACAACCGGTTTACTGTTTAAGAACAAATGAAGTGGTTTGGACACCTAACAAGAATGTCCTGGTACTATCTATCACAGCGAGCCACACTAAAACATTACAATAGGTATAGAGCGAGTGGAAGACCTCGGAAAATATGGAGTGATGGCATTAGGAACAGCCTTACAGAAACGAACAACAGTCTTAATAGCGCTCTTGACAGAGCTCATCAACGAATATTACATCTCCCCCCGACACTTCGATGAAGTACATGGTGGAAGAGAAGAAGAAGAAGAAGAAGATACTGTTTAAGGTTTGAGGTTTTGATCAACGGATCAACATCATCGCAAACGGGTAGTAACCCATAAGTGGTCCGTTTTTCTTTTAACTCAAAAGTCTGTGTCCGAAGAAGCTCAGCACAGAGCACAGGCTCTGTAGCACTAGCGAGGATCCTGAAATACTTTAGGTAGATTTTTAAATAGAAAATGTTGCCCGGGCAGCGCCGTCAGGCTACTCTTTTCCGATTTCCAACTGCCAAGGGATTTTTTACATGCACACGGAGACCAGGGGGGATTACTAGAAGTCTACGTGAAAAGATTCCGGCCCTTACCGGGAATTGAACCCAGAACCTTGAGAAATCGAGGCAGACACCATGCCTCAAGACCACACAGCGTCCCCCCCCCCCCCCCCCCCCCCAGATATACTGTTTATCATTCGTATAACATCCGACGGAAGCTGTATGATAAAGAGTAACACAGTCAAAGCTGCATTTTACAAAATAAAGAAAATTTTACGCATAGAATTCACATGTATTGGAAGGTTGGGAAAATATTTCTTGCTCGCTATATAGATCCAGTTTTAACACACGATTGTGAATCCCGGACGAGCCGAAAAATATTTTGAGGCATCGGAGATGTGGTTTTACAGAACAATCCTCAGAATGCCTGTTGCAGCCAAAAAGAGCAACCCATATGTTTTCTTCTTCTTCTTCTTCTTCTTCTTCTTCTTCTTCTTCTTCTTCTTCTTCTTCTTCTTCTTCTTCTTCTTCTTCTTCTTCTTTTTCTTCTTCTTCTTCTTCTTCTTCTTCTTCTTCTTCTTCTTCTTCTTCTTCTTCTTCTTCTTCTTCTTCTTCTTCTTCTTTTTCTTCTTCTTCTGCGTTTATCCGAATATGTAATTACGTTGTGTCCGTTTACAGCAGGGCTGCGATATTTGCATCTTTCGGCCAACACATCCGACTTCTGCGGGCATTTAATGACCGTGTTATCTGTCCGGTTACCCAGATGTTTTGAAAGAGGTGAGTGCTGGGAGACAACTTATTACAAACATTAGAAAGAGACAGTCATTATTTTTTTCTTAAAGTCATGTTATAAGAAGAGAGAAAATGGAACATATTGTGACCACTGGGAAGATCTGTAGACAGAGGAAGACAACATGAGAAGATTATTGACAGCCTTTTATCATTGCCGGACGGGTGTCAACACACGAACCGATACACGCAGCCGTGAATCGCAGATTGTGGAGAGGCATGATCACTTACGCCAGTCGGCAAGGCACTTAAAGATAACAATGATAATCTCGTTCAATACAGCCGCGTGTGTTTCCACGACACCTTGTCGTTACCAACACCATAGAGCGACATATATCCTGTGTGGGTGTTAGAACCTGACAAGCTGACTAATTTCTGATCCAAGTTCAACCCAGATAGCTAGCCAGCGAATGAATGAATATTGACGTTAACATTGATCGTGTAGGACTGGCCCAACCATTTCACGTCATCGTTGTCTGTGTTTATGCCGTTCCACCGGACATATTTCAAACTCAGTTTTCAGAAAATTAATGTATACACGAACGTTCTCATATCCGTTTTCATTATTTTTTTTTTTTAATCTTTTTTTTTATTTTTTTTTTAAATTTGAATATCAGTAATAGGAGACACATGTAGACATTCAGGTACTTTATTTTAAATTCACCACACGTGATCAGTACTTAGATAGGTGACCGTTGGGAACACCATGTTTATAGGCAAGGCACTTTTTCGCCGTGTGGGTTCCAGGGCCCCATTGTGGGGGAAAAAAGAATAGACCAACTGCCTACTCAAAAAGCATGTCGTAAAAGTCGACTAAATTGGAGCTTCCTTTCAAGACAGAGGTATGGGAGGCAAGGAACGAACAGTCTGCATGCAAAATGAGTCACACTTGAAAAACGGATGTGCAAGCTAACACTCAGTTTCTGGAATAGGCCTAGAGTCCAGAAGTGGACGAACAACCAGAACTTTCCACCGGAGTTTAAAGCCAGTGAACGCCAAGAAGAAGGAGAATTCCCCACAAAGGTAAATCACGGAGTTCCCGAGACAGTCCACTGTTCTAGTGGACTCAAATTAATACGTCCTTCCCAATCACCTGCTATTAATGCATGTCATTACCACCTTAGCAGTGTTGACCAGGGGGGGAGGGGGGGGGGGGGCGGGGGGGGGGGTCTTTAAGTCTGGATATATATATAATATATTCTTTTTATGTTTATTCAACGGATCACACTCTTGGCCTACGGGTGTAACCCTGAAGTGCTCCGTTCTTCTTCTAACTCAAGCCTGAGTCTGAAAATTCTCAGCGCAGTGCACAAACTCTAATGCGCCGGCGAGGATCCTGAAATACTTTGGGTAGATTTTTAACTCTAAGTTTTGCTCAGGCAGCGCCGTTAAGCTACTTTTTTCCATTTCCAACTGCCAAGGGATTTTGTTACGAGCGCAACAATACACACAGGCGTCCAGTCTTACTACCCAGAGACCAGTGAAAATTACTAGACGTTTACGTGAAAAAAATCCCAGCCCTCACCAGGGCTTGAACCTGGGACCTCTAGCATTCGAGGCGAATACCATGCTTCGAGACCACGTAGGCCCCCATATACATTAAACAAAAAATGAATTGACTGGCACTCATAGAAAGAAGTAGAAAGATAGAAGGACACACTAGAAAACATACAAATCGAAGGCTATATTTACCGTGCCGGAATCGAACCTGTTATCTCCAGATGGTGTGTGCGCCTCGCTATGGAAACAAGCGCACTAAGAAAATGACCAACTAGACATTCATAAAAAAAGTCTTCATTTGACATGGCTATCGTAGAGCTTGAAATCCACAACTATGAAATATAGACATGATAAATCTGAAACCACATCTATAAGCCCGAGGATTTAGGACCGCATGGCTAGTGCTGCCGCCACGACTGTGCAGGTGTGGATTTTTTCACCTTCCCTAGTATGTGGTGTGTATGTGTGTGTGAAAATGTGGTGACGTGTGTTGGTATGCGCGCTTAAGTGTGTGCGTGTGTATATGTGTGTGTGGATGCGCGCGCGCGTGTGCAGGCGTGTCCCAATACCTTCCCTCTTACCTAGACCCAGAGAGACAGACAGACAGCAGGGTGCGTACGTGTGGTGTGTGTATAGGGTGTGTGCGTGCGCGCGTATCTCAGTGTATGTGTGTCCCAGAACCTACGAGTCAAACACAACTCTGATCTGATCAACAAAACCCGGAAATGAACCGACCTCGGAATGTCCCGTCAAGGCGTCGTTCTGCACCAACGACGCAATAACACAGATATCAGACAAGGCGGTCGGCAACCCTGATATCTAGCACAGACAGACTCTGCTAACCAGGGTTTGTATGTCTCCCTGTTCGTCTGTGTGTACATCCGTCTATTTCATTGTTTATCTGAGTCTTTCTCTAAGTGTTTCTTTCATATTGCTGTCTCCCGCACTCTCTCCCACTCTCTCACTGAGTTTGACTAAATGTCTTTCACTCTGTGTAATGTCCTGTCTTTCTGTGCATCTCTGCTTCATCTAATCTGTGACAACATCGTCGTATCTCTCTCTCTGTCATTCTCGCTGTGGTTAGGTGTCTCTTGTTGTTCACTGTCTCCTCCCTCTCTCTCTCTCTCTCTCTCTCTCTCTCTCTCTCTCTCTCTCTCTTCTGCCTCCGACTTTCTTGGGTTTATTCTTCATTTATTCTTCATGCTTGAGTCACTCTCTGTCTCTCTTGTTTTACTTCATGTTTATGTTTCTCTCATTCTCTCTCTTTCTTTCTCTCTCTCTCACTGTCTCTTGTTTTACTTTATGTTTCTCTCCTTCTCTCTCTCCCTCTCTCTCGGTTTGCTTAATGCTTATGTTTCTCTCCTTATTTCTCTCTCGCTTTACTTCACGTCTATGTTTCTCTCCTTCTCTCTCTCTCTCTCTTGTTTTACTTTATGTTTATGCCCTTCTCTCTCTCTTGTTTCAATTCATGTTTATGTTTCTCTCATTCTCTCTCTCTCTTGTTTTACTTCACGTTTATGTTTCTCTCTTTCTCTCTTTGTCTCTTTCTTGTTTTACTTCACGTTTATGTTTCTCTCCTTCTGTCTCTCTCGTGTTTTACTTCATGTTTGTGTCTCTCTCCTTCTCCGTCTGTCTGTCCCTCTTGTTTTGCTTAATGTTTGAGTTTCTCTCCGTCTCTCTCTCTCTCTCTCTCTCTCTTGTTTTACCTCATGTTTAAGTTTCTCCCTGTCTCTCTCTTTCTCTCTCTCTCACTTATTTTACTTTATATTTAAGTTTACTCCTCGTCCCTTGCTTTCTTTTGTTTTACTTCATGTTCAGTTTTCAGTTTTCCCAACAACCGCTATGTCCTTGCCACTAAGTGCATTTATCCCATTACCGGCTCCACCCCAATGCACTAATGAAAGGTCGCAGATAATTACAGTATCACCCAGGAACAACAGTGTCAGCACGGTTGTGCTGTGACCCCTGACCTGCCGCTTAATTACACTGTTGTGCACGGTTTACATTCCACTCAGTGCATTTATATGGTCAACCTTTCTTCTCCTCATTGTCCACGCTGTATAGCTTTGGTCATCGTACTTACCCGCAGCGTTATGTCTCCTGTAACGTCCTTCATTGCTGGTAAGACCTATCCTCATGCACAGCGTCTTATACATTTCTAACTTACGTGTGCAACCTTCATGATGTTGCTAAGACTGACAAGTTTTTCACTAGTTTTAAAATGTGACCGTTAATGAATTATATTTTTTTTTTAGATTTCCACTGGTACACGAACGGAGCCTAACGGCACTGCCCGGGCAAAATCTGGAGCTAAAAATGGACACAAAGTATTTCAAGAGTATTTCACGGAGCTCGTGCACTGCGCTGAGATGCTTAAGATTCAGGCTTGAATTAGAAGAAGAATAGAGCACTTATAGGTTACACTCGTGTGCCACAATGTTGATCCGTCAAAAAACCCCAATAAACAGGAACGGAGCACTTGAAAGGCAGGCAACCTGCCCGCAGTGAAGTATGTTCATCTCCTATAACTTTACCACAGTGCTTTATCTTCTTCTTCTTTGAGTTCACTGGCTACAACCTTCAGCGGAAAGTTCTGGGTGTTTGTCCTACTCCGGACTTTAGTTTTGTTCCAGAACCTGGTTGTTGCGTGCACACTCGTTTCACAGATCTGACTTATTTGTGCATAGGCTCTTCGTTCCTTGCCCCTCAGGCAAATGTGCCCCGACTTCGAAGGATGCAACCACTTAGTCGACTCCTAGGACATGCTAGTTGCGGAGGCAGTGAGCCTGTTTTTGTTCTCCCCCCACACAACGGGACCACGGAACCCACACGGGAAGTAGCACAGTGCTAAACTAACATCCTTTCGTTTCCTCATTTTGGGAGCCTCAACTTTGCTGTTGCCGTGACTTAATCCAGTTTCTCTCGCTCAAAGCATGCCCAGGTGTGTGCATCTCCTCCTCTTGTGTGGGTAGTCAGTTCTAATTGCGACGCCATCTCTTTCCAGTGCTCTCAGGGAGGCAGGACGAGAAGATGAATCGGGAGACGATGATGAGACGGCAACACTTAGTCGACTACAAGAATTTCAGGTCAAAAGAGGTGTCGCCAAACAATAACACTATACAGGACGCGAAAAAAAGAATAGTAAACCAACGCAGAACAGGTGTAATCAGTCGTTAAACGCTCAGGGAGATACTGAAGATGGGATCCGAGCACTTGTGGACGTGTCCGATGTGCAATGAGGTTAATCTGTCAATTAACTAACTGGCTAACTCTTGCCAAGCATTTTCACACGCCCATCTGTATCTTTTTTTATATCTAAAATGGCCGTGCATTTTCACTAGGCTTTTGATGTGCCCATGGTGCTCTCGCGAGTCTCTTATCTTAGCCTTGGCTGGCAGCTGGGCTGAGAAGGAAGCTTTGACGGGCGGGCAGCTGGGCTGAGAAGAAAGCTTTGACAGGCGGGCAGCTGGGCTGAGAAGGAAGCTTTGACAGGCGGGCAGCTGGGCTGAGAAGGAAACTTCGACGGGCAAGCAGCTGGGCTGAGAAGAAAGCTTTGACGGGCAGGGAGCTGGGCTGAAAAGGAAGTTTTGTCGGGCGAGCAGCTGGGCTGAGAAGGAAGCTAAGACGGGCGTTCAAGCGAAGATGTAATTGCGTTGTGTCCGTTTACAGCATGGCTGCGATATTTGCACCTGTCGGCTAAAATCCGATTTCTGCTGACATTTGTTGACCGCGTTAGCCTTCCCGGTGGCTTTAATATGATCTTTTGCAATCTGTTGAAGATGAGACGGTCACTTTTATTCAGCTTCCAGTGTTGACTCCCAGACGAGCTAACCAACTTAACCAACTTCTCTCTACGACGGGGACAACCAACCTGTCTGCGTTTGTCCAGTGTCGCTAACAGTTAACGAATTAATTAACACTGGTTTGCCCACTTGCCAGTTTGAAGCGACAAATCAACTGATTTGATGATTGTCAGTGAGTTCATTTTGGGCGGAGGCATTTGTTTAATCAACAGTTGCGTGTAATATTTGTCGAAATAACAAATGTGAACTATTCACAAACTTTACAATTGTAGCAATGCGCCCACAGAGGCGCGGACATACAGACAGAACACAAACACACACACGCACACATTCACATAAATATATATTAACTGTCTTCAAAGTTCAGTTTTTAAGATTTCATGTCAGTGATAAGTGCAGGAGTGGACGAAAGACCAGAGTTTTCCGCCGGAGTTAACAGTCGATGAACTCTAAGAAGAAGAAGAGACTGTCAGTGAAACTCATCGCTCCATGCAGTGTGCTGGTCTCATCAGATAAGCACCATGGTTTGGGCACTGTGTAGCGTGTTTGTAGGACTGTTGCTGCTCGCGGAAGCTCCCAATCCTATAACAGAATGTTATCCTCTCGTCTTCCAAACTTACTATTACAATCTGATAACTGAGGTAAGATGTTCGTTAAGGAAATCTGGGCGACTTGTTCATTACAAATGTAAACACGTTTGACGTGGCGCTACACAAAATGAAATATATCTTGGAGTCAGTACATAGGTGGTAATTCGCATAGGTCGAAAGTAGAAGATACAGCGTCAATGAAATCTGTAGAGGTTTATAAGTTTCAGTTCGACGACAACATGCAGAAAAAAAGTCTTTTGGCCTGGGAAAATGCAAACACACCAACTGATTTAAGTTGTTAACGATCATTAGACCTGGAGAAAAATAATCGCACAATCCAGTCACTAAGGCACGTGATAATGATTATTATGTTTATAGTTAAGTTAGCCCGAAATTAAGCTGTTACATCGCCATTAAAATTGACTTTCAGAGATAAAGAACAACTCTGAGCAGAGCTATAAACATCCGCTTTCCCATTAACTGACTGCTCAGACACGCAAAGACACTAGGGCTGTCTAAATGCACTTTATGTTGCATCCTAGCGGGTCCTTTTCTCTTGGCGACAATGTTACAGTGAAACAGCCACTCAATTTCCTATCGGCATTCCTGAACCCGGATACAGTTGTTTTGATAACTTAAAGTAAAGCACGCAATTATTTGAAAGCTATATCAGGTTACACTGCAGGACGCGTACATCGAACTGGTCAAAAAGGATGTGACGACAAGATAGATACAAGTATATAAGCTGTGTTGTTGTCAGGGAAAACCCGGGATTCTCTCACCGTTGTAGGATCCGACCACTCTCATCTGTACGGGTAAACTGAAGGAAAACTTGCAATAATGTACCTGGAAATATTGTCAGTAATTTTGGGGGTCGTTGTGGCTGTAACAGGACAGGATCCAACTGCGGCCTGTTACCCTCCAGTGTTCCAAACTGAATATTATAATTTGATCACCGAGGTAAGAGAACTAAAACTTAAACCAGTGACAACTTTAACTTAAAACAGTACAACTGTAACTTAAAACAGTGAGAACTGTAACTTAAAACAATGACAACTGTAACTTAAAACAGTGACAACTGTAACTTAAAACAGCGACAACTGCAACTCAAAACATTTAGAACTGTAACTTTAAACAGTGACAACTGTAACTTAAAACAGTGAGAACTAAAACTTAAAACAGTGAGAACTGTAACTTAAAACAGTGACAACTGTAACTTAAAACAGTGACAACTGTAACTTAGAACAGTGAGAACTGTAACTTAAAACAGTGACAACTGTAACTTAAAACAGTGAGAACTGTAGCTTAAAACAGTGGGAACTGTAACTTAAAACAGTGACAACTGTAACTTAAAACAGTGTCAACTGTAACTTAGAACAGTGAGAACTGTAACTTAAAACAGTGACAACTGTAACTTAAAACAGTGAGAACTGTAGCTTAAGACAGTGGGAACTGTAACTTAAAACAGTGACAACTGTAACTTAAAACAGTGTCAACTGTAACTTAAAACGGTGACAACTGTAAATTAAAACTGTGACAACTGTTACTTAAAATGGTGACAACTGTAACTTAAAGCAGTGACAACTGTAACTTAAAACAGTGACAACTGTAACTTAAAACAGTGACAACTGTAACTTGTAAACAGTTTACAGTGAATTTTGTAACAATAATTTTGTGACAGTGAATTACCTGTCTTGCTTATGACTGCTAACAGCCATTTTTTTTATCTCTACACTCACCGTGTGGGTTCCGGTGTCTTATTACAGGGAAAACAAGAATAGACCCACTGCCCACCTAAAAGCATGTCGTAAGAGTCTAATTTGGAGCTTCCTTTGAAGTCAGAGTGCATCTGCCTGTGTGGCTAGGATCCAGCAGGCTGCATACAAATGAGTCTGATTTGCACATGCATCCGCCAGATTTACAGCTGGAAAACGCGAACAAGAAGAAGAAGAAGCCTCTTTACTATGTCAGGACTTTTTTGTTTATGTTGGTTGGATGGTGGGTTGGTTGGGTGGTTGGGTGGCTGGTTAGGTGAATTGTTGGGTGGCTGGTTAGGTGAATTGTTGGGTGGCTGGTTCGATTGGTTCGATAGGCGCTTTGTTGGTTGGGTGTGTTGCTGGTTCTGTGCCGACATTTTCTGTTACGACTTTATGCCTGATGTTATCTCTTCTGGACACTCCTGCAGCCTTTCTCAGACACGGTCAATAATTCTTTTGTTTCCTGGTTTGTTGTGAGTGACAACATCTGGCACAGGATGGGGATGAATATGTTTGTTTCAGATATTTCTTTGTGTTTATCGGTTCTGTTTAGTGCCGTTAATGTAACAGGTACATTTTAAGGAGGGATAGAGAAGACAGGTAATATATAAAAGTAGACAGTGAGACAGACGAAAAGAATAATAGTTAAAGGAAGTATGAGAGGACAAAAGGTTCTCCTATGTGAAGAGTTTACTAATGTCAAGTGTATCTTTGTTCGTTGTCTTGATTCTTTAAATTTATGATAGGAATAGTCAACCTGACAATGGCGCTTCTAACAGTCCAGAGTTCATTGACTCTGTAAATGGCCGTGTTTTTCCACGGCTATAAACACCATATTAAAATCAGAAAAAGACATACAATGAAATGAAAAAAAAAAATCTTTTGTTCGATGACGCAATTTACTTAGCTAAAGATTGTCTCTATAGGCACAAGGCAACAGAAACGCGAGTGAGCATTGACTAGGCAAGGCATTCTGGGTAAACTTGACGGTGATTATTTTCTGTTTCAGGACCGGGGATTCATCTACGTGGACTTTTCCAAGCAGAAATTTGTGGAGGTGTCTTCTGTGAGTTCGAACAAATACATCCACGACTTTGCCAAGGTCAGCAGGCAAATATGGCGGAATTTCGTTGTTCTAGATTAACTGTCAAATTCATCACTGCTATCAACACTACTACTTCTACTTTTACTACTTCTGCTACCAACACCACCGCTACTACCACAATGACTACTACTACTACTACTACTACTACTGCTGCTGCTGTTATCGCTATAATGACTGCTGTCAATAACACCACTTCCCCGTGTGGGTTCCGGGGCCCAACTATGGGAAAAACAAGAATAGACCCACTGCCTACCCAAAAGCATGTCGTAAGAGTCGACTAATTGGGAGCTTCCTTCGAAGTCGGGTGCATCTGCCCGAGAGGCAAGGAACCAACAGTGTGCATACAGATCTGTCAAACGGATGCACACGCAACACTCAGGTTCTGGAACAGGACTGCAGTCCAGACGTGGACGAACAACCAGAGCTTTCCACCGGAGTTTGCAGCCGGTGAACGCGAAGAAGAAGAAGAATATCACCACTACCGCCACAACTACCGCCACCACTACCGCCACAACTACCGCCACCACTACCGCCACAACTACTGCTGCTGCTACTGCTGCCATTACTACAACAAATGTCGGTATTGCTGCTGCGGCGACTACTACTACTAACCCCAACGCTACCAATACTCCTGCTCGTGTTGCTGCTGCAGCTATTGCTGCTACCATTGCCACCATCACCACAAACACTACTACTACTGCCATCGCCATTATTACTTCTACTACTTTTACTACTACTACTACTACTACTACTACTACTACTACTACTACTACTACTACTACTACTACTACTACTACTACTACTACTACTACTTTTACTACTACTACTACTACTACTACTACGACGACGACGACGAAGACAACGACGACGACAACTGCTACTTCTGCTGCTGCTGCTACACTCCTTATTTCTACTACTACTACTACTACTACTACTACTACTACTACTACTACTACTACTACTACTACTACTACACCACTACACTACTACTACTACTACTACTACTACTACTACTACTACTACTACTACTACTACTACTACTACTACTACTACTACTACTACTACTACTACTACTACTACCACCACTACTACTACTACTAATACTACTTCTACTTAGACTACTAATAGTAATATTATTACTACTGCTGCTACCACTACCACCACCACCACCGCCACCACCACTACTACTACTACGAGCAAGTCACTGGATAGTGTAGACTGGCTAATATACTCTCTGACTACCACAAATAAATGATCACAACTTTCTGTATCCAACAGCTACAATCCTACGCCATATCCGGCTCCGGCAACCACACAACTTGCAAGAATTACACGCTCCAGCAGAGCCAGGTCATGTACAGGTGTTTACCACGTAAGTATGTGTACACAGTCACGCCAGTCCTCACAAACTGTTATGTGTACACCCATAACAAGTCACCACATTCCCCATAAACTGTCATGTGCACACAGTCATTCGTCACCACATTCCTTACAAACTGTGATGTGTATACCCAGTAACAAGTCACGCTATTCCTCACAAACTGTGATGTGTACACCCAGTCACAAGTCACGCCATTCCTCAGAAACTGTTATGTGTACACCCATCACAAGTCACCGCATTCCTCACAAACTGGCATGTTTACACCCATCAAAAGTTACGACATTCCTCACAAACTGTGATGTATACACCCAGTCACAGGTCACCCCACTCCTTACAAACTGTCATGTGTACACAGTAACAAGTCACCTCACTTCTCACAGACTGTCATGTGTACACTCTATCAAATGTCACCCCTTTCCTTACACACTGTTATGTGTATACCCAGTCACAAGTCAGGCCATTTCTCACAAACTGTCATGTGTACACCCAGTCACAGCTCACCCCGTTCCTCACAAACAGTCATGTGTACATCCAGTCACTTTCACTTTGCTATTTTTATCTTCTGCTGCTTCTGCTACTATTTCTACCACAACCACCATCAGCACCACTACCACCACCACCACCAATAGTACAAACCCTTGATATATATATATGTGTGTGTGTGTGTATGTATATATAACAGTAGTCGTTGTAATAGCAGTTGTAGTAGCTGCAGCCACAGTAAAAGCAGAAATAGCAGCAGCGGTAGCAGCAGCAGAAGTAGTAGTAGTTCTGGTTGTCTTTGAGGTTGTTGTTGTTGTTGTTTTGACTGCCGGCGCTGGTCGTTTTGTGTATAACGAATTAGTGATTGTGACAATAGTTGATACTTGACCGTGAAGATTCTTTCATTCATCTGTCAACAGCTTACGCTAAATACGTGACGCATGGTTCGGGGTACCTGCACCACGTGGCATCGGAGAAGATGTTGCTGCACACCTGGGACGTTGAGACCGAGACCGACAAAGTCAACAGAGTCGTCTTCTCCGTGGTCGGAGGGCAGCCCAACTGGCCAATCATGTCGCAAGAGTACGGTAAGCATCGGCTTCAGTCCACAGACACGTCGTTATAGACCTGTAGTTTGTTGTTCGCCCATATGTTACCTGGGCCCTCATGAAAAGCAAAATTACTTAGTAATTACATATTCACTCTTTCAGGTGTATTTGCAATGTATGACTAGACCTATGTTTTACAGACCAATTGGCACTTAGTGGGTGATGTGGCCAACTTCACGCCGGCCGAGTAATTACTGAGAAAATATTGAAAATACAACGGCAAGACTTTATGAACGTACTATATCTGCCAACTGTTTGGCTTGCGCTCTGTCTGTCTCACTAACCGACAAGACAGACACTATGCAAACATTTGGTACAAGACTGACCGCTGATGTCTGACGTGATGTCTGTCTCACTGACCGACCTGACAGACATTAATCAAACATTTGGTACAAGATTGATGGCAGGTGTTTGATGCGATGTCTGTCTGTTTGCAGGTTACCATGGCACCACCAACATGTACATCTACCTGAACCCGACACCCACCGTGAGCAACCAGAGCGTGTTTACCATCCCCACCTCCTGCCAGACATACGAGATCAACATCTCGCCCATCATTGGCTAGTCGTCACGCCTCTGATCTCCAGCATATCTTTTGTGATTGAGCGGACTTCATTTGCTTGTCTGTGCTCCTTAACTACAATTCAGTATTGCTACCACATACATGACCCGTGTTCTGGCCTCACTCTTAAGATATCAAGCCCGAGTAAAAAATATCAACACGAACGACAAGTGAACAAATACAAACAAGACAAAAAAATCACTTGGCTGACGTATCTCTATTAGATATCGCATCTCTGTCTGGCAAGTAAAATTTCTGACATGTGTGTGACCACCGGAAATAAATGCTGGTCAACAACAGCTGCGAGCGACAATAGTCCCACTGTTAAGTGTCACATCTCTCAAAAAAATATATTTAAAAAAGAAACTTTTTTTTTTAATCTTGTAGAATTACACCTAAAATATTGCCACTCATTATTCAAAGAACCACGGTTCAGAAGCAAATAAGCAATATCGCTCTTGTGTAGTAAATCAAAATCATATGTTATTAATTAGCAAATATACATATGTGTGCATGTATGTCTAAATTTAGTTTATCGACATAGTATGCATGTTTTTGAAAAAAAAAAAACCTTGTTTTTGTTGTTGTTATTCTAGCACAATGTTGATATTCTCCCCCGTAAAACTTATGTTTTATTGATGTCATTACAATTATACTGTAAATAAAATATTGTTTAGAACCGGAATATTGTTAATTTTAGTTTCATTGTCATTGTTTTTGTCTTTGTTAAAGTAACCATACCATGCCATCTCGAGGTCCTTGCCTTGTTTTGCTTTCACCCTGTATCCCTAAAAGGGTAGCTTTAGGTTATAACTGTGACTAGGTTATGTGCGCCATATAAAATGGCGTAGCAATCTTCGCCACCAAGTAGCCATGGTGTTGATGCGATCACGTAAGACAGAGCCAAATAATGTCCCAACCGGATGCGAAGTCGTCTACCGGCCAACAAACAAAAAACAAACAAACATACAAACAAACAAACACACCCCCCCCTTCCCCCATTTTCAGGTGGTATTCACGATTCAAAAGTCGTGGGGAAATGATTACTAATGCACCTAGACTTGGACGCCTTATTTCGCTTCTTAATGATCAATTCACTGGAAAAGTCAGAGAACGGATTCAAGAAGATCATTGTTTTACAATAAGGATTATAGCAGATAAATCTTATGTTAAAAGAGAGACCATTCATAACACTTTATTGCAAAATATGGCAAGAAAAAAAGTTGCTTGCCGGTTTTTAACACATTCATTTTCTAGTGATACACAAACATCAGTGGGTTAAGTACCCAAGAGACATCAAAACAAGTGATTTGTATTTCCAAAATAAAAGTTACGATTGAAAGGACGCTTTTTCAACGATATCGATGACTTCCAAAAGAACGCAACATCGATTTTAGGGGCCATAACAAGAGAAGAACTACAGAGGTCGTTCCAGCGTTTGTTAGATCGTGCCACTTACACAGGGGGGCTAATTTTGAATCAGATACAGGTTATATCTTTACCTGTTAATTATTTTAATTTTCATGGAATTAGTCTCATTACTTCATTGTCGGACCTTGTACTGCGAGAACATACATCTTTCCTGTGCTAACGTATGCCAATAGTGTCAGAACATTAAAGACACAGTTCGATACTTTTGAACTAAAATATAACATTGGAATTCTTACAACGACAGCGATAAAGAAGAAAAATAGTCGACGCAAACTCTAACATTCTACAAGATTTAAGCATTGAAGACCATCGTCTAGATTACTGGACCTCGTTCTGAGGGTTGGGGGCGGGGGAAGGGGGTTAGTCAGTCCCACAGCCTGCCTCACAAGCATCTCCTTACCGTACAAGCATGACGTCCAAGGCAACTAATCATAGAAGTTGGAGTGTATCTGCCTGAGAGGCGAGGACACAGCAGTCCCCATACAAATAGCCAGATTTGGAAAATGTACTTGCACTCAAAACTACATCTCTGGAACAAGACAAAAGACCAGAAGCGGATGAACGACCGGAACTTTCTATCAGATTTTATGGTGAGCTCTAAGAAGAACAGCGAGGAGGAGGACCGGCTCACTAACAACGTTATGTCTGGTAAACTGAAACAGTTTGGTCACATCAAATGTCACACCGATTACAGAGAATTGTGATGAAATGTATGCTTCTAGATCACGAAAGCAGGGGTCGACCAGCACAGCGGTGGCTTTAGTGCATCACAGACACCACGGACATGGGAATGTATGAGATGGGAACTGAGGAAAGATCGAGAATCTGTCCAGTGAGATGAAATGTGAGCCACATTCTGTAAACGACTAGAGAAATCTGTCCAGTGAGATTAAATGTGAGCCACATTCTGTAAACGACTAGAGAAATCTGTCCAGTGAGATGAAATGTGAGCCACATTCTGTAAACGACTAGAGAAATCTGTCCAGTGAGATGAAATGTGAGCCACATTCTGTAAACGACTAGAGAAATCTGTCCAGTGAGATGAAATGTGAGCCACATTCTGTAAACGACTAGAGAAATCTGTCCAGTGAGATTAAATGTGAGCCACATTCTGTAAACGACTAGAGAAATCTGTCCAGTGAGATGAAATGTGAGCCACATTCTGCAAACGACTAGAGAAATCTGTCCAGTGAGATTAAATGTGAGCCACATTCTGTAAACGACTAGAGAAATCTGTCCAGTGAGATTAAATGTGAGCCACATTCTGTAAACGACTAGATGATGATAATGGATCAGAATAGGTCGGTTTGAGTAGTCTCCTGTTGCTCATATCTGCAGCTGTTGTCTGCTGTTGCCCAGGTCTGCCGCTGTTGTCTGCTGTTGCCCAGGTCTGCAGCTGTTGTCTGCTGTTGCCCAGGTCTGCAGCTGTCGTCTGCAGTGACGGTCTGTGTAACAGTATACACAGAATGTGCTCCTTGGTTCACGTCAATTTTCACGAAGGTTACAGATTTTAACACACCATTATACAAGTTTGAAATCTAATGTTTGAATAACGGATCAACATCACGGCACACGGGTAGTAACCCATAAGTGCTCCGTTCTTTCTTCGAACTCAAGTCTGAGTCTGAAGAAGCTCAGCACAGTGCACAGGTTTTGTTGCACCGATCGAGGATCCTGAAATACTTTGGACAGATTTTTAACTCCAAATTTTGTCTGGGCAGCGCCACTAGGCTACTCTTTTCGATTTACAACTGCCAAGGGATTTTTTTTTTACGTGCACAACAATGCACACGAGCGTCTGATCTCACTAATCAGAGACTAGGGGAAATACTAGAAGTCCAAGTCCACCTGAAAAAATTCCAGCCCTTACCGTGTATTGAGCCCAGAACCTCTAGCACTCAAGGTGGACACCATACCCTGAGACCACGCAGCCCCCTACCATTCTACGAGTGTGTGCGTGGAGTGGCATCTTTCAAAACGGCGTGACTTCTGTGTCAGACTGGCCGCCACCTGGCCAGTCACACAATCAAAAACAGTCAAGGTAAGGTTCTCACTAACATTAAAGATCAAATGGACAGGTGGGTTGAATATTTTGAAATACTTCTGAACAGACCAGTACCACAGGTTACTCCAGATATCCAGCCTTGAGAAATGGAACTTGATATCAACTGTAAGACCCCATCTAAAGAGGAAATTATTATGTCCACGTGGGCATAGAAATAGAGGAAGACCAAAAAACACACGGAGACGGAAGCGAGGGAGTGAAGTAAAAAAGATGGGCAGGACATGGGGAGAGCTGCATACGATAGTGAAAGATAGAACGACTTGGTGTGAACTGGCCGAGGGCCTATGCTCCACTGGGTGTTAGAAAGGCAGAAGAAGAGGGCCAGGTAAACCAAGCTGTGAACTCAGAATCGATTGCAGCCCGTGAAAGCCTCGTACAGGAAAATCACAGATTGCTTGAGTGACAAGCATGCACCACCACACTGGACCCTCATTCGCCGATGAATTTTTAAAGGGATAACAGAACGCTGCTTCTCTTTGGAGCATGTCAAAAGTGGGGCGACCATCTTTAAACTGTCATTATGAGCTCATAATGCGCGTCTGCACCCTGGTGTCAAGTAATTAACACTCTTGGCATCCTTAACAATAATACTGACAGGTTACAAGACAGTGCATGTTTCTTGTCTTCTTCTTCTTCTTTCGTTCGCCTGAAATAAGTTGTCTATATCAGCGATTTTGTCCCTTGTATAAATTTCACTGTCATTGTTAGTTCATTCAGTGGTCCATAGAGTTTACGCTCCACTGTTGTTTTTTTCTGGCCAAAAGGTTTGCCTTAATGTGTCAAATTCGATGCAGTCCTGGAGTACATGCTCTGCTGTCTGGGGAACCTTTCTACAGCTGCACATGGCTGATACGCCTATCTTGAATTTTGTGTACATGTGGTTACGTAATCGGTTGTGAGGCGGAGGATAATAACTTGTTCTGGTCTGTCCATAATAAATTAGTCTTGTGCTGGGCTGGTGGTTTCCTGATTGATTTAATGATTCTTTTCTTTTGGTGGTATGTGACTGGTACATCGGGCTGCAATTTTGTCGCACCTTCCCCTGCCAATTGATCAGCTTTCTCATTTCCAGCCTTCCACAATGAGACGGTATCCACTGCATTACGACTCTTCGCTGAACGCTGAGTTGTGTCAGCAGTGTTTGCAATTCTGGTAGTTTCCTAGACTGGAGTGCTTCAAGTACGCATTTGGCATCTGTCAGCATTACCACATACTGTGAGCCAAGATTGGTATTTAGCAGTTTCTCTATTGCTATCTTGATAGCCTGAGTTTCTGCATCATAGTTATGGCAGTACTTCCCGGTTGGTAGGCTGGACTTATCCCTAGTACCATCTGGGAATTCTATGTATACTCCAGCACCACCATTTCTAACTGCACTTTGTGCTGATCCATCTGTATAGACTCTGACCCATTGTTCTTGTGTGTATTCTTCATCAATATAACTGAGGGTGGTAATTCTGCGTTGTACACTGTCTTGCTCTTTCTTGTCAAATATACCTTTCACATTTGTCTGGATTTGTACTGTTTGCTTGGTGCATAAAGCTGCTTCTTTTTAACCGTCCCAAGGCTAGGTTCTGAAATCTATTTTTCGTCGGGTGATCTGGCATACTGAGGAACTTTTCAGCTTGTATTTTCAACTTTGTATCTCTGTGTTCTCTCAGTGCCTGTGTTTTACGAGCTTTCTCCATTTCTAATATGGGAGTTGATTTCATCCCTCCTGTGATGACTCTGAGCGCTTGATTTTGCACTTTGTCCAACTCCTTTAATGTGGTACTAGATGCTGAACACCATGCAGTTGACCCATATTCCAAGTGTGGTTGTATGCTCTGCTTGTATACTTTATTGAGGATCTTACCACGTGGTTTTACTTAGTTTTTGACTGTCTTTCTCCTGGCTTTGGTTGTCAACCTGTCATCAAATGTGACTCCTAGGTACGTTGGCTCTTTATCATCTCTTAGGGGTATTCCTTTTATTTTGACGATGCCGTCTTTTTTGCTTTGGGA
>CAJHNH020006412.1:789336-796836 GCA_905116865.2 Candidula unifasciata | reverse complement strand
CTCCCATGTAGATGGAAACAAACAGTTTTCAATAGCTATGGCTTCCATGTAGATGGAAACAAACAGTTTTCAATAGCTATGGCTTCCATGTAGATGGAAACAAACAGTTTTCAATAGCTATGGCTCCCATGTAGATGGAAACAAACAGTTTTCAAAAGCTTTGGCTTCCATGTAGATGGAAACAAACAGTTTTCAATAGCTATGGCTCCCATGTAGATGGAAACAAACAGTTTTCAATAGCTATGGCTTCCATGTAGATGGAAACAAACAGTTTTCAATAGCTATGGCTTCCATGTAGATGGAAACAAACAGTTTTCAATAGCTATGGCTCCCATGTAGATGGAAACAAACAGTTTTCAATAGCTATGGCTCCCATGTAGATGGAAACAAACAGTTTTCAATAGCTATGGCTCCCATGTAGATGGAAACAAACAGTTTTCAATAGCTATGGCTAACATGTAGATGGAAACAAACAGTTTTCAATAGCTATGGCTCCCATGTAGATGGAAACAAACAGTTTTCAATAGCTATGGCTCCCATGTAGATGGAAACAAACATTGATACAGGAACGTTCCTGGCAAGTAAAGACTCTTTGCTTCTTGCTGAGTGACCGCGCAAAGAGCGATAAACATCCGGTGACACAAAGTGCCACCATTCGGATGCGAATCACCCGAACACAGGTCCCAGAAACCCCGTTTAACCGTACAACCCGCGGCAACAATCCGGGAGGAGCTTCAAAATAACCCAGAAAAAATTATACACCCCATACCGGGGAGTAGTCGGTATCGATGCTGAACTAGCACCCATAAAGCTGATGGCACAAGCAGTATTCGGAACACGCATCATGAAAATAACATGTAAATATCATTAATATAATCAGACTAGAGTATGCGGAATATGCGTTTTGAAAATATCATGTAAATGTCATAAATAGGATGAGACCAGGAGTATACGGAAAGTGTCATGACAAATATGATGCAAAAATAATAAATATGATGAGACTATCATTATTTGGAACACGCATGATGAAAATATCATGTAAATATCATAAATATGACGAGACTAGAGTATAGAGAACATACTGTTATTTGCGTACCCTTTACAGGACGTTGCAGAACCAACCCCAGCATTTTTTTCTGTTGGGGGTTTTCTAGGCAAATTTACGGCCAGTAGTTTGCCATTGCTTCCTAGACGGTCGGCTCTCGATACCACTGTTGAAACCAACGCAAGGCACAAGGCCCGCAGCTGGGATCGAACCCGGCATCCCGGCATTACGAAGCGCGTTCACCACGCCTTAGGTACGGATTATGGGTCATGGAAATATCAAGTTAGTATCATAAATAGGATGAGACCAGCAGTATACGGAATATGCGTCATGGAAATATCATGTAAATGTCATAAATAGAATGAGACAAGCAGTATTCGGAATATGCGTCATGAAAATATCATGCAAATATCATAAATAGGATGAGACCAGCAATATACGGAACGTGCCTTGAGAAATACTATGTAAATACAATACATATGACGAGACTAGCAGTATAGGGAACAAATACAAATGTCATGTAAATATAATTAATATGACGACACTAGTTGTATACGGAATCCTCGTCAGGAGAATGTCAGGTAAATACCATAAAAAAAGACGAGACTAGCAATATGCGGAATATGTCATGAAAATAGCATCCAAATATCCTGAATATCAATGACGGAAAAAGAGAACAGCAAAATTACAACTGGGATGAGGTCACTGAAAAGAGCGGTCAACATATCAACAAGAGAGAAGATTAGAAATGATCAGATCTAGAAGTACGTGGCAGTTTAAACAGCGCTCAGAATTTGATTAGGATACAAAAAGTGAAATGATGGGTCATAAAAAGATATGATACTTGTTGCTGCTTCAAGCGCGAACACCCAACAAGACGAGAACACGTTAATATAATCAAGTACAACACAACAACAAACGGCGGATATAGAAAAATATGGGTAATACGAAATAGCTTAAGACGAACATTTGGTTAACATCAACAATATTTTGGTCTGAGTAGCTTTGTGTTATTATTATTTCCCAGTTAGCTTACATTTTTTAGCAGAACCATTGATTTTTTTTTTTAAAAATCTGGTCGCTTTCTATTCGCGTTAAGGTAGTACTGTAGTACACAACCAGAAGATAACTACGAGCAATTGACCTATGTAAAAAAAAAAACACACATGTGAAATTAGATGTCTGAGAAAAGTCGCCTATTAAACCATCCGAGACAAAGTTAGAAAGGATATTATCAGACTATAGAAACAACACCATGCAGCACATTAATTGAGAATCAAAAGATCAAATGGTTTGGTCATCTAGTAAGAATACAGCTAGGACAAGTACCAACACAGGTGCTACGCATAAAGAGATCTGAAGTAAAAACAAGAGGCCGCTCTCGGAGAATTGGAATGATGACATTAAAAAGCTTTTACGTGGACACATAATTACAGTAACCTGCTGCCCCTCATGCAATAAATTGCAAACTGTACCTACCCATAACGCTTAACGGCAAAAGTGGAAACTGATGATGATGGGCTGTCACGTAATAATGTATACAACAATACACTACTAGTGTTTCCCAAACAGACAATAGTGGGGTGGTACAAAATTCGTCTTCTCGTTGCCCTATTCTACAACTCTTCCCCACCACCACGCTCTTGTATCTATCTAGCTAACCGTCCTACTATCAAAACTGTCAACATTAAGCTGCGTGAAAATGCTTGGGTAAATACTGGTTTTTGTGCCTTTGTGAAAGAAGCTCCACAAAACATTGGCGGGTCAAGGATATATCCGGGGTCAGGAGGTGCTAGATACAAGGACCACATTCTCTCGAACCCGTCCGATATCTGGTACACTACAGACATACAAATAATAAACCTCTCGAACATATTCTATATCTAGTACACTACAGACACAAAGATAATAAACCTCTCGAACCTGTCCGATATCTGGTACACTACAGACATACAGACATACAGATAATAAACCTCTCGAACCTATTCTATATCTGGTACACTACAGACACAAAGATAATAAACCTCTCGAACCTGTCCGATATCTGGTACACTACAGACATACAGACATACAGACATACAGATAATAAACCTCTCGAACCTATTCTAAATCTGGCACACTGCAGACATACAGATATTAAACCTCTCGAACCTATTCTATATCTGATACACTGCAGACACACAGATAATAAACCTCTCGAACCTATTCTATATCTGATACACTGCAGACATACAAATAATAAACCGCTCAAACCTTTTCTATATATGATACACTGCAGAAATAAAGATAATAAACCTCTCAAACCCGTCCGATACCTGGTACACTACAGACATACAGATAATAAACCTCTCAAACCTATTCTATATCTGGTACACTACAGACATACAGATAATAAACCTCTCAAACCTATTCTATATCTGGTACACTACAGACATAAAGATAATAAACCTCTCGAACCTATTCCATATCTGGTACACTACTGACATAAAGATAATAAACCTCTCTAACCCGTCTGATATCTGGTACACTACAGACACAAAGACAATAAACCTCTTGAACCTATCCAACATCCGACACACTACAGACACAAGGATAATAAACCTCTTGAACTTATCCAACATCCGGCAAACTAAATACACGAGGAAAATAAACCCTTTGAACCTATCCAACATTCTTCACACAACAGACATAAGGATAATAAACTTCTTAAACCCATCTAATATCCGGCACACTAAAGATACAAGGGTAATAAACCTCTTGAACTCATCAAATATCAGGCACACTACAGATAAGGATAATAAACTTCTTGAACCTATCCAATAACCGGCACACTAAAGACAGGAGAATAATAAACCTCTTGAACTCATCAAATATCCGGCACACTACGATATAAGGATAATAAATTTCTTAAACGTATCCAATATCCGGCACACTACAAATAGAAGTATAATAAACCTCTTGAACCTATCCAATATCCGGCACACTAAAGATACAAGGGTAATAAACCTCTTGAACCCATCCAATACCAGGCACACTACAGATAAGGATATTAAACCTCTTGAACCTATCCAATAACCGGCACACCAAAGGCATAATGATAATAAACCTCTCGAACCTATCAAATATTCGGCGCACTACAGATATAAGGATAATAAATTTCTTAAACGTATCCAATATCCGGCACACTACAAATAGAAGTATAATAAACCTCTTGAACCTATCCAATATCCGGCACACTAAAGACATAAGGATATTAAACCTCCTGAACCTATCCAATATCCGGCACACTAAAGAATAGGGCTGTACCGAATAGTGATTTTCACTATTCGGCCGAATACGAATAGTGGGACCAACTATTCGGCCGAATACGAATACGAATGGTATATCATCATCATCAGATGCCTTGCCGACTGACATGGACGATCATGCCTCTCCACAATCTGCTATCTCCTGCAGCATGTATCAGCTCGTGTGCTGACACACCTCCATGCCATGCAACAAGACTGCCAAGAATCTTCTATCGTGTTCTTCCTCTATCCCTCCTTCCACAGATCTTTCCAGTGGTCATTAAATGTTCAATTTTCCATCTTCTCTTAACATGGCTGAAAAATAATGACTGTCTCCTTCTGATGTCTGTGATTAGTTGTCTTCGGGCTCCCGCCTCTTTCAAAACCATCGTTCGCTCGACCGTTCGTTCGATGTAATTTAAACACACCTTCATATTCTCGTTAGCAATATCCTCAAATTTGATTTGGGTGAAGACACCCTGAAAGAACAAAAAATGCATGATCTCTCTCTCTCTCTCTCTCTCTCTCTCTCTCTCTCTCTCTCTCTCTCTCTCTCACACACACTGCGGTTGGCATTTTATGCAGTTTGTACCACGCAACCGGGTTACAGTTTCCCCCGCTACGACAGCAACTATTGTGTTAATGAGAGAGTTATTTCAGTCTATCACAGTGTATGCAGAAACGGGAGCAGTGTAACCACTATTTGTATTCGGCCCGACCGCAACTATTCGGCCGAATACCGAGTAGTTATTAGGTCCCCTATTCGTTCCAGAAGCGAATACGAAGCGAATATTCGGTACAGCCCTACTAAAGACACAATAATAATAAACCTCTTGAACCTATCTAATATCAGGCACAGTACAGATATAAGGAGAATAAACTTCTTGAACCTATCCAATATCAGGCACACTTCAGATATAAGGATAATAAACCCCTTGAACCTATCCAGTATCCGGCACACTAAAGGCACACGAATAATAAACCGCTAGAACCTATCCAATATCAGGCACACTACAGATATAAGGATAATTAACTCTTGAACCTATCTAATATCAGACACACTAAAGACATAAGGATAATAAACTGAACCTATCCAGTATCCAACACACTGCAGACATAAGGGATGTAGAGGTAATGAATCCCACGTTATGATAGGGCCGGACCAGCGGGTCTCAAAAAGGTCACTATGTATCTACACATCTCCGCGGTCATCCCAGAAGGTGCCCAATCGAGAGCCTGGTCAATATAGACAGGCTCCTTTGAAATCTTCTTCTTTGCGTTAGGTTTCGTATGCCCAGGTCAGACCATCGGAAGGGGGGGGGGGGAAGACGAAAAGGGGGGGGGGGGGGGGGGGGTTGCCTCTATGAACTCGCATGTCAGTAGTAGGTCCTTCATGGTTCCCCATAGCTTGCTCTGCACACTTTATTCTTGAGGCCAGGTGTCTTTTCGAAGTTGTAGGTAGAGTGGGCAGGTCTGCAGAAAGTGCTCAGGTGTTTGTGGTCCTGTTTGACAGGCACACTGTGGGGACTGTACAATCTTTATTTTATGCATGTGATAGTTGAGCCGGCAGTGTTCTGTTCGTAGACGGAGAATTGTTGCATGTTGCTTTCTGTTGAGTCTGCTGATAGGGTCTTGTGGATGTTTACTGTTAGTTTGTTCTCTCCACAATTCCTTGTATTTTCCCTTGATAAGTGTTCTGATTTCTGGTAATGACAATTAATGGGCGTGTTATTTCTCTTTTGTTTCATTTTTCTACAAGTCTGTCTGCTAACTCATTCTTTGGTATGCCGCAGTAAGCCGGGATCCAATGGAGAACGATGTGATTGTTTTCTGTGAGTCTGTTTAGCTGGCGAGCCATGTTGTCCCGTGGATCCATCTGAGTCACCTGATAGACTGACATGCAGTCACAAAGGAAAATAATTTTGCCGTTTTTTATGTTTCTTTCCTCGAGCACTTTGGCTGAGTCAACATTTGCTTGCTGCTCTGCTCTGAAGTTTGTTGAGAGTCTTTCGGAGGCGCATGACGTTTCTCCTGTGGTCTCATCTTGCAGCATGATGACCGATCCAGCTCCTCCGTTGTTTTTTTCTGCTCCCTCCAGTGATCCATCGGTGTATACGTGTGTCCATTCGGGTTTTGGAAAACAGTTGTACATATGTTCCATGGCCTTTGCATGCCGTACTAATTCCATGCTTCAGCCTTTCTGTCTATGCCTGGAATTGTTGTGACTGTATATTTAGGCTGTACGTCTATCAGTATGCATGGATCATTTCCCATGTTGAAGGATCTTTAGAAAGGATGTCACTGGTATTTGTATAGTTTGAAATCAAAACTTGAATTTTTTAGTGCACATCCGGTTTACAGATCTGGTTTATGTGTATGCAGACTGTTGTTTCATTGCATCTCAGTTAGATGTCCTCTGATTTGTAAGGAAACACCCTTGATCGCTTTCTAGAACATTTTGTTATGGGATGAAGTGAGTCTTTTTTTTTTCCTCTCCCTAAAATTTGGTAACGGAGCCTACACGAGGACGTCCATATACAAGGTCCGACAATTAAGTAACGAGACTAATTACATAAAAAAAAAAATAATTAACAGTTGAAAATATAATCTGTATTTGATTCAAAGTAAGCCCTTTGCGCATTGATACAGTGAGCATCACGATCTAACAAACACTGGAACGACCTCTGTAGTTCTTCTGTTGCTATGACCCTAAAGTCGATGTTACGGCCTCTTAGATGTCATCAATTTCATCAAAGAAGCGTCCCTTAAATGGTAACTTTAATTTTGGGAACATAAAATAATCAAAGAGAGACAAATGTGTGAAATATGGTGAATGGCTGAGAACAATCACTTGTTTTGGGGTCAAAAATTCCTGTTTTAATGATATCCCGTGGGCACTCAACCCAATGATGTTTTTGGTCATCAGACAACGAATGCAGTACAAACCTGCAAGTAACTTTTTTTTTTTTCTTGACAAAATCTTGCACCAGAATTTTACCAGATTCATCTGCCATCATCATGACTGTAAAACAATGATCTTCTTATACCCGCTCTCGGAATTTTGCAATGAGTTCCTCATTACGAACAGAAATTGGGCGTCCAGGTCTAGTTGCATTAGTAATCATTTCCACACCACTTTTGAATCGTGAATACCACCTGAAAATCTGT
>CAJHNH020006412.1:773351-785851 GCA_905116865.2 Candidula unifasciata | reverse complement strand
TCACATTTAACCAGCAACTTTTAAGGGAAAGCTATAGGTTATAACTGTGACAAGGTTATGTGCGTCATATAAAATGGCCTAGCATTGCTGGCCACCATCAAGTCCTAATAAAACTTTTGCAGTGTTGATGCTATCAAAGGAGATAGACCTAAAATTGTCCCGACCAACGACGAAGTTGTCTACCGGCGAGCCACTAAGCGATACGGTCACAGGTGGCATCAGGAAATGGTCTGGTAAATAAGGCCGGTAGCTCAAAATATACAATACGTGGAAAATCGAAAGTATATTGGTAAAGAAAGGAAACAAACTGAGTTACTATCCTACACTCAAAGATGGATCAAACTGAAAGAATTGGTTTATTACGTGACGTTGTTATTGTTTGTCGGCTCTGTGGCTGAGTTGATGTGAACGCTTCGTAATGCGGGGATGCCGGGTTCGATCCCAGCTGCGGGCCATGCTCCTTGCGTTGGTTTCGACAGTGGTATCAAGAAAGCCGACCGTCCAGGGGTAATGGCAAACTACTAGACGTAAATTTGCCTTGAAAAACCACACAACAGCCAGGGGCTGTTGGGGTTGGTTCTGCAACGTCCTGTAAAGGATACGCAACTAACCTGTTATTGTTCAGTTCATCCCCCCAGAAATTACTTCATCAAAAACTTCGGCTATTTGTCTACTTGAACAAACAAATATGTCGACCAATTAGGGAGTTTTCCTTTAAAGTCGAAGTGCAAATATGAGAGGCGAGGGACCAACAATCTGCACACAAATAAGCAGACCTGAAAAACGCGCATCTTGATAAAATTCAAATTTTAGAACAAGAGTAAAGTCAAAAAGAGGACGAAATATCAGAACTTTCCACTTGAGTCAACAGCCGGCGAATGGTAATATAAGAAGACGAAGGACCTACCGGAACAACAAATAAATGGATTCGTCCAAGGATCCACTTAAAAAAATATAGACTGACTAGTTCCAGGATCCACCTCAATCATCAAACATCTTAGGTAGTTCTGGAACGCATTGGAACCAACATGGTAGGTTTCAGGACGCATCTTAAGCAATAACAATTACTACGATTTATTATTTATTCAAACTGGTACGGAAATATGAATCAAACAAAGATTAAGGACATTCGCAGCTTTAAGAAAATAGCAGTACCTGTGCAACTGTAAATTACATAACTATGATGATATTGAAAATCTAAGTAAGTAAAGTAAAGTAAAGGACCCTTTTCCACGCTTTTAGGCGTATAGGGCTAGACCTATATTTTTATAGACCAATCGGCACAAGATGGGTGATGTATTCAGCATCACGCCGGTCGCCTTTACTTCCCAGGACTGCACCCGGTACCCAATCAAGGCTGTGTCGACCTGGGAGCCAAGGTCATTTGTGAAAATAGTCCGGCTCCGCCAGGGAGCGAACCCACGACCTTCCGATCCGCGGCGAGTGTCTAGCCGCTCGGCCACTGCGACTCCCCAAAATCTAAGGCCACACTTAAAAAAATAAAAATAAAACTCGTGTTGACCTGTATAGGATGTTTCAAGATATTTGTTAAAATGAGATGGCTCGACTTTCGAAACGCACTGTAATGAATATCTTTGCAGCCAAAATTAAACTATCAGTTTATACAGTTTAGCAGCTTGCACATACACCTCTTATCGTGCAGCAGGGAATATAAAGAAAATGGAACTATATATAGACTGGATGACGCCAAGTAAAAAACGCAGTAACGACGTCAGGACGTGCAACGAAAACAATTGAGTCATCACAGTTTTTAGAAGTGTGTCTGTTTGTTTGCATTCCTGTCAGGTCTCGCAAAACCCAATAATACTTAACCATATTTCAGAAAATAAAAAGGAAAAGGAAACGAACTAAGAACAAACATTAAGGAGAAAGACACCGACACACACACCACATACACACATACCACATTCACACAAAGAGAAAGGTGTGAGCAGGTAAGTGAAAAAGAGAAGGAAAAAAAAAAACACACAGAAAAATGAACACAAACATGCACGCAATAAATGAATCAACAGACACAAATACAAGAGGAGAGACAGGGAAATAAGTGCAGAAACATGTGTATGCTAAACACTGGTATAGGTGTGTCTAACCAGTGCTTGAAACAGACATACACAAAGACACATACACCGAACATATATATATATATATACACATACATACACACACACACACACACACACACACACACTCACACACAGTCACATAGACATAGAGAAACAGTTTTCAATAGCTATGCCTCCCATGTAGATGGAAACAAACAGTTTTCAATAGCTATGCCTCCCATGTAGATGGAAACAAACAGGTTTCAATAGCTATGCCTCCCATGTAGATGGAAACAAACAGGTTTCAATAGCTATGCCTCCCATGTAGATGGAAACAAACAGTTTTCAATAGCTATGGCTCCCATGTAGATGGAAACAAACAGTTTTCAATAGCTATGGCTCCCATGTAGATGGAAACAAACAGTTTTCAATAGCTATGGCTCCCATGTAGATGGAAACAAACAGTTTTCAATAGCTATGGCTCCCATGTAGATGGAAACAAACAGTTTTCAATAGCTATGGCTCCCATGTAGATGGAAACAAACATTGATACAGGAACGTTCCTGGCAAGTAAAGACTCTTTGCTTCATGCTGAGTGACCGCGCAAAGAGCGATAAACATCCGGTGACACAAAGTGCAACCATTCGAATGCGAATCACCCGGACACAGGTCACAGAAACCCCGTTTAACCGTAAGGCCCGCGACAACAATCGGGAAGGAGCTTCAATATAACCAAAAAAAAATAATAATACGCCCCATACCGGGGCGTAGTCAGTATAGATGCTGAACTAGCAAACATAAAGGTGATGGCACAAGCAGTATTCGGAACACGCATCATGACAATTGTATGTAAACATCATAAATATTATGAGACTAGAGTATACGGAATATGGGTTATGAAAATATCATGTAAACGTCATAAATAGGATGAGACCAGGAGTATACGGAAAGTGTCATGACAAATATGATGCAAATATAATAAATATGATGAGACTAGCAGTATTCGGAACACGCATGATGAAAATATCATGTAAATATCATAAATATGATGAGACGAGTATACAGAACATACAGTTAGTTGCGTACCCTTTACAGGACGTTGTAGAACCAACCCCAACATTTTTTGGCTGTTGTGGTTTTTCTAGGCAAGTTTACGTCCAGTAGTTTGCCACTGCTTTCGACTACTCGATAGTGCTGTCGAAACCAACGCAAGGCGTAAGGCCTGCAGCTGGGATCGCATCCGGCACCTCGGCATTACAAAGCAACGCCTTAGGTACGAAATATGCGTCATTAAAATATCAAGTTAGTATCATAAATAGGTTGAGACGAGCAATACACGGAACGTGCTTTGAAAAAAAAACGATGTAAATACAATAAATATAACGAGACTAGCAGTAAAGGGAACCCGCATCATACAAATGACATGTAGACACAATTAATATGACGGCACTAGTAGTATACGGAAAACTCATCAGGAAAATGTCAGGTAAATACCATAACAAAGACGAGACTAGCAATATGCGGAAAATGCGTCATGAAAATAGCTTCCAAATATTCTGAATATCAATGACGGAAAAAGAGAACAGCAAAATTACAACTGGGATGAGGTCACTGAAAAGAGCGGTCAACATATCGACAAGAGAGAAGATTAGAAATGATCAGATCTAGAAGTACGTGGCAGTTTAAACAGCGCTCAGAATTTGATTAGGAAACAAAAAGTGAAATGGTGGGTCATAAAAAGATGTGATACTTGTTGCTGCTTCAAGCGCGAACACCCAACAAGACGAGAACACGTTAATATAATCAAGTACTACACAACAACAAACGGCGGACATAAAAAAAATATGGGTAATACGAAATAGCTTAAGACGAACATTTGGTTAACATGAATAATATTATGGCCTGAGCAGCTTTGTGTTATTATTATTCCCCGGTTAGCTTACATTTTTTAGCATGAACCATTGATTTTTTTTTATCTCGGTCGCTGTCTATTCGCGTTAAGGTAGTACTGTACTACACAAACATAAGATAACTATGAGCAACTGACCTACGTAAAAAAAAAAAAACACACACACACCTGTGAAATTAGATGCCTGAGAAAAGTCGCCAATTAAACCATCCTAGACAAAGTTAGAAAGGATATTATCAGACTGTAGAAACAACACTATGCAGCACATTCACTGAGAAACAGAAGATCGAATGGTTTGGTCATCTAGTGAGAATACAGCTAGGACAAGTACCAACACAGGTGCTACGCATTAAAAGATCTGAGCTAAAAACAAGAGGCCGCCCTAGGAGAATTGGAATGATGACATTAAAGAGCTTCTACGTGGACCCAGAATTACAGTAGCCATTACTGCCCCTCAAGCAATGAATTGCAAACTGTTTAGCCCTACAACGCTTAACGGCAAAAGTGGAAACTGATGATGATGAACTGTGACGTAATTATGTATACAGCAATACACTGATAGTGTATTCCCAAACTGACAATCGTGGGGTGGTACAAAATGCGTCTCCCCGTTGCCCCATTCTACAACTCTTTCCCACCATCACGCTCTTGTATCTATCTAGCTAACAGTCCTACTATCAAAACTGTCAACATTAAGCTGCGTGCAAATGCTTGAGTGAATACTGCTTTTGGTGCCTTTGTGAAAGAAGCTCCACAAAACATTGGCGGGTCAAGGACATATCCGGGGCCAGGAGGTGCCAGAAACAAGGACCACATTCTCTCGAACCCGTCCGATATCTGGTACACTACAGACATACAGATAATAAACCTCTCGAGCCTATTCTATATCTGGTACACTACAGACATACAGACATTACATATAATAAACTTCTTGAACGTATCCAATATCAGGCACACTACAGACAATAGGGATAATAAATCCATTGAACCTATCGAATATCCGGCACACTAAAGACATAAGGATAATAAACCTCTTGAACCTATCCAATAATCAGCACACTAAAGACACAAGAATAATAAACCTCTTGAACCTATCCAATATCAGGCACACTACAGATATAAGGATAATAAATTTCTTAAACCTATCCAATATCAGGCACACTAAAGACATAAGGATAATAAACTTCTTGAAACTATCCTGGGATGCAGAGGTACTGAACCCCACGTAATGATTGGGCTGGACCACAGGGTCTCAAAAAGGTCACTATCTATCTACACATCTCCGCGGTCATCCTAGAAGGTGCCCAATCGAGAGCCTGGTCAATATAGACAGGCTCCTTTAAAATTTTCTTCTTTGCGTTAGGTTTCGTATGCCTAGGTCAGACCATCGGGGGGAGGGGGGGGGGAGACGAGGGGGGGGGGGGTGCCTCTATGAACTCACAAGTCAGTAGTAGGTCCTTCATGGTTCCCCATAGCTTGCTCTGCACACTTTATTCTTGAGGCCAGGTTTCTTTTCGAAGTTGTAGGTAGAGTGGGCAGGTCTGCAGAATGTGCTCAGGTGTTTGTGGTCCTGTTTGACAGGCACACTGTGGGGACTGTACAATCTTTATTTTATGCATGTGATAGTTGAGCCGGGAGTGTTCTGTTCGTAGACGGAAAATTGTTGTATGTTGCTTTCTGTTGAGTCTGCTGATTGGGTCTTGTGGATGTTTACTGTTAGTTTGTTCTTTCCACAATTCCTTGTATTTTCCCTTGATAAGTGTTCTGATTTCTGGTAATGACAATTAATGGGCGTGTTATTTCTCCTTTGTTTCATTTTTCTACAAGTCTGTCTGCTAACTCATTCTTTGGTATGTCGCAGTAAGCCGGGATCCAATGGAGAACGATTTGATTGTTATCTGTGAGTCTGTTTAGCTGGCGAGTCATGTTGTCTCGTGGATCCATCTGAGTCGCCTGATAGACTGACATGCAGTCACAAAGGAAAATAATTTTGCTGTTTTTTTTTATGTTTCTTTCCTCGAGCAGTTTGGCTGAGTCAACATTTGCTTGCTGCTCTGCTCTGAAGTTTGTTGAGAGTCTTTCGGAGGCGCATGACGTTTCTCCTGTGGTCTCATCTTGCAGCATGATGACCGATCCAGCTCCTCCGTTGTTGTTTTTTTTCCTGCTCCCTCCAATGATCTGTCGGTGTATACGTGTGTCCATTCGGGTTTTGGAAAACAGTTGTAGATATGTTCCATGGTCTTTTATGCCGTACAAGGTCACATTTTTCAGCCCTTCTGTCTATGCCTGGAATTGTTGTGACTGTATATTTAGGCTGTACGTCTATGTAGTATGCATGGATAATTTCCCATGCTGAAGGATCTTTAGAAAGGATGTCACTGTTTTTTGTATAGTTTGAAACATCCCGTTTACAGATCTGGTTTATGTGTATGCAGACTGTTGTTTCATTGCATCTCAGTTACATTTCTCTGATTTGTAAGGAAACACCCTTAATCGCTTTCTAGAACATTTTGTTTTGGGATGAAGCGGTTCTCTCCCCCCCCCCCCCTAAAATTTGGTAATGGAGCCTACACGGGGACATCCATATGCAAGGTCCGACAATTAAGTAATGAGACTAATTTCATAAAAACAAAAATAATTATTAGTTAAAGATATAACCTGTATTTGATTCAAAGTAGTAAGCCTTTTGTGCATTGAGACAGTGAGTAGCACGATCTAACAAACACTGGAACTACCTGTGTACTTCTTCAAATGCTATGACCCTTAAAGTCGATGTTACGGCCCCTTGGATGTCATCAATGTCATCAAAGAAGCGTCCCTTAAATGGTAACTTTAATTTTATGAACATAAAATATTCAAAGGGAGACAAATCTGTGGAATATGGTGAATGACTGAGAACAAACACTTGTTTTGGGGTCAAAAATTCCTGTTTTAATGATGTCTCGTGAGCATTCAACCCGATGATGTTTTTGGTCATCAGACAACGAATGCAGTACAAACCTGCAAGCAACTTTTTTTTCCCTTGCCAAAATCTTGCACCAAAATTTTACGAAAGGTCTCTCTATTAACACCAGATTCATCTGCCATCATCATGACTGTAAAACAATGATCTTCTTATATCCGTTCTGTGACTTTTGCAATGAGTTCCTCGTTACAAACAGAAATTGGGCGTCCAGGTTTAATTGCATTAGTAATCATTTCCACACAACTTTTGAGTCGTGAATACCACCAGAAAATCTGTGCACCAAATAAATAATTATTCCTATAAACTTATCACGTCAATTCAACCGTCTCAGTGGCGCCTTTTCTGAATTTTAAACAGAATGGAATGTTAGCTTTTTGCTTCCTGCTGATTACATAACAATGCATGTCTGTCTAGGTCAACAAAACGGCGGCTTGTTTGTTGTCTGCTTATCGTGCGGAGATAAAAAGTTGCCAGATCATAGATAAAGGTTGCCTTTTTTAGATTCCACGCTTTGCTTCGTAGATGGCAATTTTGTCTTGGCCATAATAAAATCAGTTTCATTACTTAATTGTCAGACCTTGTTCAAATCCACGACAACATCCGTGGAAAATATCCATGGATAACTGAACATTTTGGATGTGAAGTATCTCTTGCATCTCGGGTATGTGGGCCACCAATTGTTTGTTTGTTCGGACACACAAACCTTAAAACTCCTCACATGCTTTTCAGATGTGGTTCCTCTGCAGAATGTTGAGAAACTCAAGGATTTAGTAGAATACTAATCAAGACAGATCTATAGAAATGACAAAGACAATGGTAGTTTTTGGTTACGTTAGGAAAAGAAAGTGTGTCTCAAAGATGGTGACAGCTGAAAGATGTGACAGTGTTCGAAGCAGTTTACAAAACTGGACTGATAAGAGTGGATTGGACAGTGAACAGCTTTTGAACTTACACATCCTTGTACAAAAAGGTTAACGAATCGAACCACTAAGAATAAACGCAGGGAGAATCTGGTATTCAAAGATTCTCAGAAAATAAATATTCAAACAATAAAGATCTTAGCTCGGTTAAATTCTCAGTCTTCGTTGCCAGATAGCTAGCCGAACACTCTTTGTCTCGTTGCTGGTTGACAGCTAATACAAATGGCAACAATGGTAGTCGACGTTCAGTGCCCAAGACTTGTCGTCCTGCTTGCAAACCCCAGGCTCACGGTGGGAGTAAATATACCGTTGATTGCATATCGTGATGGTCATTACTACTTTCAAAAGTACACAAATAAAGGCACCGGTTTAAAGCTTCTCTGTGTTTAAAATTGTTATGTCTATCTATAACAGAGCAAGCAGTGGCAGTAATCATGACGCAGACAGTAACAACAAGGATAATGACAATAAAGACGATGATTATATCCAAGGAAAATGTTCTAGTAACAAGACTCAAATATATTTACATAGTGGAACTTTCTGGAAACGAGACTTACCACGTAAACTGTTATCAGCTAACTTTTATGGAGTTATCGTGTTGTCAGGATTCCCAAGGCCAAATAACAAAAGTTTGATTGACATCTATGACTATCTGTTTACTCAACCTGATCAAAACAGTCACAAACCAATGATATCTTCAAGGTTCCCTAATTCAAAGTCTGACTTATGAATACAGTAAGTGTCAAGTGAAGATTTAGAACTTGACAACATTTGAGAAACAGGATCTTATATCTAGAATGTGACAAACATAGCAGGATGCCGTAGAAGCATATAAATACAACTGACTGGCCGAAACCCTGCAGTTTTAGAGGCAGAACTGGGCAAACAGGCACCCGGTGCTAAAGCAATTTAACAACAGTTATTGTTTAAGGCTGCTAGTATGAATCTGTTCCAGATTTCCGTAGCTCTTGGAGCAGTGTTGGCGGTCAGAAGTCAAGACCCCACAACTGTCTGCTTCCCGCCAGTTTACCAGGCCGCGTATTTGAACCTGATAAATGAGGTAATGTTGTATATTCACTGTACGCTTTTATTTGTTTGACTCTTCTCGCTTTTCTTCACGTGTTCACACACATAGCGAGACTGTAGTGTAGCTAAGGTACTGGACGGGGGCAGATAAATATATTAAAACATCAAATTATTATAACATGCAGGAAACGCTTCAAAAAGATTAAGCATCTGTTACAATCAAATGAAATCTAGTACCAAACTGAGAATATTTGACAAAGCAGGGTCAAACGCAATAGCTTTACCACAAACACAAGAAAAGCATATTAGCCGTTGTGGGCAAATTAAACACAGCACTTGCTAGAAGTGCAAGCATTCACGCGAGATCCTCAGAAGCATTTACAGTATTCCCACCCAACTGCTTGGCGAGACCTCAGATGCAGTACAGTGGGGCCAAGAACTTTGTCCATTGCAATATTTGGTCATCGCTGTCATGACGTCGGGGTTGGTGTGGAATTTCTGCCACTTGGATCCAACTGCAGTTACGATCTGTCGTTATAAGATTTTTGCTGATTCGCATCCCTTAATGAGGAAGGCTCTTAAGATCAATCAAAGAATTTTAATCTGACAGCAGACCAGTAAAGTAGATCCAGGTATTAATCTTCATTAGGTAACTTCTTTCTCTATATTTCCACTTCTTACCATCGATTCAAAGCTAACATCTCTGACACTGCCATTCAATCTTCTCACGATTATCAAATCACCCGTTTCTCTTTGAATAAGTTCCTTATTCATTAACTTGGGCTTCCCAAGCCCAGTAGGAATCAATGTTTGATATTCTGGGGTGCCCTTCAAAGAAGTTATATATAGGGCACTCCTAGGGATAGACCGGTCATGTGTAACTTGTGTTTTCATGCGGATACGAACAATTGTCTAGAAAACCGAAGGACTCCTTTTCATGCTTACAGGCGTGATAGACACACAGGACTTGACGCCCTCAAGACGATTTTGTTGATTTTATAATGACAATATTGATGCCATTTTGTTGTTATTGTTTTATGGTTGTTGGAAATTCTGTTAATCATTAGAATGATAATGTATGTGTCACAGGACAAGGGCACCATCTACGTGGATTTCAAAAAAGAGCTCTGGGTCGAGGTGTCTGCTGTGACTGGGGTCCGGACCGTCAGCGATTTCGCGAACGTAAGTTACTTTCCTTAATAGATCGAACATTACTTCTTCCCCCCCCCCTTTTTTTTTCTCCTTCTCTCTCTCCCTTCCACTCTCTCTCTCTCCCTCTCTCTCTCTCTCTCTCTCTCTCTCTCTCTCTCTCTCTCTCTCTCTCTCTCTCTCTCTCTCTCTCTCTCTCTCAGTGAAATGCTTTATTTAAATGTCGTGATATTTTCAGCATTTTACGAATAGAATACCCATTTGGCTGTTTAGTTTGGTTTCATCATATTTATGAGCCTGTGCGAAAAAAAATATAAACGAAAACAGAAAGAACTAAATGGGCAAAAAGTCAATAAATTAATTTTAAAGATTAAAAAAAAATAGATTTTGATATACTGAACATTGACTCCTACTGGGCTTGGAAAGCCTAAGCTGTGAGTAAGAAGCTTTTTCAAAGAGGAACGGGTGATTCGATAATCGTGACATGATTTAATGGCAGTGACAGATAACTTAAGCTTCGAATCGATGGTCAGAACTCTGGCAATACAGAGAAAGATGTTTCCTAATGAAGATTAATTAGATGCTCACCAAGTTCTGAAATGTGCTCAAACAGAACGTTCAAAAACAAATACTCACATTAGCTAATTTACCACAGTAGGTAGTGTGTACATCTTCTTCTTCAGCTTTCTGAGCCTCTGGGATTATTTACTGCGGATATCACCGGCCTCGATTGATCTCTGTGACTGTCCTTGTGTTTCTTCTTGGTGACCATGTGTCTGTGAGCCTGCTTGGATATTATCCTGGCACCATACTCTTGGTCTACTCCGTTCTATTTTGTTTGCAGTTCTGGTCTCTCTGTTATTCTATTGCATGTATCCCAGCCGTTGGAGACTTGTAACCCTCATTATGCTAGTAATTAATAGTTCACAAATTTCGTTGTTGTTTTTCACTCGTTACTGTTAGACAAGTTAACGACATTTTTTTACTACCCCCCCCCCCCCCTTCCCCCAAAAACGTTTTTAGTTGTCGCGATCATTACTTGTTGAATCATTGATAGATAAATCTCTTTGCCCACCCCTTTCCCTTTCCTTTTCTCACAGCTGAAGACACACGTTATAACTGGACAAGGGAACCACACCTCCTGCAAGTCGTTCCAACTGAGACAAAGCCAGATCATGCATCCCTGTTTACCCCGTGAGTTTCTTCTCTCTCATGTGTTTGCACGTCAGTAAAACTTGATTGGCCGTCTGGTTGCCTTACTGTTTAGCTAACTGGGTGATATATTAGCTTGTGTATGGTTGAATCCATAGTTGGCTAGTAGATGAGAAACTGACTGGTTAGTTGCTTCGCTGATAGTTTAACTGAGGAACTATACTAAGTTTAACTAAAGAAATATGCTGTTTTACAGAGAAACTATACAAAGTTTTACACTATGCAACCTAATAAAAACACGCCGTCGGATGACTGTTTTTTTTAAACAGTATAATTTGACTAGATAATTTTTTAGTTTGCTGGGCCATTGGTTTGTTGGGTAAGTGAGAGGCTGATTGTTTGATTGGTTTGTTGGGTAAGTGATTCGCTGATTGTTTCATTGGTTTGTTGGGTAAGTGATTCGCTGATTGCTTTATTGGTTTGTTGGGTAAGTAATTCGCTGATTGTTTCATTGGTTTGTTGGGTAAGTGATTCGCTGATTGCTTTATTGGTTTGTTGGGTAAGTGATTGGCTGACTGATTCATTGGTTTGTTGGGTAAGTGATTCGCTGATTGCTTTATTGGTTTGTTGGGTAAGTGATTCGCTGATTGCTTTATTGGTTTGTTGGGTAAGTGATTCGCTGATTGCTTCATGGGTTTGTTGGGTAAGTGATTGGCTGACTGATTCATTATTTTGTTGGGTACATGACTGAGAATGATTGGATGACGGACTGGCTGACTGATTGTGAATATCTTACCTAGGTGTGTGGAGCTCTGAACCCTGTAGTACCAAACTTGGCCTCCCATAGGGTGGTTATTTGCCCTGTGCCTGTCAATATATACACAGGCTGGATAGCGGCAACAAAGGCAGCAGGCATAGGGAGAATTTTCACTTTTTACTGATGACGTTTCAGTCTACAGGCAGAGAAGAAATAGAACAGAAATATCTACAGAACTGCAGACCGCGGTAAACAAGGTAACGAAGATAGCATAGCTTCCATCATAAAGCCAGATAAGACGTTAATGTTGTGGTGTTCATCAAATAAAATAACTTTTAGAGACGAGCTTCCGAACATCACAATAAATGTTAGTAACATAAACAGACAGAATTCACAAAAACATTTTGGCATGCATTTTGACAACAGCCTGTCGTTCTAGTACCACGGGGAAGAGTAGTGTTAGAGATAAGGACAGGACTTCCTGCGCTGAAGGTGATGGCATCCACGATGACACCAGCGGACTTGCAACAGAGAATGCTCTACACACTCCGCACACTCT
>CAJHNH020006412.1:733351-768351 GCA_905116865.2 Candidula unifasciata | reverse complement strand
TAAATGAGCAGCAGAATGTGACAAACTTGTTTTATATAGATCTATTCTAGGCTTCGGTAAATGCAATAAATTTAGCCGTTTGCTGTTTTTAGGGCTGGCGTGAATCAACCGGAAAAGATAATCTGCAGTAGTGTGAGATAAAATTTTATGAATAAATTTTGCTTTATTAAAAATTAATCGTTTATTAAATGGGAGAGTTCTTAAATGGCTATAGAGATGATTTTTGTCGGTGTGTTTTCTATCTGAAACTAAGTGTAAAGCGCGAGCTTGTAGAGAACACAATCGTTTTAAGTTAGATTTGGAGCAACCATCCCAAACCGTGGAAAAATAGTCGATATGGGCTTGAATGTAGGATACCTAAAATTTTTGTCTTGTACTCTGATCCAGAAAGTGCTGAATTTTGGCAAACTGATAAACTTTTTGTATCATATATTGCACTGCATTTCTTAGCCTACGATACTCGATAACGTCTTTATTTTTATGTGCCATGTCTCGATCTCTCATAACTTCAAGAACTTCACTAGTGATCCATGGAGACCTAGTTTGACTTTTAACTCCAACTTCTTTAACCGGCACATGTTTATCACACACGTTGTAGACTGTTTTTGTCCAGTATGCTATAGCATCGTCCGGTTCAGAAAGCTGAATGGAGGTGGAGGCGGTAACGGCAGCTTTCCGATGGCTTCAGAACAGCACAGCCCAACATGTGGTCATTGTAACGTACTCAGAGAGCTTGCTTAGGAAAATAGAAACAGGCGTCCTTAGGGTAGATTGGGTTGCATCACTCGATACAAATTTGATCAGGGACATATGGGGGATTTTCTTTCCAGGAAATGCGGATGTGTGGGGTAATAAGCAGGCTGATATATTGGCTGCTGTCACTCCTCTGGATGATGAGCTACGTTATGACAAAGCGGAATTGATGAACGCTTTCTGGGACGAAAAGACAGTGCAAACAGAACAAAGTATCCATGCACTGACAGACTAATTCAGTGGGGGAGTGAGCAGGGTTCTAGAGCATATTCAAAACAGGGGAAAACATAGGTGCATCCGGTACAATTAGCATATCGACTGCTCGTTGGCTACCGAAGAAGGAGACGGAGCCTGTGTAGGAATGTCCCGAGTGCAGCGATGTCATTTTCTGATTAATTCATTCAATCGCCGAGAAGACGGCGAGTGAACTTCTATTTACCAGGTACTGACCGGTTGCCTGAGTTCTGAGAACGGTTTGCATTGTTTAGATTTCATCGAGACACCCTTCAAGTTGGGACCCTTCACTCGTTATTTTGTCTCCTTCGTGATGCCATGAATATCAAACTTAACCGTCTGGACCAGGAAGCACGTTTTCATCTCTGTAATACAGTAATAATGTCTCTTGGTGGTTAGAGAGACGAGGTTCACGAAAACTGTCTCCATCAATAGTCTATACAAGAAGATTCCACTTCCGTAACCTCGTTATTACAAGTCGTCACCGGCTTGTGCCGGGAGCCCTAAATATAGCCGAACCATAAATATGGCCAAACGGCTGACAGCGTTACCGGGACCTCTCCAAGGGTGATCCTCATCCGCATGGTGGCACTTTGAGTCTCCGAGTGTTTATCGCTTGTGTGATATACAGGTGGGGTACAACTTACCTACCTAACACCTACAGTAAACTTCGCCAGGATTTGATGAATGAAAAGGATATAAACGTTGATGGTTCTAAATAATCCAGATAACTTTGAAAGCGTGGATCAAATCATCCCCATCATGACTCTCTCCCTTCTCCTCCTCATCATAATCATGATCCTGTGCAACTAATACATTACGTGTAGCTTAATTTCCCATTCCCTATAGTAATGGACAATCCTTTCGATATCGTGGATACAGTATAATCTAGAATTGTTGATTTCTTTCATCAACGTTCGTTTTAGAGTTTCATTTGAAGCCCTTGTTTTCTCATTCTTTTAAAATTTCTGCAGCTGGCGTCCAGAGGGTGGGAACCGGTCCACGACCGACCCTTTTCCTTTCTTATCCGGACTTAGGATCTGCAATGATGGAGAACAAATGTGGGCAACTAAACAACCTAGTGGACACTTATGATCTTGTGTAAATCTAAAAAAAATATTGTTGCCATCGATAATGGGAGGTAGTTGTAAACTATTAGGTTGACATCTAAGAATGGAAAGCGATCGACATCCTCAAGCCAGGGGTCTCTAATATTAACATATAACTTGCCATTGCAGCTTACGCCAAGGCTGTTCCTGAGGTGTACGGTACCGTAGACATTGCCGGCGGCAACAAAATGGCGGTTAGAACATTTGACATCCCCACGGAGTACGACACCATCTACAGGATCTTCTTTTCTGTGATCACTGCACAGGTGTATGAGCCATTTATGTCTCAGCAGTACGGTGAGTGCATCGACATTTTACTTATTACAATCATTATGGTATTCTGCTATATTACTGATATAATCATTATGACCGCTCGCAACATCCCAAATATCATAGCTACGACAGGGCTTTTTATTCTTCTGGCGGTAATCAACTACGTAGTACCGGCACCTTGTTTTAGTCATATGGTTTTTTTTTCTCCAGGTTTCTGCAACAGACACCTTGATGATGGGTACCAGCACTTTGTTGTAGTTGTCACAGAAACGTGGGTTACCAGCCTTGTATAACCATTATCACACTATCACATATACAGTACTGGAATGTGTCTCCTTACTGCATAGCTATACAGGTTCAAGTGTGCTCAACTGGCAAACTGAGACCCATGTATCCCCTGTTTAGAGGCGACTAGGTTTGCAGTTTCACTACTGAAGAGATGAGGTAGAACTGCAATAGTTGTTACTAAAAACCTAGCACCATGATGAGTTTCCTTTGGGGGGGGGGGGGGGGGGTGTGTGTGTGTGTGTGTGGCGCTTTGATGGTCGTGCATCTGGTGTCTGATGCCATCCTTAGGCTCACGAATACATGTGTGTTTCAGGTATCGACGCTGGAGCTACAGAGGTTTGTCGTAAGTGCAATGACCTCGGCGGATGAACATCTCCAATCAGCGGGTTCTTTAAAAAACGCCGCTCTCCTTACGGGGCACCTGCAATTCTTTCAGTCTCTCGCCAGTTCTCCTGTCTTAGGTGCCTTCTTCAATTATCTGTCTCCACTTTCGAGGAGGTCTGTTTCTGCCTCGTGTCCTGGAAACAACACCCCCCATCACAATTGTCCCCAGGACACCATGACGATTAACATGGTCAAAACTCCCCAACTTTCGGGAGAGGAAGCTGGTGAATGAGCAGCAGCTCATAATAGAGAGAACGTGCCATTTTAGATAAACATCAGCTGCATTGAAATAGCTCCTCTTAGCGTTAAACTTGAGGTTTGAGGTTTGAACAACGGATCAACATGACCACACACGGGTGTAACCAAGTGCTCCGTTCTTCTTCTAACTCACGTCTGAGTCCGAAGAAGCTCAGCACAGTGCACAGGCTCTGTAGCTCCAAATTTTGCCCGGGCAACGCTGTTAGGCTACTCTTTTCGATTTCCAACTGCCAAAGGATTTTGACGTGCGCAACAATGCACACGGTCGTCTGATCTCACTACCCAGAGACCAAAGGGAATTACTAGAAATCCAAGCTTTAATCTTTTATTTTCTGAATCTGACTGAGTATTGAGTGAGTCAGTAAAAAGGTGGCAGCATGAATGTCAAGCATGTAGCTACACCAAAACCACGTGTCCCGTCAGTTGTTGATGTTTCCAACATTTAATTTGCAGGCTACCACGGCATCATCGACATGTACGTCTACGTCAACATCACCGGCATCATCAGCAACCTAGCCGTCTTCACTTTGGCCCCAGACTGTGTCACACACGACCTCAACCTGGCCACCATTGTTGGATGAGCAGCCCTTCCGCAGACTATTGTGGTCCCATGTCATTGATGTCATTCACAGTTTTGATATGTTCGCTTGATCGTAGATTTAGCTTTAACCTATTATGTTAGTTGTTATGTTCATTATCTGTATAGTTATACTAATTATCCTCGACTTTATAATAATTACTGACGCTTTTATCATTAAATGTTTGCGTTTTTATACTTTCTTCATGCATTGTTATTTGAAATATAGGTGTTTTGAAACGCATGTGTTAATTATCTGAACGACTAGTGGTTAGTGAATGTTATAATCACAGCACTCCGGACAGATCCATAGACACTCTGATCCCCTCCTCAGTAGCTCCACAAGGGTTAATAAAACGACAGATCACGCCTGTTCTTTGTTGACTAACCAGCCACATTGAGCCCTTTCTGTAATGTTCATGTCTGGTTGCTCAAGGTTGTACCCCCATGACCACCAGTCTGCACAAGGATACTGAGTCCTACATGTTGTCGCGATCTCCTCTGTTGTCATCGTTTATTGCATCGTCATTTCTACAGTGTGCTGCATTCGTTCGTCCCTCGCCCTCACTGTGGCCTGTGTGGAAGCGTTGTTCTTACTACGTGACTTGGCCTCCTCCAGGAATCTCCTTGATCACCCAATATTGCCGTATCTAATCCCAACCCTCACATTTGAACAGTCGTTCACAGAAAAGACATTGCTCACTTTCATCTGGGGAAAATGAAAGCTACGCACTTTCGTCTGGAAGACGGTGAGTGGACTCTGTAGAACGAAGTCGAGACACTTTTTGGTACATTGTATTCCCCGTGTGGGTTTCGGGGCCCTATTATAGGGAAAACAAGAATAGACCCACTGCCTACCCAAAAGCACGTCGTAAGAGTTGGGAGCTTCCTTCGAAGTCGGAGTGCATCTGCCTGAGAGGCAAGGAACTAGCATTCTGCATACATATGAGTCATATCTGTAAAACTGATGCAGACGCAACATTTAAGTTCTGGAATAGGACTGCAGTCCAGAAGTGGACGAACAGCCAGAACTTTCTGCCAGAGTTTACAGCTGGTGAACGTGAAGAAGAAGAAGGTACATTGTATGTACACGGCGAAAAAAGACATGTCATAACACTGCTAAACTATAGGAATTCCCTACAAAATCTCGTACCCGACGAGATGGGGTGAAAACCTGTATGGTACCGACATCGCTCCTGGCCAGGCCAATTATAGTAACCACTTTGTCCGGCAGATGATCTGTACGTTCATTGCCCTGAACTCCTAGTCGCAGTGCATTTAATAACAGAATTAATTCATTTCTGATGCAGCAGATCTGGGTTTTATTCAGCACATTTCTGGAGTCGCTCAGTAGGCATACGTGTGTGAATTCTTGAGTAACCAGCCATGTCAATGGCCTTGTTAAAGCCATGGTCTCCAAGGCGAGGCTTGTTGTAACAGGAAAGGCACCACTGATCTCCTTGATGATTTTTCCCTCTGCGCTCATAGTGAGCTCCCATGCACTTCGCTTGCCCCTTGTGACTTATCCATCAGTGTGAACCACAGCATCATCTACATCTGTGCTCTCCTCAATTCGCGTTTTGACTAAACTATCAATGTCTTATTAATGTCCCAAAGCACCAAAATATCTACAACGCCAGGGATCTGTTCTCTCCAGCTTCTGTCCAATGATATTGTCGTGATACTGATGTTTGAAACACTAGGCAAATGCACTCGTTCATTTCTTGATTAATATCTCGAATGTCCTGTAGTGCAGCAGAGCAAAATTAGCATCGCCCCGTTTTTAAAGTGTCTAGTCAGTTTATCTTGTGGTGTCGTTATGGTCAGTGCATGCTCGTTTGTGGAGAGGACAAATTCCTGGTACAGCATCAACAGTAGCAGCCATAGCCTTTATTTTCATTGTCGTTTCTTGGCTTTGGTAAATAGTAGTCTACATGTTCTTTAAGTATTGACATATGTCGTATTGCATTACTAGGCAATAGAGTCGTATGTGACACAGTCGTGTCTTCACATCCCCCAAGAAATAGATGTGCCTAATTCGGACATAGTGTGTTATGGATATAGTTCATAGCTCTCTTCGATCGTACTCAAGAACAAGGCCAGTGATGTAACAATTACACATCAGTTTATTTATTAATAAACTTATCAAGTCAAACAGAATGAATCATTCAATAACAATATTATAAGAACACTTCATTTTCTTATTACTGGCTATTCCTATGTCTCTCTATGAGTTCCTTAATCACTGTTCTAGCTAAACTCCAAGTTTAACATATACCTTCTAAACGAAGTACAGCTCTAGTTTTCCCAACTGGTCTCTCAAGCGGTCCGGTCCTAACTGTTCTCTCCAGCGGTGCCGTCCTAACTCTCTTGTCTGCCCCCTCCAGCCGCTCGCCACTGACTGTCTCCCTCCTACTCATTCCCGCGCTTTCTACTCACTCCGCGTGGGTTCTCAATCACTTCCCTGTCATCTGTCTCTGGTGGTCACGTTTGGATAAACGTATCTATTCAACTGGTCACAGTGCATCTGGTTTTATCTGTATCGCTGGTCGGGCCACCAGTCTAATCACTGTTTTCTGTCATGCCAACCAGTGAGGGATTGGCGTGCCTAGATGCTGTTCTGCAATGTATGCCTTCTTAAATTAACCCCTCCTGTCCGCCTTCCTACTTCACTTCACATAGAGTCGCACCTCTCCAAATCCTTGCCACACAGTTCTACCATACAAGTATCCCTGTCAGTATCCTTATCCATAATATTGACAGTATCCATGTCCAAACTGGTGGATATGGGAGTGCTACTTGCAGCAAACAGACATGAACAGTTCACTAAGGGCACCATACAAAGGCACACTTATCCGTGTTTTGTTACATTCATTTGGAATTCAATATAAATTTGACTGAAAAGCTCCACAAAATGGGGAAGCAGAAAAATGTTTGACTGCAGTCACCCCCATATTTTCACCATTTTTATATTTATTTGGCAGGTGCATTATGTTTGGATTATATTGCTGCAATATTGTGCAACTGTGCCAATAATTGAAAACAGATCTCTTACGGAGTACGGGCGATCTGTTTCATTGGAGATTTCCGATCATTTGATTGCTGGGCAATGTAAAGACTACATGCTGCCCTGGGCAAAAATGCGACGTCGAGAAAAGGAACAGATCAACATCATGACAGAGAAGGCGTGTGTATGTTAAACTCGCGCTATAACCAATTTCTCTTTCGTAGGTTATCAGTAGAACCAACTTAACTGAAATTCCTCTGTGTGGATTCCGGGCCTCCATTTGGTGTGTGGATAGAGGTGGGGAGAGTGGGAAGGGTGGGGTGGAGATAAAAGACCCCCTGCCTTTCTAAAAAGCATATCGTACACGGCGAGAATTTAAAGGTGTTTACTTCAAAGTCGGTGTATATCTGAATGAGAGTCAATGAACCAACAATCTGCATACAAATAAGCCAGATCTGTAAAATGGATATGCACGCAAAACTAAAATTCAGGAACAGGACCAAGTCCATAAGTGGACGAACAACCATAACTTTCTGTCGGATTTACGGCCGGTGGACATTAAGAAAAAAGAAACAAATATGAATGGGTCCAGTCGTTGCGAACGCGCTTCTAACTACTGGAGTGCCGCGTTCGATCCCAACTGCGGAAAATTTGTCTTGCGGTGGTTTCGACAGTGGTACCCAGAGCTGACTTTTCAGATAGCATGACAAACTACTGAACGTAAAACTTGCTTAGAAAAACCACAACAGCCGAAAATTGCTAGGGTTGGTTCTGCAACGTCCTGTAAAATGATACACAACTAAGTAACTTTAACAGAAACATACAGAGATGTGGCTGACCAGTGGTCAAACTGTTCGCGTCACACGTCATTGAATGTATGTTTCATCCTCTGTAAGGCTCAAATGTATCGCGAGTATCCCCCGGAATAAGTGGACACCTCTGGGGTGCCTTCTGTTAGCAGGAGCGTTACAAAGCAGTGCACTCACTTGCCCTGGAAGTGGACACCTCTGGGGTGCCTTTTGCTGTTAGCAGGAGAGTTACAAAGCAGTGCACTCTCTTGCCCTGGAAGTGGACACCTCTGTGGTGCCTTCTGCTGTTAGCAGGAGTGTTACAAAGCAGTGTACTCGCTTGCCCTGGAAGTGGACACCTCTGGGGTGCCTTCTGCTGTTAGCAGGAAAGTTACAAAGCAGTGCACTCTCTTGCCCTGGAAGTGGACACCTCTGGGGTGCCTTCTGCTGTTAGCAGGAAAGTTACAAAGCAGTGCACTCTCTTGCCCTGGAAGTGGACACCTCTGGGGTGAGTTCTGCTGTTAGCAGGAGCGTTACAAAGCAGTGCACTCGCTTGCCCTGGAAACCTAAACAAATTGCTGAAGGATGAGGTTATAGTCTAAAGCCAGGTGGATGTGGAAAGCAAGGGGAAACTGCCACATTATCATCCTAAGAAAGTCATTATGGAAGCCAAAAAGGACAAGAAATACTGACATTTTAAAAGATCTGAACATCAAGGAATAATAAACAGCATCTTGTCTCGGAAACTGAAATATTTTGGTCATATCAAGCACCATGGCGGACTGGAAAATAATAATAGCAGAAGCCAAGGTATCAGGAAGGAGGGCAGGGGCCGACCAGCACGAAGATGGACACAGTATAATTGACTCCTTGAATATAAAAGCACACAGAAGATCTGGCGAGAGACCGAGTTTCTTTCAGGCAGACTGTGATGAAAGCAAAGGATCGGCTACAGATGACGATTAAGGCTCCAGTAGGTTTAAAAATCCGCCCTTTGAAATATTAATTTTAAAAATCTAGCTTGAAACAATACTGTACAACTCTTATTCATAAAATGTAAAGCGTGTCCTACTGGCCACCAGTTACCACAGTTTGTGATGATGATGGTGGTGGCAATGTGAGAAATAGGTACCGTATCTTTCCCTAGTGTACTAGGTAAGGGCTGTGCTTGGGAGGGGGGGGGGAGGGAGGGGGTCGTCACGTTCAATCAGCATCCCCGAAGAGGGAGCTCTAAATTATAATTATGACTAGGCTATGTGTGCTATTCAAAACTGTTGTAGCATTGCTCGCAACCAAGAGCCCAGAAAATAATGTCACGACCAGCGACGAAGTCGTCTACAGGCGAGCTAATGAGCGACCCGGTCACCGATGTGTCCCCAAGTATAATGCGATCCCATGTGTAAAACGCACCTTGATTTTAGGTTTGAAACTTTGAGAAAAATTAATATGATTACATAGCGTAATTGGACTGAGTAATAATTCATCACGAATCCACGAAAACTCAATCACAGTCAAAACTCTCATTCACTACAGTTCTTTAGCTTGTCCCGGTCTGACGAATCACTGTCTTCGTATATTACATCATCCTCGGTTCCATCTGTGGCATTCCCCCCTCCCTCTCACCCTTAATACCCCTTTTATGTTATACTATTGTATATGACGCACACTGTTTTAGGCCTATATTTTGGGAAAATTAGTATGTCTTATACTTGGGGAATACGGTAATTCGAAAGTTATTTAAAGTGTGAAATATTTCTTAGTTTACTACAGGCCACTAGAATTTGCAATGCTCTGCCTAAAATTGTTGTAATGAGAAGTGTCCGCAATAATAACTTCTGCTGGGATACCATTTGGATTTGCCGCCTTTCCTTCCTTCAGAAAGACTGATAGCTTTTCTAATTTCTTTTTTAGACGGTATCTCACAGTTGATATTCAGTTTCATTTCTGAAGGCTGGATATCTGGAGGAGCCTCTGGGGCTGGTCTGTTTGGAAGTATTGCAGAATATTCAGCCCATCTGACCATTTGATCTTAAGTGTTAGTGCCACCTTTCCTTGACTATTTGTGATTGATCCAGTTTGCTGACTATTTTTACCTGCTAATTTCATTGTGTGACTCTTAATGTCTCTGAGTGTTCCTGTTGCTGCTGCTGTCTCTGCTTCTTGTGCTAGGTCATCTAAATATTTCTTTTTATCTTCGCTTATTCGTGTCCTAATTTCCTTATTAGCGTCAATGTATTTTCCCTGTAGCTCTAGTTTTAGCAGCTCTAGTACTAATAAACTATTATCAGTTAAATCTCCTGCATTTATCCTGCTGTCAAATGTATCTAAGGTTCTGTACATTTAGGGTTATGTACTTTTAGTTCTTCGTTCCACCAAACAATTGAATTTTATTCTTGATCTTTTGTCTATTTGCTCAACCTGATCAAAACAGATAAGTGTCAGTGCTATCTATCAGCTGTCCTAATTCAGAGCTTAAAATATTTGCGAAGTAAATGTCGAGTGAAGAATATACATAACCTAACAACATACGAGAAACAGGATATTTTATCTAGAACATGATAAATACAACAGGATTGAACTTGCAACCACAACCGTATAAATACAACCGACTAAACGTGAGCCTGTCAGTTGAGAGACGAAGTTGTATTCACAGGTTAAAGGTGTAGGACTGATTGGACAACTCATTTACGCGACTGGCACCATGCATCTTTTGCAAGCTTTCCTATTTCTTGGAGCAGTGCTGGCGGTCAGCGCTGACGGACTAGAAACTACATCAGTCTGTTTCCCGCCTGTGTTTCAGTCGACATATTTCAACATGATCACAGGGGTAAGATGTTTTGTTTTCCCCCTGTGTGGGTCCCATTTTGGGAGAAAGAAAAAAGAATAGACCCACTGCTTCCCCAACAAGCATGTCGTAGGAGTCAACTAATTAAGGCTTCCTTCTAAGTCGGAGTCCTTCTGCCCGAGCGGCAATGAACAACCAGCTGCACATAAAAAAGCCAGTAAAACGTGTGTACATGCAAAACGCAGTCCTGGCACAAAGCCAAAGTCCACTGGACGAACAACTAGGACTTTCCGCTGAAGCTTACAGCCGGTGAACAAAGAAGAAGAAGAAGAAGAGAAGAAATTTTCGCGACAAGCTTATCTCCACTTGTTTCTACTCCACTGGTTGTCGTGGTATGAATATATACTAATAGAGAAAGATATTTTTTTTTTTTAAACAAACGCAAATTTATCCAATACTGATTTTTAAAATCTTAGTTGCCGGAAAAGCCCGTACGCCTAAAAACTATTGATTACCCGGATGTAAAAGAGCTCTGAAGTGACTGATTAAACCTTAAGTTATTTTTGGGTGCATTTTTAACAATTTCACACATTACATTACAAAGAATATCATTGTCAAAATTATGTTCCTGATAGTGGCTATGCATTTCTTTCTTTCTTCTTTCTTTCTTTCCTTCTTTCTTTCTTTCTTTCTTTCCTTCTTTCCTTCTTTCCTTCTTTCCTTCTTTCCTTCTTTCCTTCTTTCCTTCTTTCCTTCTTTCCTTCTTTCCTTCTTTCCTTCTTTCCTTCTTTCCTTCTTTCCTTCTTTCCGTCTGTCCGTCTGTCCGTCTGTCCGTCTGTCCGTCTGTCCGTCTGTCCGTCTGTCCGTCTGTCCGTCTGTCTGTCTGTCTGTCTGTCTGTCTGTCTGTCTGTCTGTCTGTCTGTCTGTCTGTCTGTCTGTCTGTCTGTCTGTCTGTCTGTCTGTCTGTCTGTCTGTCTGTCTGTCTGTCTGTCTGTCTGTCTTTCTTTCTTTCTTTCTTTCTTTCTTTTAAAGAAGTTTAGTCGAAAAACCATTCGTCTTTCACAAACACACATTGCTTTAGAAGAAATATCAGAGACACTGAAAAGAATAGAATAGAAGGGCCCGTTCCAGAGATCTCTTCCTGCCCTGACGCCGCCATCTATTCCTCGAGCAGAAAAATGTGAAAGACCGAGAGCTGACTGCACAAAAAGCACTGGTAAACTACTCAATGTAAAATGATCGAACACGTTGAGGGGGGAACGGAGGGGGAGAGGGGGGGGGGGGGGGGTTGTTGGTTGGTTCTGCAATGTCGTGTCAAGGATACGCAAGAAACTTTTCTTGTTGTTGCTGTTGAGAAGATGATGTGATGAGCTTCTTGAAATAGTTGTTATTGTTGTTGTTGTTGTTGCTGCTGATGATGATGATTCCCCGCATGTTGCAGGACAATGGCACCATTTACGTGGATTTCGGCAAGGAGCTGTGGGCTGAAGTGTCCTTTGTCACTGGGGTGCGGACCGTCAGCGATTTCACCAACGTTAGTTACTTCCCTTGATAAAACTCGCAATTCGTCTAGATCTCTCTCTCTCTGTCTCTCTCTCTCTCTCTCTCTCTCTCTCTCTCTCTCTCTCTCTCTCTCTCTCTCTGTCTGTCTCTCTCTCTCTTAAATGTCTGTCTTGGTCTGTCTGGGCGTGTCTGTCTGTGTTTGTCTGTCTGTCGGTGTCTGTCTGTCTATCAATGTTTGTCTGTCTTTGTTTTTTGTCTGTATATATCTGTGTGTATCTGTTTGCCAGCCAGTCTGCTTATGTGTCTCTGCCTGTCTGTCTGACTGACTGTCTTTCTTCGGTCTGCCTGTCTGTCTTTCTTCGGTCTGCCTGCCTGTCTGCCTATTTGTATGTCTGTCCGTCTCTCTCTCTCTCTCTCTCTCTCTCTCTCTCTCTCTCTCTCTCTCTCTCTCTCTCTCTCTCTCTCTCTCATCATCTGCTTCTTTTGTTTCAATAACCTTCTGAACTGTGCCCACGAGACACTAACCTGTTGGCTAGTCCTAGGATGTATTGTTTTTGTCTCCCTTGAAACTCAGACGATTCACTTTAGTTTTTTTTGTTTTTTTCATTGTTGTTTACAATCATTCTTCGTTTGGCACATTTCCGTCTTCCCAGATCACAATGCTGTTGTGTGCTATAGGGTTACACGTGTGTCAGAACTCATGGCGTTGGCGAGTGTGACTAGCACCTCATGTAATGAATGACCTTCTCAGACGCTTCAGTTCTAAACCTATCTGGAATCATTTGCCGCTGTATCTATACCCATTTCTGATTTTCCTCCCTCTATGCAACAGGGTCATTGGCCATCTGCTTCAAATTCTTCGGGAGGGGGATGTATTGTTTTTGGGTCCCTGGGAAACTTAGGTTGGGGGGTCGGCCCACGTGGTCTCGAGGCATAGTGTCCTCCTCGAGTGCTAGAGGTTCCGGGTTAAAGCCCCGGCGAAGGCTGGGATTTTTATACATGGATTTCGAGTAATCCCCCCTGGTCTCTGGGTAATAAGACCGGATGCCCGTGTGTATTGTTACGCACGTAAAAATCTCTTGGCAGTTGGAAATCAAAAAGAGTAGCCTGACGGCTCTGACCGGACAAAATTTTGAGTTAAAAATCTATCTAAAGTAGTTCAGGATCCTGGCCGGTGATAAAGAGTTCGTGCACTGAGCTGAGATTCTTCGGACTCAGGCTTGAGTTAGAAGAAAAACGGAGCACATATAGGTTACACCCGTATGCCGTGATGTTGGTCCGTTGCACAAACAAACAAGCAAATACCACTTCTTCTGTCACATATACAATGTATAGGTTTGGTGGAAATTTAATTTGCAACATTGAAAAGAATATTTTCGCCCAGTGAATTTAAACAATGCAAACACAAACAGTACATTCTAGAATCGATCACCTGTTGTATTTTGCATTGTCTTATCAAGTGCATTATTGCAGAGTTACGTCAACATATGATAAAGCACCGAAAACGGAATCTTTAACCTTTGAAACACAATTTACACTGTCTTATCTAATAACACTGTGCATATTACCAGCGGAAGTTCAAGACTGGCATTACCTATCACAACAGTTTGATATTTACCAGGTGCTCTTTATGTTTACACAGCACCATGTTGTTCATTTTTATTGTCACAGCTTCCGCCAACTTCAGTAATCGCCAGTTCGCTGCGTGGTAAATTTCATGAAAGTCATAGTGTCTATCAAAGAAACTGAATGTTTTCTGAAAACATTTGTTGTACTAATAAGACTCCATTGCTTGTTTGCTTATTCCATATATGACAAATTACACCAAGTTTTCCCTCACAAATGTACCACAATGTGATGTGAATAGTCGAGCATGCAGTTAGGCCTTTTAACCATAGTAGATAATGTGTATTATGGTCAGTGATATTTGTTAAACCAATTAATTAGTCTATGACTGTATCACTGCTACAGCTGAGGACGCATGTCATAACAGGACAAGGGAACGACACCTCCTGCCAGTCGTTCAAACTGAGACAAAACCAGATCATGTATCGCTGTTTGCCCCGTGAGTTTCTTCTGTAATATGTCGCTATGTATGAGCTAAACATTTTTGGCTCACTGGCTGGGCGAATGGTTGGTTGCTTGGTAGGCTGGTTTGTTGGTTGGCTGGCCCAATGCTTGGTTGATGGTCTAGTGGGTGTTTTGGTTGGCTGGTTAAATTATTGATAAACTGATAGGTTGGTTGTTCACCGGTTAGAATATTGATTGGCTAGCTGGCTGAAGATTGGTTGGTTGATAGGCTGGCTGTGTATTTGTTGGCTGGTTAATTTGTTGATAAACTGATAGGTTGGTTGTTCATTGGTTAGAATATTGATTGGCTAGCTGGCTGAAGATTGGCTGGTTGGTAGCTTTGCTTGGAGTATGTTGATTGGTTGGTTTGATGGTTTGCAAGGAGACTGGCAATTTTATTGCGAATTCTCTGAAAAGCAATGTTCTTTCCTGTATTGTCATAATGACTGAAAAGGTTTACAATATGTGGAGTTTGACCAGTGGTCGGCACATCGCGGCTAGCGAGGCGCAGGCACCTCTTTAACGACCTGAATACGGCCAGTTAGCCACAAATCGGGGTAGACTCCAAAAAAACATGTGTCGCGTCCAACTTTTAAAATATGTAGCTTAGTAACCGTTCAGTGTCGTTTGTTGAAATTTGACGTTATTCATCACGCCCTTGTAAGTTTTTTTTTTTAAACTAAACAACGAGAGAACTAAAATGTTAAGTAGAACCTACAAAGCTGTATGATGATGAATAATCAAAAGTGAAAGCACACATTAGACAGAACTTGGAAGCGAAGAAGATTGGTTTTCTTGGATGACTGTTAAGAATCCATTAGGCTTCCAGCGTAAACAACAAGGATTGCTTGAAGAAGCTCATGAAAGCAATCAATATATACAGCTACAAAGAAAAGACGAGCACTTTTTTCACTTAAGTGATATAGGAGGGGGGCTTTGGAGAATACTGTTACGACTGAGAAGATCAACGGTAGAAGATGGAGAGGCAGACCGAGAGAGATGATGACGGATGGACTGCGACGGTTGCACCGAGGGATATAATCGGTGGAACTGATCTAGAGGACAAGGCACAGAGATCTGCGAAGATGCAGGAACGCCTACGCCAGTCAGCAGAGCACGTAATGGTGATGATGAAAGCGAACGTTTTAAAACATCTAATTGCAAGCGTTTCAAAGGCGCCTCACTCTCATGTGGTCATCTCCTGCATCAGATTCCGTGAGATGTGGATGTTTTCTTGTATGCTGGATAGTCTTTCGAAATAATTAACACGCATTAGTGCACATGTGTAATTAGTAGATGGCGTAACTAATAGAACGACTTGGCGTAGGTTGGTTGAGGGCATATGCTCCACTGGGGCTAGAAAAGCAGATGAAGAAGACTGCACATGTGAAATGATTTCCAAACAATTTCCAGGCTTCTGTCCTGCACTGTGAATTCTATTTTTAGGGGTACAAAAAATATTAAACTACCAAAGATCAAAGAAATTTGCCGCTTTAAAAAATAGCAGCACCCGTGCAATTGTAAATTACAGAATCACAAGGACATGGCAAATCTAAAGCCAAGTGCAAAAATTCGTGTTTGTCCTTTGGTACGGGAGATCCTATCGTATGATACCACAGGATCCAGCTTGAGAATGGAGATGGGGGCGGTCACTGCAGCTTTCCGCTGGTTAGAGAACAGAAGACACACACACACGCGCACGCACGCACGACCACACACACACGCACACACACACCGTGATTGTAACTGATTCAGAGGGCATGCTGGGGAGGGTCAGGACCGGCATGCTTCGTGCAGAGTGGCATGCCTCGCTGCGGAGGACACGGGTGAGGAGTATTGTCTGGACTTTTTCTCAGCGATACGCCGGTGTGTTGGAAAATGAACAGTCGGGCGGACTGGCTGGCTCTGCATAACTTGATGGAATACGGATGATACATGATAAGGCAGACGTGGTTAGTGTCTTGTGGGAGAGCGTGTGCAATTCAGAGGAGCATATGGATCACCACAGTCTGGTGAGATTGATGCAGCGGGGAGTGACGGGAGGTTCTGGCAGATGCTCGATGCTTAGGGGAAAGGCAAGACGGACATTCAATCAGAATGCTACTGGCACCATTAGTATCAGAGCTCTGCACTGGCTGCTGAAGATTGGGACAGAGCGCTTATGAAATGCCCTGAGTGCTGTGATGTCGGTTTTCGAATCAACTCAACACACTAGTTTTCGAATTTTTTGTTAAAATGTAAGGGCAAGACTTTGGAAACGTACTATAGTTCAGTTAGTTCAGTGACATATTACATCTAGTGAGAGGCACAGTGTCGCGGACCCGTTTTTGATCTTCAAACGTTGTGGGTAAAGGTGCACCACGAAGACACTCGAGGTCATTGCTAGTGTTAATCGGGTCGTAATATTATGAAGAAAACGGCCACAACTATTATGAAGCAACATCTACAAAACTCATGTAAAAAGCTTGCAAATCTACGTCACAATTGCTTTACATTTGCATAAAGGTCATACGAGACACACTGAAGTTTCTGGCACTAGCTATTTAATTTTATCGTGTCGTTGGATATTTTCTCCAAGTGATGCTGGTGTGTTGGGAAACGAGCATGCAGACAGACTTGTCGGTTGTGCACCACTTGGTGGTGAGCTGGTGCACAACAAGTGATGTGTAGTGAGGGCCATTTGGGAGCGCGTGAACGGTGCGGAGGCACACATAGATCATTACTGTCTGAAGAAAACGACGCTGCGAGGAGTTACCAGGGGATCAGGCCGACGCTCAACACTCAACGGAAAGACGAGACAGATGCACAATCAGACAGTTACTGGTGCCATCGGAACATTAAAAAAAGGGGGGGGGGGGGGGGGGGCGGACCCTAATCCAAGAGTTACAAATGAGGAGACTCTAGGAGTGACATTTATAAATTCGGAGATTCTAAGACTGATAAATAAGGGGGAACTCTAAGAGGGACATAAAAAAATAGAGGAGGCTTCAGAGGGAGAAAGACGGGGACTCTAAGAGTGACAAACACGGGGAACACTAAGAGTGACAGAGACAGGAGATTCTAAGAGTGGCAAAGACAGGGGACTCTAAGAGTGACACAGACAGGGGACTCTAAGAGCGTCAAAGACAGGGGACTCTAAGAGTGACAAAAAGAGGGCACTCGTAAGAGTGGCAAAGACAGGGGACTCTAAGAGTGACTAAGACAGGGGACTCTGAGAGTGACAAAGACAGAGGACTCTAAGTGACAAAGACGGGGGGATTCCAAGAGTGACAAAGACTGGGGACTCTGAGCGTGACAAAGACAAGGGACTCTAAGAGTGACAAAGACGCGGGAATTCCAAGCGGGACAAAGACGGGGGAAATTCCAAGAATCGCAAAGATGGGGGACTATAAGAGTGACAGTGACATTGGGATTATAACTGCTGCAAAGACAGGGACTCTGAGAGTGGCAAAGACGGGGGTTCTAAGAGTGGCAAAGACGAGGGACTCTAAGAGTGACAATTACGGGGGGAAACACTAAGAGTGACAAAGACGGACAACTCTAAGAGTGACAAAGACGGGGAACTCTAAGAGTGGCAAAGATGGAGGAAGTCTTAGAGTGGCAAAGACAGGGAACTCTAAGAGTGACAAAGGTGGAGGGTCCTAAAAGTGACACAGACGGGGGACTCTTTGTGTGACAAGGATGGGGCGTGGGGGGGGGGGGGGGGTGAGAGGGGCAAAGAGAGGGAATTCCAAGAGTGACAAAGACGGAGAACTCTAAGAGTGGCAAAGATGGGGGCTCTAAGAGTTATAAAGCCAGGAAATTCTAAGAGTAACAAAGACAGGGCAGAGGGACGCTAAGAGTGACAAAGGCGGGGAAAGTCTACGAGTTACTTTAGACAGGGGACGCCAAGAGTGACGAAGATATGGGACTCTAAGAGTGACAAAGAGACTCTAAGAGTGACAAATGCAGGGAAATCTAAGAGTGACAAAGACGGGGAAATCTAGGAGTGACAAAGACGGGGATGATTCTTAGCGTGACAAAAACGGGGAAATTAAGAGTAGTGACAAAGACTAAGAGTTACAAAGACTGTGGACTCTAAGAGTGACATTTATAAAACTGGTGGCTCAAAGAGTGTGACATGTCTAAACGTTATTGCAGCTTACGCCAAGGCAGTTCCACAAGCCTGGGGCTACCTACATTACATAATCGCCAACCACATGTACGTTGTGACATATGACATCCCCACGGAGTACGACACTGTCTTCAGGGTGTTCTTCGCATACATCAGCGGGCAGCCGTTTATGCCAGTCATGTCCCAGCAGTATGGTGAGTACATCGTCCCATCAGCCGCTGTCATCGTCGTCAGTTTCATCATTCTTCGTATAGCCGAGGCCTTGTGGCGTTGGTAGTCATGTCTGTCCACAACCTTCTGTCTCGCGTACTTTCAATCATTTCTGACACACAGGTGATGTTTTCCATGCTAGACCTTGTGACGTTGGTAGACATGACTTTCCACAACCTTCTGTCTCGTGTACTTTCAGTCAGTTCTCAGCGTCACCGCTACTACAATCGTGTAGCACGTGACGTCATCGAGAGGTTGATGGTCGGAACTTAGACAAAAATGTTTATATCGTTGCAACCTAGCTGTAAACCGCAACAATGGCAAACCAACCATCAAGGACGAGGTCGACAAAGACGAAAAAGACGCATTGACGAAGGCAAAGGCGAAGGCATTAGCGGCAGCGACGACGACGACAAAGACGATGACGAAGACGACGAGATTTGGTAGGGAAATCCCAAGAAGGCCCCATAGTGTTAAAAAAAAGGGGGTGGGGGAGTTGTAGTATTCGCTATTCATTTAACGTAACACGTAACGTTAGTCTCACCAGGTTCCGTCAATATTCACACTAGCTCACTTCTGATTGGTAGTTCCTGAGCTCCGTGACCTTCGCACAAGGTCAGAGGGGTGTTTCTCAATGCCGTTAACACCGCGTGTTTTAATTTCAGCACACCAGCGCTTTGAACACTCTAAAAACATGGAGAAACTGGTCCTAACAGAAACCCCCTAGAAAGTGCCGCAACCTATGTCACGGGCATTTTCTTTCTGGGAATGAAAACGTAAATGCAAAACATCACAGAAAGAAAACAACAGAGCGTAAAACACCAATAACCTTCAGGAAAGTCGATCAGCCCAACAAACTTGTGAATGAACAGTCACCTACTCTATTTGGGGAAAATAACGCAAACATAACCCATTTAACACTAGCCCTAACCCTAACCCCTATATCTTCTTTTTCTTCGCGTTCACCAGCTGTACACTCTGGTGGAAAGTTCTGGTTGTTCGTCCACTTCTGAACTGCAGTCCTGCTCCAGAACCTGAGTGACTTTTACAGATCTGATTCACATTGAATGCAGATCTGCCTCTCGGGCAGATGCACTCCGACTTCAAAGGAAGCTCCCCAATTAGTCGACTCTTACGACATGCTTTTGGGTAGGCAGAGGGTCTATTCTTGTTTTCCCCACGATGGGGCCGCCGGAACCCACACGCGGATAACCCCTATATAATATAATACAGTCAAGGGAAACACCTAGGAATACACAGGAATTCTCTACCAAATCTCGTACCTGGCGTGATGTGGTCGTATAAAATTTAAAGCACCCAAAAAAAAAAAAAAGTTGCGTTTTTATGGTTGCTGAATTTGGAAATTTTATTCCATAGACTTTTGTTATTTCCGTTGAGAAAACAAACAGCGTAAAAAAAATCCGTCAGTCAGTCAGCGTGTCCCTCCACTTTCCTGTCCTCCTCCTCCTTTCTCCTCTCATAGTTCTTCTTCTCTTCTCCGTTTTCCACCTTCTACTTCTTACCTCAGCCGGCGTAATGCTGACCACATTACCCACAGAGTGCTGATGGTCTGTAAAAATATGGGACGCTCTGCCCATATGCCCGATGCGCCGAAAGGCGTGAAAAGGGATCTTTACTTTTTACTTTTACTTACTTCTTACCTCACCTGGTAATGTGAGTTGTGTGTGCTACTGGAAAGTTGGCGGAGAAATGACTCGCATGTACCCACACACATATCACGTGTCGTGTCAGTAATTGCCAGTTATAACGTTTGATTGCCAGGTTACCATGGCACCACAGATATATACATCTACCTCGACCCTGCCGCTGCCATCAGCAACCTGGGCGTCTTCGCCCTGCCAGCCGACTGTGTCACGCAGGACATCAACTTGGCTACCATTGTTGGATGAAGGACTACCCTGTAGTTAGCGGTTAGTCAGCCTGACTGAATCGTTCAACTTTTTCAAGTCTTTATCATAGATTGCCTTCACACACATATTTTTTTACATTTGTTTGTGAATTTAATAAACGGTTATACGCATAGCTATGTGTGTTTACAACACTTGTGTTGTATGTTCATTTGTACAAGCTTTGACATATTTTCCAGGTTTTTGAGGTTTGAAGTTTGAACAACTAATCAACATCATGGACACACTGGTAGAAACCCATAAGTACTCAGTTCTTCTTCTAACTAAAGTCTAAGTCTGAAGAAGCTCAGCACAGTGCACAGGCTCTGTAGCACCGGTGAGGATCCTAAAATACTTTGGGTAGAATTGTAGCCCTAAATTTTGCCCGGGCAGCGCTTTTAGGCTACTCTTTTCGATTTCCAACTGCCAAGGGATAGTTTACGTGCGCAACAGTACACACGGGCGTCTGATCTAACTACCCAGGGATCAGGGGAGTTAGTAGAAGTCCAAGTCCAGGTGAAAAAAATCATAGTCCTTACGGGGGATTGAACCTGGAACCTCTAGCAATGGAGGCAGACAACATGCATCGAGACCACGCAGCCACTTTATATATATATATATATATATATATATATATATATATATAGATATATATATATATATATATACATATATATATATATTATATATATATATATATATATATATATATATATATATATATATATATATATATATATATATATATATATATATACTAGCTGTGCCATGCCACGCGTTGCTGTGGCCCCGAATGGTGGAAATGGAAAAGAAAGAATGTAGCTCTCAAACTAACAGTGTCTGTCATAAACCCTCAATTCCCATACCCCCCCCCCCCCCCCCTTCCCTCTCCCCTCCACCCAGTCATATCTCCCTCTCCGAAGGCGTGAAAAATCATCCCTAGTGAAAGTATTAAAATAGAAATAGTTAAGAAATGAGAACTTGAAAATAATGTTTTGAGCTCTCTTAGCTAACAGTGTCTGGCATAACCCCCACCCCCCCCCCCCCCCATAATATGTCCCACTCCGAAGAAATAAAAAATCATCGCTTGGCGAAATTATTAAAATAGAAATATATATTACATATATATACTGCCTAAGATTGAAGAGTTTTGGTCCGATATCGCAGCCTAGCTGTAAACAACAATAAAACGTGTCAACCGCCCTCTCAAGGGCAAACAAAGATTACCCGTGACCTGACCAACCTCACGTCGCCGCTATTGCAGGCTAGCTGTAAACCCCCAAACCGAGCGGAAAAAAAAGACATAGATATCGCAGCCTAGCTGTAAACCACAGCACAACGTTCCAGCCGCCTAGTTAAGGGCCCAAAAAAAAATATTTATTCACCCAGCGGGGCATTGATCGCCGGTCACCCGCGTAACACGCAAAATATACAACTACCCTAACTCAAGCATCTGCCCAATTATATCTCCCTCTCTGAATGAGTGAAACATTAGTATGTGGCGACATTGTTGAAATAGAAATAGTTAACAACTGAGAACTGTAAAAAAATATGTTAAGCTCTCTCAGTTAACAGTGTCTGGCATCAACCCCCCCCCCCCCCACCTCAACACCCCCTCCCCCCTGACAATCATATCATCCTCTATGGAGTATGGAAAAGTCATCGCCTGACGAAATATTGTTGTTAAAGTCAGCTTGGCATCCGTGTCCACCCAGACAAAAATGGGTAGCAGTAATCTGTACTGAGATGTTTAACTAACCGTGGCATCCGTGTCGACCCAAACCAAACTGGACCGTAAGCCTACTTAGTTAACAGTTTCTGTCATCAACGAATAGTCTTTGATCGAGTGAAGCGCTGCGGGGGGGGGGGGGGGGGGTGGGGGGGGGGGGGGGGAGGGGTGGGGGGGGGGGGGGGGGGGGGGTGAAGGGAGGCTAATTTGGACAGTACTTAAATCGAATGTCTTTGGGCGTAAGGCGCAGATGTCGCAGCTTAGCTGTAAACCACAACACAACGTGCCAATCGGCCCGTGTGGGAAAAAAAAAAAGAAATATTAGCACCCAGCAGAGACTTTAGGTCAGATATCACAGCCTAGCTGTAAACCACAACACAAGGTGCCAACCGCCCTCTCAAGGGCGAATGAATATTACCTGTGACATGAACATTGAGCATCCCGTCGCCGCCATCGCAGGCTAGCTGTAAACCCTAAAATCGAACGGAAAAAACGTCGATATTGCAGCCTAGCTGTAAAAACCACAACAAAAGTGGCAGCCACCCAGTGGCAGCCACCCCCCCCCCCCCCCCCCCCCCCACACCCCCCCCCACTGCCCCCCCCCCCCCCCCCCCCCCCCCCCCCCAAAAAAAATTATTATATCACTCAGCGGGGAATCGAATTCTCTATTACAACTAATTACGCTACTAAACACACAAGCATTTAGTAGAAATGAAAGTATATAGTAATAATGGGAAGTTCGGCGTTACACAGTAAAAGCTGGCAAATTGATTTTAAATTTATCTGGGCGGGCAACGAAACAATGTTTTGACCGTTGCTGGAGCTACGTCGTTTGTGATTTGTGTGATTTTATGACCCAAAAAAAAAACGCTTTGAGTCAGAGGCAACGTTGTGTGCAAATTTGAAAGCAATAGGTTCAGTAGTTTCCGAGTTTTAGAGCTAACGACACCGAAAATTAAGATTTATATATATATATTATATATTATATATATATATATATATATAGATATATATATATATATATTATATATATATATATATATATATATATTCTCGTTGTTGCCCCTTACCACGTATTAACTTTACTTTATAGCTATTCGAGGGCCCTAGTAAAACTTAGCGGTTAAATAGGGTTCCTGGGATGTGTGCTTGAGGTTTCTCATCCGACTGGGGCACTTTGCATCACCAGGTGTTGATCGCTCAGTGTACAGTCCTAGTGTGGTTCAACTTTACTTACTCAGCTGGGATATAACTGAACGATCTATCGTAAAAAGGATCTGCATTTCGAGGCAGTTCGATGTTCATCTGCCCACAATGACAGCATTCGATTCCCCCCCACCCCCCCCGAACCCTCCCCGAACAGTACCTGTGTGGTGTCGATGCAGTCGCGCATAAACAGGTCCAGGATTATGTCCAGAGTATTATGTGATGTGTCTAAGAAGGAACGGCAAGGACGCGAGTTGACAACTCACTTAAGCACACCCTTTATTGCCCATTGGTCTCATGTGTTCTGAAGTCAATTCATTTCAACTGTGAAAATAACGCTTGCACCAAAGAAATTTAAAATGTATGTTGCGCCCCCGTCCGTGAAAAAGATATCAAACCAAACGAACAGCAGAACTAGTCAACTTCACACTGTCACAATCACAAATTTTAACGGTGCGGCTTGAAAGCTTTCATCAGGACATGACATAAATAGAAAATATTTCATTTATAAACCAAATACACAAAACCCCTTACCGGCCTAAGAGAAATGTACATGCCTGTCTCGAGAGTTGGAACTCGGAGACGTGTGTGAACACGGAAATTAAATACTTACCAGAAACAGATTGGTAATGCAGTGTTATGCACCAACAAATGATAAAGATGCATCTGTTAAGGAAGAATTTTACATGCAGCTTCAAAATATTATAAATAATGAAAGAAAGGGCAACTTTAAAATTTTGATGGGTGACTTGAATGCTAAGATAGGATCAGACAACACAGGTTATGAAGAAATTATGGGGAGACATGGTCTAGGAGTAATGAATGAAAATGGAGAATTGTTCACAAATTTCTATGCAGGTAACCAGTATGTTTTTGGTGGAAGTATTTTTCCCCATAAAAGAATACACAAGGCAACATGGGAATCACCAGACCATAAGACAACTAATCAAATTGACCACATATGTATTAACAAAAAGTTTAGATCATCCCTTTACGATGTTTAAGGCTTTCAGAGGTGCCGATGTATGTACTGACCACGGGTGATAAGTAAAATCAATTTGAAAACTACAAAGATATATTAACATCTTATATCATAGAAACAAAATAATGTAGGCTTCTCAGAGATAAAGAAATTAAGGGAACAGTTCTCAGTTACGGTCTCTAATAAGTACCAGGTGTTTTGCAGCAGTAAAGCTGAAGATGTCAACACAGAACAGTCTGCTTGGATCAGATCAAAGGAACTGGAATGAACTTGCGTAGAAGTCTCTTGGGCAAGAAAAGAACGGAAACATTAAGCCGGGATAACCACCAGAAACCATGTAAACTGATTAAAGATATGAAAGTAAAAATGTAATGTGGTTTCTCTTAATGGCACCCCACTCCAAGACAGTGGAGTCGTACACGTATTTAGGCAGTAATGTAGATAAAGATGGAGGAAACTGATAGAGATATTAATCATAGAATACAAAAGGCAAGAGGGGCTTTGAAGCACTAGGGAATTTGTAGGAGGTCAAAAGAAATTAAAAGAAATACTAAACTAAACAATGTTAATTCTAATGTAATCAGTACTATTTTATGGGGCGGAAACATGGAGAACAAACAGGCAATTACTAATAAATTACAGACATTCATTAACTGGTGCCTGCGCATAATAGAGGGAATAAAATGGTATGATAGAATAAACTAATGTAGAACTTTGGAGATAACTAAACAGGCTCCAGTGGATCAGGAGGTGAGGAAAAGACGCTGGCGTTGGATAGGGCACACACTGAGAAAACAGGAGAACAGCATAACTAGAATGTCTTTGCATTGGAACCATACAGTGGCATAGAATAAAGTAAGGCCAAAAAAACACATGGAGAAGAGAGCTGGAGAATGACACATAGAAAGACTGGGAGGACATTGGGAGAGCTCCATGCAATGGCGAAGGATAGAACGACTTGGCGTGAGTTGGTTGAGGGCCTGTGCTCCATTGGGGGATAGAAAGGCAGAAGAAGAAGAAGAAACAGAGTGAGAGGCAATGGCCGTAGCTCAAAAAATACGACATAAAGCTGTCTTGGACGTTCAGCCCATTATGCGATTTGGGCCCCAATAGATAGATCAGGCGGTTCTCTAGAGACTTACGGACTTTGTCATTGAGTGGCTAGACTTGATGGCCGCAGTTTCCTCGTCGAAGACATCTTCATGATAATGTGAACTAAAAATGCGGCCGCACTGGTTTGAGGGCACCGTTCTGCACATGGGAAAGGTGTCACTGGAACCGGTCAGATAGTCGTAGCTCTGTTTTACCCATGTTTCGTACCATGTCAACCGCCTTGATGTATCGGCTAGGCGATCGCCTGCAGATCCGAAGGTCGTGGGTTCACATCCGAACAGTACTGGACTTGTGTGTGTGTGTTTTCTTTTAAAATAACTGTGGCTGTTGGGTCAACCTAGCTTTAAATGTGTACCAAGTGCATTCCTGGTAAATAAAGGTGGTCTGTGTGATGCTGACCTCGTCACCTACCAGTTGTATGTGAGTGGACTTGATGTTTTTATCAGAATACTTCGGTTTTTGACCATATATGATTGTTTTCCCATTTATATTTTAAGACAAAGAGTTGCGCAGTTCGGTTGTTGAGTATCTCGGGTACATTTGTGCTCGTTCTCCAAGGTGGGTTGGTCGTCAGTACCACACCAACAATGGACCCTTATATGCCCTACGAACTTAAAAGATTCATCCCCTCCGCCCCCTCCCCCTCCCCCCACTAGAACCCTAAAAACCGTTGTAATATATTCATGGGCCTCTGGAAAAACTATTGTGTATAGTAGGGCCCAAGAAAATCACACATAGTAATGAAATATGATTAGTCACTTGACATACACAGATTAGCATGGGACGCTCATGCATGTGTTAATGGGCCCTTATGTAGGTGGTAATGGGGCCCTGTGTAGGTGTTAATGGGGCCCTTATGTAGGTGTTAATGGGGCCCTTATGTAGGTGTTAATGGGCCCTTATGTAGGTGGTAATGGGGCCCTGTGTAGGTGTTAATGGGGCCCTTATGTAGGTGTTAATGGGGCCCTTATGTAGGTGTTAATGGGGCCCTTATGTAGGTGTTAATGGGGCCCTTATGTAGGTGTTAATGGGGCCCTTATGTAGGTGGTAATAGGGCCCTTATGTAGGTGATAATAGGGCCCTTATGTAGGTGTTAATGGGGCCCTTATGTAGGTGTGAATGAAGACTTTATGTAAGTGATAATAGCGCCCGTATGTAGGTGTGAATGAGAACTTTATGTAAGTGATAATAGCGCAATAATATAGGTGTTAATGGGGCCATTATGTGGATGTAAACTGGGCCCCTTATGTCGGTGTTAACGGGGCCCCTATGCAGATGTAAACATGGCTTCTGGACAATTCTGGGCATGGCTTCTGGACAAATGTATGTTGCCCCCCCCCGACCCCCCCCCCCCCCCGGTTTTAATGCACCAAGCACGTGCTTATTGTATGTAAGACTCTATTGCCACACATTCAATGGACATATAAATGGTACACATGATGAGTGCACACATATACAACCATACAGTGGACGTATGTAAGACACATACATTCAACATTGACAACTACTATACAAAGGTGCAGGCGATATAAACTGTTCGCGGCGCAAGTCTTCTGCGTGTGTTTGATCCACTGCAAAGCTCAGCTCTCTCTCTCTCTCTCTCTCTCTCTCTCTCTCTCTCTCTCTCTCTCTCTCTCTCTCTCTCTCTCTTTCTCTCTCTCTCTCTCTCGCCTACATCCTAGTCAGTACAAGATGTGGAGAATGACTGGGGTGGCCCTGGGAGGGGTGGGGGACGCTGCACATCAAAATACAAATGACTCAACAACAACTGCATGAACAAAAACAGATAACCTACATACCGTGAGATTTCTGTGTGCCCGTGGATCCTCGCCTCGGGGCAGAACCTGCAGGGGAAAACAATAGCTGGACTCATTGATAGCAGCGTCACTCAGTAGACAGTGGAAGACAATAGTTGGACTCTCTGATAGCAGCGTCACTCAGTAGACAGTGGAAGACAATAGTTGGACTCAATGATAGCAGCGTCACTCAGTAGACAGTGGAAGACAATAGTTGGACTCAATGATAGCAGCGTCACTCAGTAGACAGTGGAAGACAATAGTTGGACTCAATGATAGCAGCGTCACTCAGTAGACAGTGGAAGACAATAGTTGGACTCAATGATAGCAGCGTCACTCAGTAGACAGTGGAAGACAATAGTTGGACTCAATGATAGCAGCGTCACTCAGTAGACAAGGGAAGACAATAGTTGGACTCATTGATAGCAGCGTCACTCAGTAGACAGGGGAAGACAATAGTTGGACTCATTGATAGCAGCGTCACTCAGTAGACAAGGGAAAACAATAGTTGGACTCATTGATAGCAGCGTCACTCAGTAGACAAGGGAAGACAATAGCTGGACTCATTGATAGCAGCGTCACTCAGTAGACAAGGGAAGACAATAGTTGGACTCATTGATAGCAGCGTCACTCAGTAGACAGGGGAAGACAATACTTGGACTCATTGATAGCAGCGTCACTCAGTAGACAAGGGAAGATAATAATTAGACTCAATGATAGCAGCGTCACTCAGTAGACAAGGGAAGACAATAGTTAGACTCAATGATAGCAGCGTCACTCAGTAGAAAAGGGAAGACAATAGTTAGACTTAATGATAGCAGCGTCACTCAGTAGACAAGGAACGATAATAGTTGGACTCTCTGATAGCAGCGTCACTCAGTAGACAAGGGAAGACAATAGTTGGACTCTCTGATAGCAGCGTCACTCAGTAGACAAGGGAAGATAATGGTTAAACTCATTAATAGCAGCGTTACTCAGTAGACAGGGAAAGACAATAGTTGGACTCATTGATAGCAGCGTCACTCAGTAGACAGGGGAAGACAATAGTTGGACTCATTGATAGCAGCGTCACTCAGTAGACAGTGGAAGACAATAGTTAGACTTATTGTTAGCAGCGTCACTAAGTAGACAGGGGAGACAATATTTGGACTCATTGATAGCAGTGTTACTCAGTAGACAGGGGGAAGACAATAATTGGACTCATTGATAGCAGCGTCACTCAGTAGACAAGGGAAGATATTGGTTGGACTCATTAATAGCAGCGTTACTTAGTAGAAGGGGGAGACAGATGTTGGGCTCATTGATAGCAGCGTCAATCAGTATACAGGGGGGGGGGGGGGTGGGACATTTGTTGGGCTCATAGATAGCTGCGTCACTCAGTAGACAGGGGAAGACAATAGTTGTACTCATTGATGGCAGCGTCACTCAGTAGACAGGGGGAAGACAACAGTTGGGCTCACTAATAGCAGCGTCACTCAGTAGACAGGGGGAAGACAATAGTTGGACATATTGATAGCAGCGTCACTCAGTAGACAGGGGGAAGACATTAGTTGGACATATTGATAGCAGCGTCACTCAGTAGACAGGGGGAAGACATTAGTTGGACATATTGATAGCAGCGTCACTCAGTAGACAGGGGAGACAGATGTTGGGCTCATTGATAGCAGCGTCACTCAGTAGACAATGGAGACCGATGTTGGGCTCATTGATAGCAGCGTCACTCAGTAGACAGGGGAGGCAGATGTTGTGCTCATTGATAGCAGCGTCACTCAGTAGACAGGGGAGACAGATGTTGTACTCATTGATAGCAGCGTCACTAAGTAGACAGGGGAGACAGATGTTGTGCTCATTGATAGCAGCGTCACTCAGTAGACAGGGGAGACATATGTTGGACTCATTTATAGCAGCGTCACTCAGTAGATGAGTCCCACTTCGGCACGGTATCTGGCCACAGGATCTGTCTATTTGTGGTCCAGGGGACTATTCTAGAATTGCCGATTTCCACCTTCCAGATAAGTGAAGCTTCTACTGCACCAGCCGCAATGTCATTTAATGCCATCAACTGCAAGAGATGTGGCATTAAATACATTCGGTGAAACGGGTCTACGGCTGGCTGACAGGTTTAGACAACATCTTTTGGATGTGCAGAATGGTGTCCTGAAACCAGTACCGTTGCACTTCAATTCCCAGGATTACCAAGGTGTCCTCGACCTGGAGGTGACAGCCATTAAATCTAGCCACTCCAGCGCAAGACTCTAGAAAATCGCTTTATTTACACTATGGGAACTTTAACACCCAAAGGACTGAACTGCCAATACTGTTGCATCTGAAATCCTAGGGGACTGAATCAGCTCCACTGCAATCACCCCATTTTTACATCATCACTTAACTTTAACAGTGTGGGAATGACCCGAGTTTAGTGATTTCAAATCTTGTTTCATTGATTTACTTGACCAACAATTTACTAAAGGAAAGTTAAACAGGTGTGACATGAGAGGACTTACTGCTATCTTTATTTTCCTGATCAACCTGGTCGGTGCAGTGCAGCAACACCGTGAAGTAGTTCGGTCTATGGATGTAATCTCGATACCCTGGAACATTCAATAAACAATCATGACTGCATCGTTCATACAAGTATCTAAACAAACAACAACAGCAACACACACACACACACACACACACACACACACACACACACACACACACACACACACACACACAATCACAAACATGTGACTAAAATAAACAAACAACAACACAAAGGTATCTAAACAAAACAAAAACAACAACACGAACAGACCAGCACATGAATCTAAACAAACAACAACAAACACACACACATGTGTCTAAACAAACAATATTACACATACGGGTGACTAAACAATCAGAAACACCAAAAAACACACACACAGGTGACTAAAAAAATGACAACAACAACACACACATGGGACTAAAAAACAATAAAAACAATACAAATACGGGTTACTGAACAAACAACAACACACACACAGAGGTGACTAAACAAACAACAATACACAAACAAAGAGGTTACTAAACAAACAAATAACAACACTCACACTTGTGACTAAACAATCGACAACAACACACACACAGGTGACTAAACAAACAACAACAACACACCCGCAGAGGTGACTAAACAAACAACACACGCACACACACAAAGAGGTTACTAAACAAGCAACAACACACACATGTGACTAAACAAACAACAACAACACACACACACTCAAAGAGGTTACTAAAAAAAACACGCACAACAAACGACAACAACAACAACACACACACACACACTGGTGACTAAACAAACAACAAAAACAACGCGACTAAACAAACAAACACACAGAGGAGCCGCTGTGGTGTAGCGGCTAGACACTGCATCTGCGGGTCCAAAAGTCGCGTGGTTTTAACTCAGAATGAAGCTAGAGGTTTTAAAAATGACTATGGCTCCCAGGTGGACCTAAATGGGTACCAGGTGAAGACCCGGGAAGTAAAGGCGACCTCTGTGATGTTGACCACATCACCCACCGAGTGCCGAGAGCTGTATCAAATATGGGTCTAGTCCTTTGAGCGCAATTCGCCTGAAGCCGTGGTGAAGGGTCTTTTACTTTACATAAGCACATATCTGACTGATTTTATGGGAGGCACATGCCCTACAACTATCATGTTCACTCCAGGGTTTGGGGTCCCATTGCTCCGACCAGCGGGAATCGATTGAGTGCTCCCCCCAACAAGCATGTCGCAAACAGAGAGTGAAGATCGATATGCTAAATTCTAATGAAGTTGGCTGAAAGGTGCGGATAGTGAGGACTAATTAAAACCCAACAAGGCATTTAGAGACTCATTTAAGGGTAAACAAAGAAGAGGAAGATATCGTCACAGACCCTGAGTCTAGTGTGTGGTGCGACACTGTGAGCTGCGGATTTCATTTTAAATGCTTTTCGGCTGTGCCCACTGTTGTTTGTCTTGTGAACTGGAGGTTCAGAAGCATGTTGCCAGAGAATTGTTGGTGCTTTATGCGGTGAATGCAACTAGTGATGTGTTGTAACTGTTGCTTCTACTGCCTTTCTACTGTCGGACTGGTTTTTTTTTTTTGGCACCTCTGACGGCTGCCTTATACATTATATGATTGTGTTCGGCGACATTAGTGAAGTATTTATGGCGACTTGTTAAAATGAAACAAACAATAATGACCGCTGTTCTTACAATAATTCTAAAATGACTCCATGGACCTATACTGGAGCTACCAGAGACAACTTTCAAAAGTGAAAACAGCTCCCAGAAGTTTCATCCAAAGGTTATGTTTTGAATACGCCCCCGGAGAGACAGAGATTTTCTAAGGCCATCCAGGTGCAACCTATGCTATAAATGTTGCCTTATTTAACTTGACAGTTGCTAGCAACAGGTAATTCCCTGTCGGTCCTAGACTTGTGGGCACCTGTCTACCTTCCTCCAGACATTCACACGTCCAACGACGGGTCTGTTCAGTGTAAGCATTCTCCCGTAACGACCGCGCTGCCATCTTGTGCACGTCTTTAGCAGCGCGAACAAAAGAGATACAACTGATGAAAGCCCGCCAGTCGCTCCATCCGTTGTGATAATTACCTGCTTGATGGGCGTTGCCAAGTTTGTAATTACCTGTATCATCAACCCGCGAACTCTAGATCAGTTTTTCGCAATGTAGGGACCTACGCCAAATCGGGAGACAATGGGGGGATTTGCTTAAGGGGAGATCGGAGCATTTATGGTCATGTCTGATGTGCGATGAAGATGATCTTTAAAATTATCCCCCCCCCCCCCAAAAAAAAAATATACATATCAGTATATGGCGATGCTAGATGCGTGTGTTTGGACCGACCTGCACTCTGTGGCTGACACGGTCAATATGACGACGACCGCTTTTATTTAGGTAAAATATCCTTACGCCGCTCCTAGACTATGTGGATGGCGAGTTCATATTCTTACAGATGCAGCCAATAATCGCGAACACTCTCCTGCATGCAGTTAACTCGAGTTTCTTCATTCTTGATCAGTTGCGATGTTCCTCTATTTACCCCAGAGTGTTAACCCTGATACCCATTAACCAGAGGCTGGGTGAACCCCGGGAACATCCCGGTTTCGAACACCGGTCGTGGGCTGCAGAGAGTAGCAGCTAGATTTGAAAACGGGTCTCCTATCGACTGCGCTAACGCGGTCCCAAAATATATGACGTGTCGAGCAAAAGTGGTAGAATAAACTCGACACACTTATACATCATGTCAAAGTTTGTGTTGAGAGAATTTGACAAAAAAATGCCTGAGGAAAATGTTGAACATAAATGGGATGGATTCAAGAGTGGTGAAGAAATAAGGGAATATGTTTGGGCAACCACAGGCAACCAAAGATGGTGCTATACTGGGCACATTATGATCAGAGACAAGCAGAGAATCATCAAACAAGACAAACAGCGAATCACCAAACAAGACAAATAGAGAATCACCAAACAAGACGAACAGAGAATCACTATACAAGACGAACAGAGAATCACCATACAAGACAAACAGAGAATCACCAAACAAGACAAATAGAGAATCACCAAACAAGACAAATAGAAAATAACTATAAAAGACGAACAGAGAATCAGCAAACAAGACAAACATAGAATTACCAAACAAGACAAACAGAGAATCACCAAACAAGACAAACAGAGAATCACCAAACAAGACAAACAGAGAATTACCAAACAAGACAAACAGAGAATCACCAAACAAGACAAACAGAGAATCAGCAAACAAGACAAACAGAGAATCACCAAACAAGACAAACAGAGAATCACCAAACAAGACGAACAGAGAATCACCAAACAAGACAAACAGAGAATCACCAAACAAGACAAACAGAGAATCACCAAACAAAACAAACAGAAAATCACTAAACAAGACAAACAGAGAATCACCAAACAAGACAAACAGAGAATCACCATACAAGACAAACAGAAAATCAGCAAACAAGACAAACAGAGAATCACCAGACAAGACAAACAGAGAATCACCAAACAAGACAAACAGAGAATCACCAAACATGACAAACAGAAAATCACCAAACAAGACAAACAGAGAATCACCAAACAAGACAAACAGAGAATCACTAAACAAAACAAACAGAAACTCACTAAACAAGACGAACAGAGAATCACCAAACATGACAAACAGAGAATCACTAAACAAGACAACCAGAGAATCACCAGACAAGACAAGCAGAGAATCAGCAAACAAAACAAACAGAAAATCACTAAACAAGACAGAGAATCACCAAACAAGACAAACAGAGAATCACCAAACAATACAGAGAATCACCAAACAAGACAAACAGAGAACCACCAGTCAGACAGATGAATAGGAAATACAAGAATTGCGAAAGCGTGGACGACCACACACAAAGCCCACTCCTCCCCCGCACCTCCACCTCCTAAAAAAAGGAACGTTGAAGATAGAGACCTCTGTGATATGGAAGCGGTTGCAACATGACAGAACGGAGTGGAGGAATAGACTGCTACCCCTATGTGACATATAATGCTACAACAGGGCCCTGATGATGGAAAAGAAGTTGTTCTTTGAGTCCTCCTCATACAAAGCCTTGGAAAATAAACACTATTTCTTTGAACACTTTCTGTGCAATGGAAAAACGGGAAGAGTGGAAATTGAACATCTCACCTCGTGATTTGCGTGAAAGATTCAGATTTCCCATCTCTGCAGCTGGTGTCAATCAAGGGAAGATGTTTATTCCTAAAACAAGGAAACCAGATCTTTAAATCGCGCCAGATGACCTAATTTCCTCCCTGACTGCACATACAGCACAGCATGCCATTATCACCTCATACGTGGCAACATTCAGCTCACCTGTCCTCGTCTTTTATGCTACACCTGTCCTCAAGTTCTGCTCACCATTTCCTTTCGAATGGTTGCCAGACGTGGTGAGTACCTCAGCTTTCACCATCCCTACTCGTCTTGAGCCTAACATGATGTTGGGCGTGTGTATGTGAAATGTTGTTTATATTTCAGTGACCTCCCTTTCCTTTAGATGAGACATCGCAGTTATTACTCTTTGACACACAAGTTTTCGGTCACGTGGATTTGGGCTTTCAGCCATATTGGTAAAAAAATTGTGTGTGTGTTGGGGGAGGAGAGACAGGAAAAAAAAAACACCTACATACGAAATGCACTGTCCCCGCACGGTCACTAACAGCACAAGAGAATGGATTTGAATGGATTATATCGATAGACCAAGAATGAAATGGTTCGGCCATCTAGTAAGAATGAAGCCAGACCAAACCGCATATGAGACTTTCTACAGCAGAACATCTAGGAGGAAAGCGAGAGGAAGACCACGAAAAATATGGAAAAATGGCGTAGAAGAATGCGAATATATAAGCAAATCCATCACCCAGGCTACCTGAGAAGCGCAAGATAAGAACAGAAAACCACACCCCTGGGCTACAACCTGGTATCAGTGAGACACCAGAAGATGATGAAGAAGAAGATTTGTGTGTTAGTGTGTGTGTGTACGCACGCACGCGTGTGTGTGTTTAAGGTGAGGGAATCTGTTAGTGTGTAGAATTCTGGCAGGAGTCTGAAGAAATGTCACTCCTGGTACTGCTCTTTCCAGTGCCTACCTTTAGCAGAAACTTCCTGCAACGTGTCATCAATGACATCACCCGACATCCGCGCGCCGTGGCACCCGCTCACGTTACACCTCAGTTATACAGGTATCCAGCTGATGCTAAAACCGGCAGCGGCGGCAGATGTGGAGGCCAAGGTGGCCCAGTGCAGAGTTTTGACGGCAGGCAGGAAATCTCTAAACAAACAACAGCTTTCACTCTTAGAGTAGGGTCATACCGACATTGACATATAGAGACTT
>CAJHNH020006412.1:721823-733334 GCA_905116865.2 Candidula unifasciata | reverse complement strand
CACGTCTTCAGCAGCCCACAATAAGTCAAAATGATTTAGTTTTTTTTTTTTTTTATTGTTTTGTTGTATTTGCAATAATTTCTCTGTATTTACTTTTCCTGGGAAACTGATAAATTTTTTTTTTCATGGGTTCTGATTTTTATTTCGAATTTAATGTTTTGTAAAAAAAAAAAAAATGTTAAGACTGCCCAGTTGTATGAAAACAGAAGTTTCCTGTGTTATTTTCAGCACTTGTATAACTTAATTAGATAACAGATTACACTTTATAGTACCACGTAAATGACGTCTTTACAACTTCTCGCTATTTTAAAAAGGCCCCTACCAAATTTTTTTTTGTCGCTGGGGGAACCTTTCAGAGAAACAGTTAAGAGTTGGTCAAAACAAGAAACACAATTTTTGAAAAATACGTTTGGCGCTTTAAACTTTGTGCTGCGTAACTTTAAAAAAGCAATCCAAAAGGGTTTGTCGATTTTTTTTAACCTTGATAGCAACAAAAAAGAACCAAATAAGTTGAAAATTTGAAAATATAATATTTTTCATTCATTGACTTTCAAAAACTGGGGTTGGCTAATAAACAGCATCTTGTCTCGGAAGCTATTTTGTTCATATCACACGCCGGGGCGGTTTGGGAAAGAAAAATAGCAAAGGGGGCAGGGGTGACCAAGAAAAGAGGGGGTACAGGACATAAGTAAAATCTTTGGTATAAAAGATACGAGGCAAGGGGGGGGGCGAGGGGCCCGAGTTTCTTTTTGGAACAGAAATGAAGCGACTTTCTGCCGGGCCCCTTTACACGATATGCTGTTTTCCATTCAGCTGTGAGAAATTTTCGAACTCTCCCCAAATATGAAAAAAACGCACCGTCAAAAATTTTGGGGTTTGAGGGCTTAGATTCCCAAGCTTCTCTATAGCAGAGTGGAAGACTATCCCCTGGAAACACAGACTAGGGTGCACACACAAAAATCTCAATTTTTCCCCCCCTTGGGGCCCAGTTTTGCAGCCATAGGCGCTGCCTTATCAGTTGAAATGTGATCCAATTAATTTTGCGCCTCTCAGTAGGCCCCCCTGTACAGGATAGGAAAAAAAGTCTGTCCCTGTGATTGGGAGAAAAGGGAAAGCCCCCGAGCAAACCAGTACCCTTACCTCCCCCAGCAAAGACTGAAATTTGGTTGGGGGTCCCATTGCAAAAGGAAGTTTGGGGGGACCGGTGGGCCCTTTAAAGCACAATCCTATTTGTGACCCAGGGGATTTTTAGCATGAGATGCAAACCAAAAAAAAAAAGGCTAGGCGGTTTTCGTTCCCGGGGCCCGGGTGAGATCCCACTTAGGAATTCCTCAGTCTGACACACGGCAGAGTCAGTCTCGCTATAAACAGGCAAATGACTGCGGCGTCACGTTTATTTACAGGTGAACAAGAGCCTGTGAGAAGTCGTAGGTGCCAGCACAGAAACATAGAAATGGGAATTTGTGCTGGAATAGAGCATTCACATTCTGGTTGATTTAGTCTTCCATAGCCAACCTACTGGCTGCATTTCTAGAAAATGATCAAGTATTTTAGGATAGTTGCATGAGAGTTACATGAGAGTGGCATGAGAGTTGTATGAGAGATGCACGAAAACAACAAGTATATCCCTCACAAACAATGTTTGATATCGATGCATCATGATAATGCTGATTGTGCGATAGCTCTGACAGGGGTCGCTCAAGTATACCCCCTCCCCCACTTCTTCTTCCCTGCCTCAAGTTACTGCAGCGAAGTGTTGGGACAATCTGCAATGTTGTCTCTAGTATGAACGTCACTGTCTTTTGTAATTCACCCAGCGACACATAAAGTTTGACTTGCACCGATGTTTCTCTTGGTCTTGGCCAAAAGATTTGCCCTGCACCGATGTTTTGTCATGGCCAAAAGTTTTACCTTGATTTGTTGAATTTGGGTCAGTCTTGGAGGACTCAGGTGCCACTCCACATATGCTCATGTCCGATTTGCATATTTTAAATGTTGTGTACATTGTGGCTGCGAAGTCGATTGTGTCCTGTTCTAAGGTGTAGAATAATAACTTGCTCTGGTCTGTCCATAAAATGGTAATCGTCTTTTGCCAGTTTTGGTGGCTTTCTGATTAACTTGATTATTCTCTTCTTTTGTTGATAAAAGGCTGGTACGTCAGGTTGTTCTTCATTTGCACCTTCCTTAGCTAGTTTATCAGCGTTTTCATTTCCAGGAACTCTACAGTGGGATGGAATTCCTTGCATAGTTACCTTTACATCGGCGGCCTAGTTTGGAGAGTAGTGTTCGTATACCAGGTAGTTTTCCAGATTAGAGTGCTTGAAGCACCGCTCTTGCATCAGAACTGTCCGTTGGAGTCTACATGAGGGGGAAGAAGACTCACAAATAAATATTCCCATCTCACGGATGTCTCACCTGTAGAAAGTCCCTCACTTAATCTCCCGGTGCTGTTGATGTCTCACGTGAAGAAAGTCACTTACAAAAAAATCCTCCAATCCTCCGGTACCAAATAGTTAGTTATTTACAACACAAAACTAATGAATATGTCAGAGACAAAATATACAAGTCAGCGGGACAATCAGGAGCCTCTCTTGGCAGTGGTGAAACGTCGCAATTTAGCTTGGTTTGGGCACGTGGTGAGACGTGATTCGCTTGCAAAGAATGTACTTAAAGGAACTTTGGAGGGGTAGTCGAAGAAGAGGAGGGCAAAGAACTATCTGGAATGACAACATCAAGAAATGGACAGGACTAAATTATCACAGACTTATTCCTCAAACAGAAGACAGAAAAAGATGGCGGGTTTTATGTGCTAGTGCTTCCATTAATACACCTCCAAGACACTAATGGGTCAAGGGTTATGTTATGTTATGTTATGTTATGTTATGTTATGTTATGTTATGTTTTGTTATGTTATGTTACCCAAGATATCTCACCTGCAGAAAGTAACTCACAGATAAATCCCAGTCCCATAAATCACCGACACAAATGTCGCGACTCCACAGAAGATCAGCTACAACAGGTAACGGGCACGAGGGGCTCCAGCAGCTACCATCTACAGCACATTACTAGTACTGCTACACAAGGCAACCAGGCAGCGATACCTGGACGTCCCAGGCTTGTATTATCGTGAAGAGTTGGCGAGCATTCGCAGATCACCTGGTGTAGGTAGATGGTTGCTCGCTGGCGTACCTGTGTTCTCACCTGCCAATCAAGAGCGGGAAACTTTGTCAGAGATAGAATACGAGAGAGAAACAGCAATTTCCAGGGTCGGAGCACGCGCGGACAACAGCCTACCACATACACCCACCCACACACCCACATATACACACACAATCGTGTGTCAGCATTAACATAATTTATCGATCAAACGATGTTCGTGATAAATATACTTGTTGTTTTCATGAACCTCACTCTCATACAATCAGCCAGAAAATATTTATAAGATAACTCACGTCATTCGTGCAATTTTATATCCATGGTATCCAGTGCCTAATTTCTTTCTTTCATTCTTTCTTTCTTTTTTTTTTTGAGAGGCGGGAGTAGGGTGGGGGTGGGTGGGGAGATGGAAAGGAGGGGGAACCTCGGATATATTTTTTTTCTTTTTCTTCTTTTCTCCTTCCTAGAGTTATTTCTGCGAAGTGTCTAGGCAGATGTATGGATTTTTTTGTGTACTCTCTCCACTGCACAGAATAAGTTAGTCTTCATTTTTTTGCGGCAGTACTTGATATCGTTGACCTATATTCTGTAAGGATCTTTTTTTTTTTTTTTCTTTCTAGTGAATGCTTACAAAGGGTTAGATTGGCCAAATTCTAATTTTATTAGAATAGCCCTCTAAACATAGTTATACCACAACCGGCTTCAGCTGTAGGGCCGTGCTGTTGACGTCATCAGGTCAGGCTAACGCATTGTTAGCCTGACTAGGTGACGTCAGCAGCACGGCCCGTCAGCTGTAGCCGGTCGTGGTTATACATCTATGTGTCATAGGTGTACCTGTGGTGATTTCAGCTCATCATATGTTGATTTCTGTACCTACATTTCTTCTGATGTCAAGACTGGCCCTCGAGTCCCGATACCTTCAGGCTATAGGGCATACAGCGCTAGACCTATATTTTGTAAACCAATCGGCACACGGTTGGTGATGTGTTCAGCATCACACCGGTCGCCTTTACTTCCCAGGACTTTACCTGATACCTACTTAAGACTGGATTGACCAGAGAGCCAAGGTGGTTTTTGGAAAAAAATGTGCAGCTGCATCAGCACCTCGCCTTCCGATTCGCAGACAAGCGTTTAGCCTCTACACCACGGCAGCTGTCGGAAAGTGTAGTAGTAAAATGTTATTGCATTCCGTCTATAGTCTTTAAAAAGACTTCTGCTTGAGCGAGTTAAGTTAGTTGCGTATCCTTTACAGGACGTTGCAGAACCAACCCTAACAGCCCCTGGCTGTTGTGTGGTTTCTCTAGGCAAGTTACATCCAGTAGTTTGCCATTGCTTCTGGACGGTCGGCTTTCTTGATACCACTGTCGAAACCAACGCAAGGCGCATTGCCTGCAGCTGGGATCGAACCTGGCATCCCGACATTACGAAGCGAAGCGTTCGCATCGACTTAGTCACAGAGCACTTGAGCGAGACTACACCATTTTAAATGTCTCTGCCCTGGGTAATATATCACAAAGATAAGAAACACAAACACTACTTGTCAAACAGCTCAATTTAAATTGCTATAGCAACAACAAAAAACAACAACAAAATGTATTTACATGTGTCTAATTGACAGCTACAACCGTTACATGGTTTTGTTAGAGTAGTTTCGCTTGAATACGAATCTCCAGAGAGTAGCCGTTCCTAAATTAAAACTTCAGAACGGGCCTGGCGGGAAAATGGCAATTATCTCTTTATAACTTTATACCAAAAGGGCGACCATTTAATAATATACAGTGCATTCATCTTACAAATTATTGTTTTCCACCCTGAAAAACCAATACTCCAATTTACTGTTGTATTAATGTCTGATTTTGTATTTTTTCGGTGCCACAAAGGTTGACACTGTGTCGTTCTGTACATTTCCCTACAACCACTTGTAATATATTCTTTATATAATTATTTAAGCAGAGTCTGCTTTGTCTGTTTGTTGTCGTTTATTATCTGGGTTTCTGCCATTTATTGTCTGTTTTTGCTCTGTTTATTGTCTCTTTATTATCCATCTAACCAGTGACAACTTTACACGTCCAATCATTCGGGGAAATAGTTCAGATTATATTATTGCCAACTCAAGGATTCCTTGTGCGTATTATTAAGGACTTTAATTTGTAAGTAGTTATTCGATTCTATGTGACATTCGTGTAGGTTCTGCAACATCCCTAGGGCAGAAGTGGAGCGCAGATAAAACAAAGGACTGAAAAGTGGGAATATTTGACACATGTAATTAAAATGATATGAACGAATGAACGATGCGGATGGCAGCCATGCTTTTCCTAATTCTAGCGGTGCCAATATTTCTGGCAGGATAATCTGCGTCAACATCGGTTTGTCATGAGGTTAGTTTGACCCTTCCTTGAACCTACTCATAAATTTGTGTCATACTCCCTTCCCCCACCCCCCCCCCCCCCCCCACCCCCCCCCCCCCGGGCCACCTAAAGTTTTTTTTAAAAACCCACACACCTATTTTTCTAGAAATTGTAGGTTGAAATTACAAACAATTATAATTGGATGACACCACATCCAATAAATGGATGAAAAGCTGGACTGAAAAGTGACCTTCTAGAAGCTATCATTACATTTAAGGCAGGACCGTGTCGAGCCCTGGAAAGTGCTTGAGGTTACCTAGCAACACGATGCGATGGCAGCCATAATATCAACACTCTCCACATTCATCCACATTAGCTGCACTATCGCATACGCGAACCGCAAAATAATCAACAATGATAACAGCATCAACAACAACCAGTATATCAATAAATTCAGCCTGCCAGAATTTTCTGGAAGCAGCAAATACGCACCCGATGCGGACCACGTGACCGATTTTGTCCACTGGACATTCGTGTTTATCGTGACGCCATCAATATCAGTGCTGGGGATCGTAGGCAACACTTTCAGCGTCATCGTCCTGGCCAAACATGGCTTCCGCAAGAGCTCCAACATCCTGCTTTTCACTTTGGCCATTTCCGATATTCTTTTTATGATCGGGGTAAACGGGCCCCCCAAAGGCTATTTATGAGTGGGGCGCTGGGGGCTTCCAGTATCCAGAACCCAGCGCCCGAATACTGTATTACTTCTATCACATCTTCGATAGCCTCAACTGGGGCAGCGGACCGGCATCGCTGTGCATCCCTCCTCTTATAACTATTGAAAGGCTGATTGCTGTATTTCTACCGCTCAGGTTCCCTTCTATCGTGACTCCACGGAGGACAATCATCGCTGCCCTCATACCCAACCTCTTCTTTTACGGAATTCAGATATACGTCCGCACCTGGTTCCAGTTTGCCTACGTCTTTGACATTTCCCGGAATGCCTCCGTCGGGATCGCGATAAGAACAGGCGTGTACTGGTCTCAGAGACACGTCTCCAAGGCGCTGGAGATTGTGGTCAACTCTCTCATCGGACTGGTCATTTTTGTGGGCTTCGGCTGCGTGGCCATTGGCATCAAGGTGAAGCTAGCCGCCATCAGGAGGCTCAAGATGACCAACAGTACACGAGCTGGCAAGAAGACCAGGGGTGACCATTCTACATCGCGAACTACCAAGATGCTGTTGTGTCTGTGTGTGTTTTACACAATCGTATGCTCTCCCATCAGCTTGTCTACCATCATGCCAGATCTCATGGTGTTCCCGGTCTTCATAGAGAACCCCAACTTCCGGTCTGTCGGTGTGTTTGTCTACCATATCTACAAATTCCTCTTCGCCGTCAACGGATCCGTCAACTTTGTCATCTACGTGGCCATGTGCAAGAACTTTCGAGACACCTTTTTAGACCTGTTCAGGAGAAAGTAACATTAGGCTCTTTCTAGAGTGACTAAACATTAGGCTTGTTCTGCAGAGACTAAACATTAGACTTGTTCTATAAAGACAAAACATTAAACTTGTTCTAGAGAGAATAAACATTAGGCTTGTTGTAGAGAGACTAAACATTAGACTTGTTCTAGAGAGACTGAACATTAGACTTGTTTTAGAAAGACAAAACATTAGACTTGTTCTAGAGAGACTAAACATTAGACTTGTTCTAGAGAGACTAAACATTAGGCCTGTTGTAGGGAAAGTAACGTTATATCTGTTGTAGATTAGATCTGTTCTGGAGAAAGTAACACTAGCCCTGTTGTAGATATGTAACATTACATCTGACATAGAGAAAGTAACATTAGGCGTGCTGTGGACAAAATAACATTAGATTTGCTCTATAGAGAGCAACATTAGACATATTCAACACAGTGTTACATTTGTTCTAGAAAATATAACATTAGATATGATCGAGAGAAAATAATATTATACCTGTTGAAGAGAGAGTGACATTAGACATGTCATAGACACATCTAAATTAGACATTTTGTAGAGAGAGAGAGAGAGAGAGAGAGAGAGAGAGAGAGAGAGAGAGAGAGAGAGAGAGAGAAAGAGAGAGAGAGAGAGAGAGCATAATATTGCCACTTCCAGAGAATAAAATTAGATCTGTTTCAAAGAAAAAAACAAAAAATCCGTTTAGGAGAAATGATCATTAGACCAGTTCTAGAGAAAGTAACATTAGAAATATTCAAGATAAAATTACATTATACCTGTGTAAAACAAAATAACAGCAGACATGTTCTAAAGAAAGTTACATTAGAACCATTTTAGAGGAAGTAACATTAACTGTGTTTGTTAGGTCGAGATTGTTATAAATATTTAATGAAAAATCATGGTTTGCTGTAGAGCATAAAGTTGAATTGAGAAAATTATGAGCGTTTAAAAAAAATTGGCTATAGAGCGCCATGTTGAATCCACTCTTATGGGAACATTGGCTGTAGAGCGCCATGCTGAATCCACTCTAATGGGAACATTGGCTGTAGAGTGCCATGCTGAATCCACTCTATTGGGAACATTGGCTGTAGAGCGCCATGCTGAATCCACTCTATTGGGAACATTGGCTGTAGAGTGCCATGCTGAATCCACTCTTATGGGAACATTGGCTGTAGAGTGCAATGCTGAATCCACTCTATTGGGAACATTGGCTGTAGAGCGCCATGCTGAATCCACTTTATTGGAAACATTGGCTGTAGAGCGCCATGCTGAATCCACTCTATTGGGAACATTAGCTGTAGAGTGCCATGCTAAATCCACTCTATTAGGAACATTGGCTGTAGAGTGCCATGCTGAATCCACTCTATTGACAACATTTACAGAAAAACCGACGGTCAAACTACAGCCTGTAATTACCACGTTGGTCGTGACAAAAGGGCATTGATTTTCAGGATTTAGAGTCACATTTCTAGAGCCGTCGATACAGACTTTGCAAGTTAGGATTGGTGTTGGGGGGGGGGGGGGGGGGGGGGGGGGGCACTAAAGAAAAATCATCTACAATCCTATCGAGAATTTGAATATGGATTTTCCAAACGAGAGCCCAGCGTTCCTAACCGTTCGACCAGTCGTTTCTCCACCAGGTTTTAAAGCTAGCTGTCTGTTATTGTGGTTTTTCTAGGCAGATTTTAAGTTAGGAGTTTGACATTGCCTACTCAACGGTCAGCTCTCGGTACCACTGTTGAAACCTATGCAAGGCGTTTTGCTGCCAAACTGCCTGCAGATGGGATCGAAGCAGGCACTCCGGCATTACCAAGCGCGGTCGCAACGTCTAAACACATTTGATGACGCGTCAAACTGATTGTCGTCAAACTGATTGTTTCCTGGTATTAGGAATGGTGAATAGGGCACTAAGTGACCCCTTGCCATTTAGACACAACGGAGCAAAGCTGAGGTCGACCTCGCAAGCCATGGATAGACAGAATATCAGAGGCCGTAAATACCAGCATCTGCGTAGCACATACCTAAGCTGGCGCCTGATGACTCTTCAAGACCTCACACTAAAAGGTAGAACATGACTGGAGAAGGAGAAGAAGACACAGAAATAACACAGCTTGGGATAGTCGTTTGTGCTGTAAACTAACAAGCATACATTGGGAGGTTTGGGGAAGGTCTCCGTGACCAAGGTGTTTGCCTCGCTCTCTGAAGGTTGTGGGCTCGTTTTACGGCTGTGTCATTCGGTTCACGAGCGCACCTTTTACGTACACACATGGGGATCGTCGCTGGAACTAGAGAGTTCGTGCTTTATGCGACGCTCTCGGCAGGCGGCTAGCCTTTGCCTGTCAGAGAGAAAGTGTCAGACTGAATATAACCAGATGCTATGAAGTCAGTCTTCCCGACTTTAAGCTTTTTTTTTTTTTTTTACTAATACATCTACATCTTTTTTGTTAACCGTCTGTAAGCTCTGGCGTAAAGTCTTGGTTGTTTGTCCATTTGGACTTCGGGTTTGAACCAGGCCCTGAGTTTGACATGTACGTCTGTTATTTGTGTACTTATTTGTGTGCAGCTGGCTGGTCTGGGCAGATTTACTCAGAATTCGAAGGAAGTCCCCAATTAGTCTACTCCTACGACATGCTTGTAGGGGAGACAGCGGGTCTGTCTTTTTTATTTTCCCACAATAGGTACCTGAAATCCACACGGTTACTGCAGGAGACAAGGAGAGAGTAGGCAAATGGGGAGGGGAGGGGGGGGGGGGTTGGAAAGCTAAATGCGCTAAAGAATCCACGACGCGGAACCTGCAAGCAAGTTACAGTAAAGATGCATCTTTTCCCGTGGCAACTTATGAATGTCTTATTCCTCTTTGCGTTCACCAGCTATAAACACTGGTGGAAAGTTCTGGTTGTTCGTCCACTTCTGGACTGCTGTCCTGTTCCTGAGTGTTGCGTGTGTATCCGGTTGACAGATCTGACACATTTGTGTGCAGACTGCTGGTTCATTGCCTCTCAGGCAGATATACTCTGACTTTAAAGGAAGCTCCCAGTTAGTCGACTCTTACGACATTCTTGTGGGTAGGCAGTGGGTCTGTTCTTGTTTTTTTCTCAATAGGGCCCTGGAACCCACATGGGGAACTTATGGATGATAGCCATTTACTATTGTTACATCTTTGAAGACAGAAACAAGGAAACTTTTGAACTAAACTGCTACAAACCAATTGTTAAACGTCGTAGATCAAGAAGAAGAGAAACACCGATATCATACAAGATCTGAGCCTCTGGGACAGCAGTTCTCAGCCTGCAGGTCGCGACGCTTTTTGTAGGGGGGGGGTCGAACGACCCTTTCCCATGGGTCACCTAAGACCATCGCAAAACACATATTTATTGAAATTATGAAGAAAAATAATTGTTTGGAGGTCGCAACAACATGTTAGTAAAGAAAATTTCCCTTTTCAAGCCGTTTAGGCGCATCAGGCATATAGGAAGAGCAGCCATATTTTCACAGACCAGTCAGCACTAGGTGGGTAATGTGGTCAGCATTATTCTGGCCATCTTTATTTCCCCAGGACATTCATCCTGGTATTCATTTTAGGCTAGGTCGACCTGCCACGCCCCATACCACGATACAAATTTACGCAGCCAGCAGGGAGTTACGATCGCAGTAGGAGTACGGAATTACGAGTCGGACCCGCAAGCCTGAACCACGGACGCCGCCTCCACAACATGAAGGAGCTCTATCAAAGGGTCAAGGCATTAGGAAGGCTTAGAGCCACTGATCTAGGAGAACTGGCTCATAAACAGCATCCTGCCCGAAAGCTGATGTATTTTGGCCATATTAAACCACTGATCTAGGAGAATTGGCTCACAAACAGCATCCTGTCCCGACAGCTGGTGTATTTTGACCATGTTAAACCCCTTATCTAGGAGAATTGGCACATAAACAGCATCCTGTCAGAAAGCTGGTGTATTTTGACCATGTTAAACAACTGGTCTAGGAGAATTGGCTCATAAACAGCATCCTGCCCGAAAGCTGATGTATTTTGACCATGTTAAACGACTGGTCTAGGAGAATTGGCTCATAAACAGCATCTTGTCCCGACAGCTGGTGTATTTTGGCCATGTTAAACGTCATGCTGGTCTGGTTACAACAGTGATATAAGGTGCAGTTTCCCGAAAACGATACAGAGGCCGACCTTCATGAAAGTGGATGAAAGACATTGTAGACACACTGTCTATGAAGGAACATAGGGCTGGAGAATTTGTTAGAGAAAGGTGGCTTTCAGGTGTGTCGGGGCGAGAGCGACGTTCTGGGAAGGACTGCTGATTGAAGATTAAATGTACAGAAGATTCGAACCTGCCCCTTACAAATGAAAGAGTATCCATAAGTCATGGTACGACTAATTAAAGGTTTCATCTTTGCCTGATAAACTAGACACGTGAGGACTGTGGTAGTTTACTAGTTAGCACGTTGGCATGTTTTCCTGAAGGGTGTATGTTCAAATCTTTCTCACCAGAAAACAAAACAAAAAGGAGAGAGG
>CAJHNH020006412.1:641823-716823 GCA_905116865.2 Candidula unifasciata | reverse complement strand
GTTAAGGTTCAAACCCACACCCTCACTATATCAGTGTATTTACCCACGTGGGCGCGCGACACAGGCAGACGCATAAACCAAAACAAACAGAGACACGCAGACATCGTATAATATGTATACCGATAGAGACACACACAGATACACACAATGCCACACAGTCACTTACAGCCACAGACAGACACATATACACACACAGACACATAATGGCACACACACACACACATACATACATACAAATACACTCACAGATGCACAAACTCTCACACAGACACACATGCGCAGGCGCACATACGTTCTCAAAAAGACACACACACAGATACCCACGAAGCCACACACACACACAGACACGCGCAAACATTATATAATAGACACACCCATAGAGACTCACCCAGACACACACAAAGCCACACACACAGACACACCTACAGACACATAATGACACATACACACACACACACACACAGAGATATACACACACATACTAACACACCCATCAACGCACAAATACTCTCACAAACACATACACACACAGACGCACGCACACGTTATAAAAAAACGAACACACAAGTACACACGAAGCAACACTCAGAAACACACATCCACAGACACACGCAGGCATAGACACACATACACACACGCAGAAAGAAACACCTACAGACACAACATAGATACACACAGACAGACACACACACACAGACAAACACGCAGCCACATCCACACATATACACATACAAACATACACAAAGACGCACACTAACAGAAACACACGCAGCCACACACGCTTACAGACACACATACATATGCACATAAAAACGCTCATATAGACTAACCAACACAGACACGAACACAGACACCATACAGACTGACACACAGACACACGCCCACACACAGAGACATACACTTACACACACAGACCCACAAGACATACAAACAAACTTATACAGTTACCCATACATCCACCCATACATACACTCATACATACACAAAATCATACATACACAAACACGCCTACACATGCATGCATGTCACACATTTACGCATAAATACATACATATCATACACACTGTAATTAATTAGAAACTAGTAATGTATTGTGGATTATTAACTTCATTTAAGGTGGCATATAATCACTGGTAATTATGAAATGAAAGAGTTTGCGGTTAAATGAGTAGGGACTCTTTGTAGTTTTCAGATCGAGTGGAAGATGGTTTCATACTTAGCTGTTGATAAGACATACTTTATCATTGTGAACTCTTAACAAATTACTTAGATGTTGACAAGACATAATTTATCTGTGTGAACGCTAAACACATTACTTAGGTGTTGACAAGACATACTTTATCAGTGTGAACACATTATTTAGCTGTTGACAAGACATAATTTGTCGGTGTGCACTCTTAACACATTATTTAGCTATTGACAAGACATACTTTATATGTGTGAACTCTTAACACATTACTTAGCTGTTGACAAGACATACTTTATCAGTGTGAACAAATTATTTAGCTGTTGACAAGACATACTTTATCAGTGTGAACTCTTTACCCATTATTTAGCTGTTCACAAGACATACTTGTGAGTGTGTCTGTGTGTGTGTGTGTGTGTGTGTGTGGGAATGTTTAACAAACTATTCAACCAATGGAATACTACGAGGGGAAGTCAATAATTAAGTCACAGTTTGAAAACCGTTTACTTTTATACATTCACTGTCCCTTTATTTTTCAACCTAATTTCCACCAAATTTGGTGCTCTTGTCCCATCGTTTTATCAGTCCTCCCAAATCTGCTACATAGAACTGCGTGCTCTGTTTTCTAGACCATTTTTTCACTTAACATTCAACTTCTGCGTCATTCGTGAAATGTCTCCAGCCAAGGTGGTTTTCAGTGGACCAAAATGGGGGAAACTGCTAGGGACAAAGTTGGGGCTTTCAGATGAATTTGTCAGTAGTTCCCACCCTAAACATTTAATGACAGACAGACAGACAGACAGACAGACAGACAGACAGACAGACAGACAGACAGACAGACAGACAGACAGACAGACAGACAGACAGACAGACTAGGGCTGTATCGAATATTCGCTTCGTATTCGCTTCGGGGCCGAATATTGGACCTAATAACTATTCGGTATTCGGTCGAATAGTTGCGGTCGGGCCGAATACGAATAGTGGTTACCTTACACCGGTTCCTGGACTGGTAGAAATTAAACATATCAAGATTTCCCACCTTGGTTCATACTGTCCAGTGTTATCTCTGTGCACCACCTACGAGCGTACCAAGTGAACGTCTGTTTAGTACAGCTGGAAATACCTTCAGTGAGACAAGAAGCTGCCTTAATGCTGACAACATGGAACGATTGTGTGTGTGTGTGGAAAGCTAATGCCGCTTTCATGGATTAATTAAGCTGTCAGTGACAATTTACAAGTTTAGTTACTTGTTATAAAACTAAGAATACTTTCATTCCTATGTATTAGTTACCACAGACTGACTGACTGAAGAATGCAAAACATGAAATGTATTTAAATGTTTACTATTCTGCACTACATTGTGCGAAGTAAAATGTCAGCGTACATTTGACATTATGGATGTTTTCATTTTGGATCTATTTTATACACGAAAGTGGAAGAATGGGCCTCAGTGTGAATAGTGGGAAGACAGAAGTAATGGTGGTATCAAAGAAAATAATTACTCCTAAATGTGTAATAAAAGTCAATGGTTTTATTTTGGGACATGTACGGAAATTTAAGTATCTGGGCACATGGATAACATCAGATGGAAGATGCATTTCTGAAATAAGAAACAGAATAGGACAGGCAAAAACTGCATTTTATAAAATGAAAAACATCTTATGCAATATATCTTTGTCATTGAAGGTTAGAAAAAGAATTCTTGCTTGCTACATACATCCAGTGTTAACATATGGCTGTATGTCCTGGACAATCGGTAGGCAGGCCAAACAATTTCTTGAAGCCTCAGAGATGTGGTATTACAGATCAATGCTTAAAATACCCTGGATAGTGAACGAACATTGAACCGAGGCGAGCGGTGCTTACTACAAGAAGGCTGGTAAACCAGCAATGAACTGGGTTGAGCAGTGCTCACTACATGAAAACTGATGAACAAACATCAAACTGGGGCGAGCGGTGCTTACTTCAAAAAGATTGGTGAACGAACATCGACCTGGGGCGAGCAGTGCTTACTGCAAGAAGACTAGTGAACGAACATCGAACTGGGGCGAACCGTGCTTACTACAAGAAGGCTGGTAAACCAGCAATGAACTGGGTCGGGCAGTGCTCACTTCAAGAAGACTAGTGAACGAACATCGAACCGAGGCGAGCGGTGCTCACAGATTTAGTATTACATAACAATGGACAGCCAAAATAATAAATAAAAGCAACCAAGAAGTTTTGATAAACGCGGGAGCCCGAAGACAACTACTCACAGACATCAGAAGGAGACAGTCATGATTTTTCGGCCATGTTATAAGAGAGGGAAAATGGAACTTGTGGTGACCACTGGAAAGATATGTGGAAGGAGAGGTAGAGGAAGAGAAGATTCTTGACAGTCTTGTTGCATGGCATGGAGGTGTGTAAACACACGAACTAATACATGCTGCAGGAGATCGCAGATTGTGGCGAGGCATAATCGCCTATACCAGTCGGCAAAGCACCTGATGATGATGATTCACTATTCGTATTTGTATTCTTATTCGGCCGAATAGTTGGTCCAGTTATTCGTATTCGGCCGAATAGTGAAAATCACATACATACATACATACATACATACATACATACATACATACATACATACATACATACATACATACATACATACATACATACATACATACATACATACATACATACATACATACATACATACATACATACATACATACATACATACATACATACATACATACATACATACATACATACATACATACATACATACATACATACATACATACATACATACATACATACATACATACATACATACATACATACATACATGCATGCATGCATGCATGCATGCATGCATACATGCATGCATGCATGCATGCATGCATGCATGCATGCATGCATGCATGCATGCATGCATACATACATACATACATACATACATACATACATACATACATACATACATACATACATACATACATACATACATACATACATACATACATACATACATACATACATACATACATACATACATACATACATACATACATACATACATACATACATACACATACATACATGGAAACTCAGAGGGAGGGAGAGAGGGGGGTAGTGGCGAGTCAGTGGTCAGAGTGGTCAGAGAGTGGAGTGGGTGTGAGATAGAGTGTGGAGATAGTGAGTAGTGTGTTTTAGAGTGGAGAGAGAAGGCGAGGACGGATAAAAGAGAGAGCTGGTGAAAGAGTGAGTATTAGAGGGTTAGAGAGAGATTGAGAGAGAGGGGGAGAGATATAGAGAGAGAGAGAGAGATAGAGGGGGTGAAAACACAAGATGAACATACACAGGCACACCTGCTCTATAGAAATCAAACATAAAGAATATAAAAGTAAAACCTAAAATGATTCGCAAAGAACATCTTCTTTATCTAAAGAATCACAGAGGATACACAGAATACTATCACAACAATAACCATCACATTTACTAAGTGCTACTTTTCCTATTTTGCTTCACAATGACCTATTTGAACCGCGGCACTGTGAAGAGAGGCTTCTCACGCCGCTTCGGTTATAATTGTGGTGAGCAATCTGGCTGTTATTGCTTAGATGTTTATTTATGAATTTAATTATTTACTGCTGATTGTCTTCCAAGCCTGACTGGTCTTTCATTGGCCGGGTCTGGTAATCTGGTAAACTTAGTTTCAGTTTCATAGCAAACGGGACAGCTCATAGTTGCTTCGCCCCTGTGCCAGCGAAAAACACAGTGTCCATCATTGTCTCTTGTGGAAAAATTGTCACAGACTGCAGTCTCGTCATTTCCACTAACACACACATGCATTAAAAGCATAAGGCAGCCCTCAGGAGTGCTGACACAAAAAGCCTGACGTTAGAAATTCGGCTCATCGTCGACGGAAGCTGTTCAGTTTTTGTAGCATAGCCTAGCAGCTGTCATGTTGTTGCTGGTTGGGCATTTTTCACTCGCTGTTTGGGTCTGTTTAGCACCAATACATGATGATGTCGTATGACAGCCCACACCCCTCTAGTCATGGACCTGTCCATATCTTGTCACCTCTATGCAAATTAGGCACTTTTAAATCTTGGGCTTTCCTCAATAGGTAAATAGTCCTTATTTTGTACTTGTGTGACAAGACACATACACCTAAAATGCAATGTCTGAAACGATTCAGTGTCCCTTGAATTGTATATGTTTGTTCCTGTCCAAAATTTATGTAGGCAAGCGTCAATGCCTCGGGACCATAGAGGTGTGGCTGTGGTTATGGGAACAGCATCTACAATGACTGTACAGTAGAATGCGGGAATGGTAGTGTATGCCACTTAGTCCACATAGAAACGTTATATCTTTTTTGAGTTGAGTTGAATTGAGTCAAGAATTGAAATTACAGCACTCGGGGCATTCCCGTGCGTGCTCCGTCCTCATATTTAGCAGCCAGCGCAAATTTCCAATACTGATGGTATCGCACTATCATTCTGAGACTTGTTTTCTCTTGGACGTCACCTCTCTGTAACTTGCTGCAGCCGGCTTCTTTCAACTGCGACGGTCCATCACTGTCTGCCTCCAAAGGAGTCAGTCTGCAGCTGATCTCTCCCAAGTGTTTCTGTCAGTGTTCGTGTATTCTAAGTCGCGTTAGCATATGTCCTTATAGCGTAGCTTTGGCCTTCCTGCAGGTCTTATCCCTGTTACAGTTCGCCACACGGGAAATCCTTTGGAATGAGGTCGTCCTCCATGCGAGAGAAATGTCTATCAAAGGATTAACACCTCAGGGATGTGAATCACACAGGGACAAATCCAGAAACCTAGTTCAAACATATAAGTTAGTTGTGTATCCTTTACATGAGGTTGCAGAATCAACGTCATCATGTTTTTGCTATATTTGATTTTAATAGACAATTTAAGTTCAGTAGTTTGCCATTGCTTACTCAACCATCGGCTCTCCAAACCACTGTTAAGGCTAACGCAAGGCAATCTGCTGCCGAATCACCTACAGTTAGGATCGAACTATTTAACTGGAAACGAAATTCGTTCTCAATGCCTAAATTAAGATGCAAAACAATTATTCATGGCATAATTTTGGTTAGGATGTTAGCTGCAGTGCCATATTGGGATAGGACTATTTCTATTACGGATCTCAGGTCCTTTTTGCGAGAAATAAACCAACACGATATGCTAAACTGGCACAGAAATTTCACAAAATAAAAGGAGGGGAGGGTAAAATAATTATATCTCTGTGACATAACCTCAGTAAACTTATCAATTATCTCCCCTAGACACGATCTCCCATCATTTATCGGCTTATTTAAACCAACCAACACTTCCGGCTTAGCACATGTGACCTGTAATGGCTTCCTATTTACCTGTTATTACATGGCTGATAATAACAAAGTTGTCTCAATCATTATGTGTGTTATTCTAGCATTTATCGTGTCAAGACGCGGAAAATAAACATTCCCTGTGCAGTTTATCCTTACATATAACATAATTGTCTGTAGTTCTTCGACGAGAGGCGCCAGTGGAGAAATTATTAACACAAATTGGTTTTGGCAACATTATCCAAAATTATGGGATATTTGATTGCTGACCAGTTGTTTGCCTGTTGCCCTGGAAGACTCAAGCGGCAACAATTATGCTGAATAATTTCATTTATTATTCTTGGTTAAAAATTGTTCTAAAACATAGAGCATTGTCTTAGCAAAAGCCTTTATACATACAAAGGATAAGTATAATAGTGGGGGGCGTTATTTAAACCATACTTAAAAATCGGAACGTTGTCTCTTGACCGTGTTCAAATATTCAGATTGCTCTTCTGCTTAAGAGAAGGGTAATTCGCTCCTGATTTATCTCGCGTCTAATTGAAAAAGCAGTCCTGTATGTACGAGTACAATCTTTTTCTTCTCTACTTCTGCCTTTCTAGCTCCCAATGGAGCATAGGCCCTCAACCAACTCACGCCAAGTCGTTCTATCAGTTGCTATAACATGCAGCTCTCGCCATGTCCTCTCCATCTAACTTCATTCTCCAGCCCCCTTCTCCATTTGGGGGTGGGGGGGAGGTGGGAGGGGGTTTCTTCCTTTATTCGTATGCCCGTGTGGGTTCCAATACAAAGACATTATAGTTATATTGTTATCCAGTTTTCACAATGTGTGTCCTTTCCAACGCCGGCGTCTTTTCTTCACCTCTCGGTCCACTGGAGCTTCCTAAGTTATCTCCAAATCTCTACATTAGTTATTCTATCGTACCATTAAATTCCATTTTTTCTGCACAGGCACCAGTTAATGTCTGTAGTTTATTAGTAATTGCCTTAGTTGTTCTACATGTTTCCGCCCCATACAACAGTACTGATTTGACATTAGAATCACAAATAATTTTAGGTTTATTATTTCTTTTAATTTTTCTTGACCTCAACAAATTCCCTAGTGCTATGGAATCTCCTCTTGCCTTTTGTATTCTTATTTTATTATCTCTATCAGTTCCTCCATCTTTATCTACAATCATCTACTGTAAATTCAGCCAGAGTCATTTCATGAGTTCTCATTCTCAGTTAAGGAAATAATATAGAGCCATTTTATTATATCACTACGTCCTAAGCACATTGGGCATTCCAATGGGTGCCTAGTCCTCCGATGCAGCAGCCACTCCAAGGTACCTCTACTGGCTGATTCATTGGGGAGCTGGTTATAGTATGTTCTGTCTTTACCTTGAAGACGGCTTAGACGTGCTTTACCGAGTTTAACCCCTCAATCACCCAATCGTGTTAGTTCCGTTTGCCTATCGACTGATATGTGTCCATGCATCCCTTCTCGGAAATTGAAATATTTTGGTCATATAAAGCCCCACGGTTGAATTTGAAAAATAAGTAGCGGTGGGCATGGGCAGGGGTGGGCCAGCACGAAGATGGGTACAGGGTATAAGTGACTTCTTACGTTGAAAAGTGCACGAGGGGGGAAGGGGAGATATGGCGAGAGCTGGCTGTGCTTCAGACGGGGATGTGATGGGAGCGACGTTCTGTAAAGGACCTACTGCATGATGATGATGATAATGTAGATAGTAAGGTCGTCAGTGTAAGAATTTAGGGTTGCATTGTAGTACAGTCACTCCCAGTTGTGCATGTCAGGTGTGTGTGTGTGTGTGTGTGTGTGTGTGTGTGTGTGTGTGCCTTAGAAAGCAAACACTTTTCATGACATTGGGTAGGATACGAGCCTAAGTGTACCGCGTGATACATCAGTCTGATCGATAGACCAGCCACTTATATTATTATTGTTGCTATTATTATTATAAAACCCGCCATCTGTTCACTTACATTGTAATTATTCATCAGTGAATATGCGACATCAGGTCTTGGCCCATTTTCTGCTCTTTATAATACCTTAGGCGTCGTAAGCTAACAAACGATCCGTATCCGAGCTAGGGTCCGCTCGGCTACCTAGCATGTTGTAGAGTCTCAGGGTACCAGTGACTCTCCAAATCAATCTTTTTCTTTGTTATTCCTCACCTCTTGGTGTTTCTACTTTCACGTTGTGGGCTCTCGTTGTTGGCATCATTGTATTTTTTTCACAGCTTTAGGCGCATGGAGATATGGGAAGAGCACCCATATTTTTACAGACCATTCGGCACTTTACTTTCCCATGACATTAATCCTGGTGGCCATTTTAGGCTGGGTTGACCTGCGACGTCCGATACCACGATAAAAATCATGCAGCCAGCATTGGGATACGATCGCGGTACGTTGGAATTACGAGTCGGACTCGCAACACCTAAGCCACGGACGCCGCCATTATTGGATTGACTCTCATTAAAGGTCCAAACCATTTCAGTTTTTTTAAATGAATTTAGTTGAAGGTGTTGTCTCAATACTTCTTGAAATGTTTTCACTGCTCACGTGAACTTGTTTAGTCTTGTTTACGACCTTTCTGAAACCTCTCCTTCCGCAGGTGGCCAAATTCTTTCGTGATCTTTAGTCAGTGTTCAAGTCTGATAACAGAAGATTTGTATTAGGGTTACATTTGTGGTCAGATCTTATATACAAAGGCATTCGCCATGGCGAAGCGGCTAGACGCTCACGTGCGAATCGAAAGGTCGTTGGTTCGCTCCCTGGCAGAGCCAAATTTTTTTTTTTTTTTTGATTTGTTTAAATGACCATGACTACCAAGTCGACACAGCCTTGAGTGGGTACCGGGTGCAGTCCTGGGAAGTAAAGGCAGCCGACGTGATGCTGACCACATCATCCATCTTGTGCCGATTGCACTATAAAATATAGGTCTAGCCCTAGATGCCCTATACGCCTTAAGGCCGTGGAAAAGGGTTCCTGTCTTTTTTTTTTTTTTTTACTTCTGTACAAAGTGTGTGTCAACGTACTAGTGATCAGCGTAAGTATAGGGCCCTTTTGCATGCATAGAGGCCCAGACCTATATTTTATAGACCAATTAACATTTGGCAAGTGATGTGGTCAGCATCATGTCAGCCGCCTTTACTTCCTAGGATACCGGAGAGGCTAACTCGGTCAACAAATGTCTGAAGATTTCCCAGGTGTTGGCCAAAAGAGCAGCTATCGCAGCCATGCTGTAAACAGGCAGAACGCGATTTACATTTTCGGATCAACGCAGAAGAAGGAGAAGATTTCGCAGAACTTTACCTGGGACCCATTTATGGCTGGATCGACCTGGGGGGAAAATTCCAGCTCTGTCCGGATCTGAACCCACTAACTTCAGGTCCACAGGCGAGCGTCTGGTCACTACACCACGTCGGCTCTAAAATGAGCAATGGCCAAAACTCCTAACTCCTTCATCTTTATAAATGCAATCGTGTACAGCTCTCACAAAGCAGGCTGGCAAAGATAGAGTTAAGTATGATTCTTAAAGAATGGCAAGCATCGTTTTAAAGGTCCCAGGTAGCTAGCATCCTTTGTATATTTTCTGGCTGGTTCTGCACTGCACAATAGTGGACTGATGCATGATAAGGCTAGGGTTGTGGAGGCCTTCTGGGAGCGATTGAAGACTGCGGAGGCAAAAATCGGATTATCATAATATGAAGATAATGTTGCAACAGGAAGTGATAAGGGGATCTGGGCGACGCTCCATACTCAGAGGAAAGGCACGACGGACATACAATCATACGCTCCACACTCAGAGGAAAGGCACGACGGACATACAATCATACGCTCCACACTCAGAGGAAAGGCACGACGGACATACAATCATACGCTCCACACTCAGAGGAAAGGCACGACGGAAATACAATCATACGCTTCACACTCCGAGGAAAGGCACGACGGACATAAATCATACGCTCCACACTCAGAGGAAAGGCACGACGAACATACAATCATACGCTCCACACTCCGAGGAAAGGCACGACGAACATACAATCATACGCTCCACACTCCAAGGAAAGGCACGACGGATATACAATCATACGCTTCACACTCCGAGTAAAGGCACGACGGACATAAATCATACACTCCACACTCAGAGGAAAGGCACGACGGACATACAATCATACGCTCCACACTCAGAGGAAAGGCACGACGGACATACAATCATACGCTCCACACTCAAAGGAAAGGCACGACGAACATACAATCATACGCTCCACACTCAGAGGAAAGGCACGACGGCCATACAATCATACGCTCCACACTCAGAGGAAAGGCACGACGGCCATACAATCATACGCTCCACACTCAGAGGAAAGGCACGACGGCCATACAATCATACGCTCCACACTCAGAGGAAAGGCACGACGGACATACAATCTTATTACTACTGGTACCACCAGAGCTGGAACTTTCGCTGGCTGCTTATGATAGGAAGTTACCGCTTATAAGAATAACCTGAATCTGCGATGTCAGTTCTTGATTCTCAACTCCGCTGGGTTATGCACAGGAATATGCTCACAATTGAATGTCTTTAAGAAACATGAGTCTGAAAGTCACAGAGATGAGAACAATGGCAGTCAGGATTTGTGAGGACCACTCATTCAGTCATTCATAGTCCTCTTGTGGTTTTATATCACACAAGGCTCGCAGTCCATTCCCTCATTCCATTGTATCTTATGTAATCCCGACGATATCATGGACAGAATCCAGTCCATCACCTTTGGCTTTCGGAGCTGCATTCTTTCCTGCAAGTTTCTGCAGACGTTTACAATGTGTTGAAACCCTCCTTCTTTCTAATCAGGGCTTAGGACCGGTAATGGTGGAGATCTCTGGGAGACAAGACAACAACAAATGCCATGTTTGCCACTTGATGACCACACCAGCATGTTTGCTGAATGCTCTGAACGTGTACAGTAAACAACTATGATTCATAACGAAATAATTAGAAATTACAGACATCTTCAAGAGAGAGAGCACACACACACACACACAAACACACATACACACACACACACTGATCTTTACCCTCTTGCCTGCTTTTTGCACCTAACCAGGACATCACAAGGCCATAAACACCTGGTGACACAAAGTGCCACCATGTGGTTCACCCGTGGAGAGGTCCCAGAAACACCTTTCAGCCATTATGGCCACAATTGTGTCCCAGCTAAAATCAGGACCGCAGGCAAAAGCCAGGGTGGGGCTTTAAAAAACACAAAAAATTGCGTCCCACAAAGGTAAGACATAGCTATTTTACCCTCTTGGACCTGTCTGTAAATTTGTTACGTATGTCCTCTTTCACACATAGAACCTGATGTTTGCAAGTGTCAGTTTCCCCGTTATTTTACGAAATTAATAAGTCACAAAAATTCATCTCCTTTTGTTACGCAGGAAAAACGTCAGAGATGGGACACGTCGTCGAGTCACGTTGCAGACAGTTGTCAGTGAAGGGTGACAAAAGAAAACACGAAATTCAACAATGAAAAAAGACAATCTTTTGCAGCAAAAAAGAAGATACACGGCAGACAACTCCTGCGCTAATCAGACTGTAAAATGTTTCCCACTTGTCTCCCCTGACGTTGTCAACAACTCAATGGCTGTCAAACTAGTCGCATTAACAGACACTGGACCAGCGGTCAACATCAGCAACTGGGGTTTCCCTATCCGCGATTCTCAGACTACCCAGAGACGGGGCAACAATTACGTCGACGCTGACCCCGTCGCAGATCTTGTTCATTGGACTGTGGTTTTTGTGTTAACCCCGACAATATCTATTATTGGTGTTATTGGCAATTCCTTCAGCATTATTGTCTTGTCCAAACACGGCTTTAAGAAAAGCTCCAACATCCTTCTCTTCAGTTTGGCAATTTCCGATATCATGTTTATGATCGGCATTAATGGGCCCTCCAAACCCATGTACGAGTGGGGAGGGGAAGGCTTCGACTACCCGGAGGAGACGGCCCGAATCCTCTATTACGTTTATCAGATCACAGACAGTTTAAACTGGATCTTCTGTCCCACCTCCTTCAGCATCCCTATCCTCATCATGGCTGAAAGACTCATCGCCGTCTTCTTTCCATTACGTTTCCACTCGTTAGTCACCGTGCGGCGGACAGTTGTGGCTATTCTAGCTCCCCTAGTGTTGTCAACTATTGCCCACATCTACATCCGCACCTGGTTCAAGTTCTCCTACGTCTTTGACAGCGCTAGGAACGTCTCAGTCGGGATTGTCGGTCGGACTGATGCCTACTGGGCACAACGTCAAGTGTCGGAGATCTTCAAAATCTGCGACAACGCCATGTTTGTTTTTGTCCTTTTCGTAGGAGCTGGATGTGTGGCGATCGGGGTCAAGATGAAAATGGTTGCTAAGAAACGGCAGCAAATGACCAATAATTTTATGTGGCAGAAAGCTGGCAAGACAGAAGCGGAATCTTCTAGAACAACTAAAATGTTGCTCTGCCTGTGTATCGTCTACTCATTCGCCTGCTTTCCCGTCGGATTTCCAGCCGTTATCCCCGGGTTTATGGTGTTTCCTGTGTTTGAAGACGAACCACGCCATCGTTCTATCGGAGTGTTCATCTTTCATGTCTACAAAATGGTGTTCTGTGTTAACGCCTCCTGCAACTTTTACCTCTATGTAGCCATTAATAAGAAGTTTAGAGACACGTTTCGAAGTTTAATATGTCGTTGATGTGACGCCAGGCTAGGCCATCATGCTGCCGCCTGGGTACTGTTCAGTTGTGTGAAAATATACCCTCAGACTGAACACAAATATTTAACTTTTAAGTAAAACAGAAATAAAACCCCAAACATGTGCGATGTTCTGCAGTATACACGCGTGCAGCAGACATTTTGGAGACTTACTAGTGTGACAAAATGTCCCGTTTTTACCAGCATAGTCCGGTTTGTATTTTTTTATTTGTTAGAGTGTGCTCTAACTGTATCTAGGAGTTAACTACATAATGAAACTTACATAATAGTATAACATAACCCTTGACCCATTAGGGTCGTGGAGATGTATTGATAGAAGCACTAGCACATAAAACCGGCCATCTTTCTGTTTTCCTCTTGATGAACAAGTGTATGATAACTTAGTCCTGTCCATTTCTTTATGTTGTCATTCCAGGTTGTTGTTTTTTTTCTTGCCCTCCTCTTCTTCGACTAACTCCTCCCCCTCCCCCCAATGTTTCTTGAAGTAAAGTCTTTGCAATCGAATTATGTCTCACCGTGTGCTTGCGACGTTTCACCACTGCCAAGAGAGGCTCCTGATGTCCTGCAAATTTGTATATTTTGTCTCTGACATTTTTATTAGTTTTGTGTTCTAAATAAGTAAATATGTAAATCTTTTTTGCATTTCATAGTTTTAATTGCTTTTAATGCCTAAATGTGTTAATGAGAATTTTCATTGTTTCATGCGCCCCCCCCCCCCCTTTTTTTTTTCCCCCTTCACCCAAAGAAATTTTAAAGCATATGGATACGTTTATTTCTTGGCGAAAAATGGTTCAAGTTCTAATACCATTGTCTAGCGTGTAATGAACTCTTTCATGCCGCTCACCTAGAAGAAAAAGGTGTGGTTAAACTACAAGTGGCTTCAGATGTCCCGTTTCCAACTAAAAATTATAATCTTGTTTTCAACTTAAAATATTAATGGGATGTCAAATTTTCAACTTCAAAAATTTATGGTATGTCAAGTTTCCAACTCAAAATATTAATGGGATGTCTTGTTTTCAACTCAAATTATTAATGGGATGTCCCATTTTCAACCTAAAATATTAATGGGACGTAAAGTTTTTAACTGTAAATAATAATGGAATGTCCCGCTTTCAGCTCAAGATATTATGCTCACCTTAAGATTTACACGGATGGGCAACTGTTCTGTATTTCGAAATCCTGTCTCGGTCCGTCCATTTTTACATAGATCCACAGGCACATATTCATACATATGTAATTGTTTAACGTAATTTTCACTTATAACACGAGCTCCATTGTAAGGAGAGGGCTTCAAATTAAAACCTTAAATAATCAATGGCTGATCCTCTTTGTTGCATGTCAAAAGTGGGGCGGCCATCTTCAGACTTTTTATGACGTCACTGTGTTCGTCTGCATTTTGAAAATACGAGCTTAACCTTCTCGACATCCTTTATTAACAAAATACAATGACATGGTTATTGAAATTTCTATCAAACTTTCAAGATTTATTTTTCTAAGCCATTTCGTATAATGTGATGATTGATATTTCAGTCTTCTGACATGAGGACATGGTTTACCAAATATATGGACCTGGGTTTGAACAGGAGAGCAGTGGCGTATCTTCGGGGCGAAGGTCGGACCGACCGTGAAGATGATGAGGTTGTTAAGGGGGAGGAGAAGGAGGATCACACCAGTCCTCGTGTCACGTCAAGTTTGAGCCTAACACTTTATCTCAGCGTGCCTTAAAAATGAGTATGACACCTAGCGAAGCGTGCCTTAAAATGTGCCTAGCACCACAGCCTATCCTGCCTTAAATATAAGCCGAGTAGTATAGTTCAGTATGCCTTGGATATGAGCATCGCACAAATACCAGCATGTCCTAAATGTGAGCTCTACACATAGTGCCTTAAATATGGGCCCTAAACTATAGTGCCTTAAATATATAAGCCTAGAGTCTCTCCCACACATGAACCTCACACACATAGGCCTCATACACATAAGCCTCACATGCATGAGCCTCACAGACATGAGCATCACATACATGAGCATCACACACATGAGCCTCACACACATGAGCCTCACATACATGAGCCTCACACACATGAGCCTCATATACATGAGCGTCACATACATGAGCCTCACTCATATGAGTCCCAGACCAACAGGCCTCACAAATTTGAGTATCGCACATGGAATCTCACACATAGGAGTCTCACACTATGAGTCTCACACATATGTCCCACACATGTCATGCAATCGTGTTAGTTCAGAGATTCGTCTTTGGCTACTAACCTAGTCCGTACGCCATTAATGATATATGTGTTGTCCATGTTTCTTACGAAATGCTTTCGGATATTACTTGCTGTATAGTCCGCTGTTCATTACCGCTCAATTCTGACTAATTAACTTGATGGTGATGATGATGATGATGGTGACAATGTGGATGATGATGATGACATAACACATAAATTATCTGTTTTCACCTTTTTTTTTCTTATTCCGTCTGTGTCGCCACTATAAGTGTCAATATGACCAATCTGTCAACACCGTTTGTGTAGTAAATATGAGGGAAAACACTGTCTTGCGTTCACTACAGTGCCTTGTCAGTTGTACATAAACATTGTGTAGTGTGTTGAGTTACTTAGGGAAGCCATGGATGTATGTTAGTTGAACATAAACACTGTGTAGTGTATTAGGCTACTTAGAGAAGCCATGGGTGTATGTCTGTTATACATAAACACTGTGTAGTGTGTGTAGCTACTTAGAGAAGCCATGGGTGTATGTCAGTTATACATAAACATTGTGTAGTGTGTGTAGCTACTTAGAGAAGTCATGGCTGTATGTCAGTTATACATAAACACTGTGTAGTGTATTAGGCTACTTAGAGAAGCCATGGGTGTATGTCAGTTATACATAAACATTGTGTAGTGTGTGTAGCTACTTAGGGAAGTCATGGCTGTATGTCAGTTATACATAAACACTGTGTAGTGTATTAGGCTACTTAGAGAAGCCATGGGTGTATGTCAGTTATACATAAACATTGTGTAGTGTGTGTAGCTACTTAGGGAAGTCATGGCTGTATGTCAGTTATACATAAACACTGTGTAGTGTATTAGGCTACTTAGAGAAGCCATGGGTGTATGTCAGTTATACATAAACATTGTGTAGTGTGTGTAACTACTTAGGGAAGTCATGGCTGTATGTCAGTTATACATAAACACTGTGTAGTGTGTTGAGTTACTTAGGGAAGCCATGGGTGTATGTCAGTTGTATATAAACATTGTGTAGTGTGTTGAGTTACTTAGGGAAGCCATGGATGTGTGTCAGTTGTACATAAAAATTATGTAGTTTGTTGAGCTACTCAGGGAAGCCATGGATGTATGTACTCAGCACAAAGGTTTAATTAAAGGTTGTTCCAATAGTTCTTTTAATTGCACCGTTTCTCTCATTATAAATCCTACTTGTGTTCACGGTTTTTCTTAGACATCTTCTTCTTATTTGCGTTTACCGGCTATAAATTCAGGCGGAAAGTCCTATTCCAGAAATTGAGTGTTGCATGCACATCCGTTTCACACGTCTGAGTCATTTGCATGCAGACTGTTAGCTTCTTGCCTCTTAGGCAGATGCACTCCGACATCGAAGAAGCTCCCAATCAGTCGACTCTTACGACATGCTTTTGGGCAGGCAGTGGGTCTATTCTTTTTTTCCCCACAGTGGGTTCTCGGAACCCACACGGGGGTCAAACATCTTTTTTCGCAGGTCGTCAGCTGTATTAAAAATTTTTTGGTCAGTGTCCCACACTGATAGCACACAGTTGGTATGAAAAAGTTTGAGGTTTGAACAACAAATCGAAAACATAGCAACCGGGTAGTAACCCTTAAGTGTTCCGTTTTTCTTCTAACTCTGGTCTGAGTCCGAAAAGAAGCACAGCACAGTTCACAGGCTCTGTATCACCAGCGAGGATTCTGATATACTTTGGCTATATTTTTAACTCAAAATTGTTGCCTGGGCAGCGCCGTTGGGCTACTCTTTTCGATTTCCACCGATCTCACTACCCAGAGACAGGGAATTACAAGAAGTCCGTCCACGTGGGGGAAAAAATCCCAGCCCTTACCGGAGATTGAACCCGGAACCTTTAGCACCTCACGAAGCCCCGTAGTTAGTATGAAGATTCAATTTATTACTTGTCTTTTAATATCAAATGCGATAGCCAGGTGTTTCAAAAGTTAGATTAGCCAATACGTGCCATTGCTGGCTTGCTGTGTTTCTCTTTCATCTCTTTGTCTAATCTGCCATCATATGTAGAGATGCTCCCCAAGTATTTACAGTGTTGAAGTTGTACACTTTAACATACGGTTTCCTGTGGGATTCCTTCCATCTGTGCAACGGCTGTGTCGTTGTATTCAATATGGCCGGTAGCCGTGTTTACGAGTGAGCTGGTGAAATACCTTATGTAATAATATTGCGTGTGTATAGTCAACTTATCGTGCCCGACTACTTCCATAAACCACAGACTGTACTTTCGGTGGCGACTATTGGCTTTGACGTCTCTAGCAACTGAAATATGCATTTACGGCCTGCGCGTATTTCTTAATTGTTCCAGGACTAATAGTGTGTACATCTATTTTTGAAATGCGACAGTGAGGGACATTTCATTTGATTTTTTACAGGAAAGATGCATAAATCGGGTGACCCGACTGCGGTGAAGTTGAAACTTCGATTAAGACTAAAACTAAGACTTCAGCGTACTAGAAATATTAAAACAAAAAAATGATGCGTCTCGGCACACATGCATATACCAAGTAGCGGGAAATATGTATATATAGTTACATTAGGAATATGATGATACATTAGTGACATAACACTGTCTCTTTGTCTCTAGCCGCTGTAAGATATGGCATTGTGTGTCTTTGTCTGTAATATCTAATTTAAATGACACCTTGTTATTATCTTCACAAAACAGCACTTTCTCAAAAATAATATAAGTCTACCTTTTGTTTTATCAAAAACTACATCTTATATATGCATAAACAAGAACGTCCCGCCCTCCATATATATGTGTGTGTGTGCTTGTGTGTGTGTGTGTGTGAAAAGGGGGATGGGGTATTTATAAATATTGCGTAGACTGAAGCTATACTGTGTCATTTACAAACATATAATTTGTGTACAGTACTACACAGTTGTAATTAAATAACTCGTGACATTAGTAAGACAGAACTACCATAGCTAGGGAAACAACGCCCCCCAACATTGTTTTTTGGTGTGCTGGTATTTTCTGTGTCATCGTAACAATCATTCATCTTTGTAAAATTGTCAGCAACAGATTATTCATTTTAACTAGTATCAATCAATAATTATTGTAATACATTTAGATACGAGGGTCTGAGGCTATTGTTGTCTATTGTTGTCTGTCTGTTCAGCTCAAGCCTGTGTTTAGTTACAACCACACTGCTCTGGTCAACTGACATTCATAACAACAACAAATACATTTACAACAATACTGTTTTGATCAACTTACATCTACAAAACACTGTTCTGATAAACTTACATTTACAACAGCACTGTTCTCATCAACTTACATTTACAAAAACACTGTTCTGATTAACTTAGATTTACAACAATACGGTTTAGATCAACTTACATTTACACCAACACAGTTCTGATCAACTTGCCTTTACAATAATTCTGATCAACTAAACGTTGATTATGTGGGTTTCATAACGTGTCCTGTGCAGCAATTTACCCTTGTGCTCGCCTTTATCAAAACTTTCTGTTCATGTTCAACGATGGATAGAAGCGCTTCCAGTCCTTCCCCTGAGCGTGCCCCGGAAGCTGTCTACAACGATATTTACATAAAGACTATTCTGAAACAAGGAATCATCGACCTGGTCTTGGACCAGTTGACGGACAAAGTTCACTGGATCATAGTTTTTGTCGTGACTCCAGCCATCTCACTCCTTGGACTGGTCGGAAACACCTTTAGTGCCATAGTTCTCACCAAGCATGGATTTAAGAAAAGTTCCAACGTCCTGCTCTTCAGTTTGGCCATCTCTGATAGTTTATTTATCATAGGAATCAATGGACCCCCGAAACCTATGTATGAATTCGGTCCAGGTGGGTTCGCATACCCAGAACCCACAGCTCGAGTGCTTTACTATCTCTACCAGTTGACGGACAGTATAAACTGGACAACCGGACCAACATCGTTGATGATTCCCGTATTTGTGATGGTAGAGAGACTTATCGCCGTCTTCTTGCCACTTCGTTTTCATTCAATAGTGACCGTCCGTCGCACGGTTATCGCTGTTGTTGTACTGTTTGCTGGCACGATCATTATGCAGATCTACATTCGAACCTGGTTCAAGTTTGCTTATGTCTTTGACAGTTCCAGAAATATTTCTGTTGGCATTGCCATGAGGACAGACTCCTACTGGGCCCAACGTCACATCTCGAAAGGTCTAGAAATATTTGTGAATTCCGTCTTTGTCATGATCATTTTCGTTGGTTGTGGATGCATAGCTATTGGTGTCAAAATGAAGATGGTGGCCAGGAAACGGTTGGAAATGACCATGGGTCAAAAGGAAGCGAACAACAGCCGGACAACAAAGATGTTGCTGTGTCTGTGTATCTTCTACACCTTCGCTTGCTTCCCCACGCTTCTCACTGCTGTGGTGCCAACTTTCATGGTGTTTCCTGTATTCCAAGACAAACCAAACTTCCGGTCTATCGGGGTGTTCATTTACCATATCTACAAGCTTGTGTTCTGCATCAATGGCTCCTGTAACTTCCTCATTTACGTGGCCACCAACGCTAAATTTCGGGAGACTTTTCTCAATCTACTACAATGTCAGCGAACTAACTCAAGAAGCGGCAATATTAGTAGAATGTAGTCATATTTGATTCTGTCATCACTGCGTATCTTATATATGCATGCTTATGTTAAGATACTTCCGGCTGAATGTTGTCCGTTCCAACGTAAATGTTGATTGCTTGACTTCAAGAATACTCTCACGGATTGCTGATTGATTGCTTGGATGAATTTGTTGGTTTGCTGCTATGTTGGTTGATAGTTGGTCAAATAGCTGGTAGGTTGGCTGACTGACTAACCCAACATTGGCTAATACATGCCAGAATCCTTGCTGAAAGCAATGTTGTTTGGGGAAAGGGGGGGGGGGGTGGTCAGGATGTAAGGAATCTCGTTAGAACGTTTAGAAACACGGGTTGGTGCCATGCCTCACCTGTTAGGAAGATCGGACTCCAGCTACGAGACCGTAAACCTGCTAAATAATTGGAACTCATCAGAATTGGAGCAACTCTTCGCTGCTTGCTGAATATGAATGAGTACAGGGCGAGTATGCTGTTGGCTCTTGACGCAGCTTAACTCAACAGAGTCTGATAACAGCAATAATAGAATACATGATCATTGTACAGCTATAAAAGCTCGCGTCCTTGTTATGCGATACAGCATTCTTCCTCTTCAATCCTTCTGTCAGAAAACGCTATATGAGGAGGCATGTAGCTTTGATTAAGTCCAAATCTCCCTGTGTAGCATACAGTTTTGTTTTGATTGAGTTCCAGTAGGCCAGATGGCCTCTCTGTTAGTAGCATACAGCCTACAGTGTTGGAGCACATGCTCAGCATTGTCCCCCGCTAAGTTGAAGGGACTCATCTCCGTGTTGCCGATGCCGAAAAACCAGAAGATTAATTGACAAAGTCTCTTATGCCCTGTCCTTGTTGATTTGAATATGATACACTGACAACCTTAATATGATACACTGGCCATCTCTGGAGATGAGGGAAAGCGGGTTTTTGGGTACTGGCGGTGAGATGAAACGAGTCTTGGGTTTTGGAGATGAGATGAAGCGAATCTTGAGCATTGGAGATGAGATGAATGCTAGTCTTGGGCATTGGAGATGAGATGAAGCGAGTCTTGAGCATTGGAGATTAGATGAAGTGTATATTGAGCATTGGAGATGAGATAAAGCGAGTCTTGAGCATTGGGGATGAGATGATTCGAGTCTTGAGCATTGGGGATAAGATGAAGCGAGTCTTGAGCATTAGAGATGAGATGAAGCGAGTCTTGGCCATAAGAGATGAGATGATGCGAGACTTATGCAGAAGATTTGGTGTAAGAATCTGCCGCTTGTGGCCAGTCTTTCCGTTATTTCACTGGCCTTGAATCTAGTTCAGTACAGGTTGTATTACAGAAGAGCCATAAGTGAATCATAGGGCCGTCCAGTCTACACACTGCATGTCTTTTGGGTTACCATTTGCCTGTAGAACCGACATGGCAGCCGTCAGAAAAAGCACTCTCCTAAATTTGCTGAGCTGTAGTAAGTAAAGTTGGGTAAAGGGTCCTTTCCCACGCTTTGAGGCGTATTGGGCATATAGGGCTAGACCTATATTTTTATAGACCAATCGGCACTTGGTTGGTGATGTGGTCAGCATCACGCCAGCCGCCTTTATTTTCCAGGACTTGAGTTGTAGTAAATTCTCATATTTTCTAGACTACTGGCTGTAGAAATGTCGCCCTGTGGCTTAGAGATTAGCGAAATCGTTTCACAATACAATCCTTAACTTTTACCAGGATTCTATTCCCGCGGCAGGCTATTTAGGAAAAGACAGTTTTCCTTGTTTTTAAGACTGTCGGAGGAGAGTCACACCGTAGAAAAAATTTAAACCTCACTATTTAGCATTCCTATAGTTAGCAGTAGATTTCGTCTTCCTCTCTCTTCTTAACATCAGCGACTGATTCGCCCATTGGCTCGGCGATAAACGATTTCGTCGCCGGTCGGGACAGTATTTGGTTCTGTCTCCATCAACACTTCAGGAGTCCTTTTCAGTGCTTTTGGTGGCTTACAATGTTAAGCCATTTTGTCTGGCTCACATAACCTAGTCACAATTATAACCTAAAGCTTCCCCGTAGAGATGCTAAATATGGCCAATTTCTGGCCACCTAAAATCTTCAAAGTAGCAATTATCCGAAATTTCAGTCAATTGATCGTTTAAAAAGTTATATGGCCATGCCAAGTTCAAAATAGAATCTTTGCATCATGGGACGGTACTCACGTGGTCTTTTATTAATTGGTCAGTACTTGTCACATAAACGGTAACGCTTTCACGGAAACCAAAGACATATGCGAATGTGGAAAGAATACTGTAGCGAAATGTATGAGGATGTAATTCGAAAACGACTTGTGAAAGTTATTAAAAAGAACCAGGGCCTAAACTGGAGAAGGTAAATGGCTGAAGAAAGGAAAGTCACGAGTTGCAACGAAAATACCAGCATCTACTTCAAGGCAGGAGGAGAGGCCAGCGTCCGAATCTACCATGCACTGTGCTCGAAGATCTGGCGCAGTGGCATACCCTCGGCGAAAAAAGAACAGTCTATATTCCTCGACAGTTTGGCGCTATGCTCAACTACCGTACCATCGCATTAATACCATGCTAGCAAAATTCTTTTAAATTATCATCCAACGAATTGAAGAAACTACAATAGGAGCTAATGAAGCACAAGCTTTTCAGACAGGGTAGAGGAACTGTCTCACATCTTAATTGAGAATAATTTTTGAAAAAAAAGAAAAATGCAGAGAATACAACAAAGATCTTCATGCTTGTTTTATTGTCTATAGTAAGGCATCGTCCAGCAGAAACGGTCGAAAAAGTGTTGTCATTAAAAGTCGGGTTTTATTAGTGCATTAATTGAAAATCTTATCATAGTAACAAACGTGCAGCCATCAGAGCAGCTGGTGATATTTGATTGTCAAGGTGCCAAAGGGTAGTTTCTCACCGCCTATTTGTTACTCAGAAACATATGGCAATGAAAGTCCGTATTTTAGATATACGCGAAATTGGTGGCACCGTCGTTTGCAGATATTTTTTCGGATATTTTAATATTGGCCAAAAGATTGTGGCATGTTTCGCCATTTTAAGAAAACGAAATAATGATATCAAAGGACTGTCGCAATTTGGTTGAAAATGTCTCAAACTTTGACTATCTAGGATCTATAATAAACAGCAATGGAGGTCTTTTCAAACAGTGCTTTTGGTGGCCTTACAATGTTGAACAGCCATTTTGTCTGGGTTAAGCATAAAGGAGATACAAATAGTCACAATCTCCCTAACCTAAACGGATGTCCCCGTAAGAAAGAGAATGCTTTTGAGTTGAATGCTATGAAAGGTTGTTTTTCTTGGACAAAGCGAAGAAATATTGCATTAAAAAAGTTCTGACCTACCTTCTCTAAACAGCATCCTTTCTCGGAAGATTAAATTTTGTTCATATCAAATCAGTCTGAATCTGAAAGCCTTGGTAGAAAGTTAATTGGCCATTTTGTCAAGTGTCAAAAATATATAATTGACTCCTTTGCATACATGGGCGGCGGTACTGGCGAGAGTGAGTCTTTTAGGCAGACTTTGATGAGAGCAAACGTTGCATCACATGATGATGATGACTGTCACATGACTATAACATGATCAAGTTTCACGCAAACAGTTATGTGGAGTATTGAACTAACAGGGTTCCAGTGAACGCGCCTAGAATTATTATTTATTATTCGAATATCTACGTTTCCTCCATACAACTGTCTGTCTTTGCGTCTCCCTCCCTAGTCCAAAATTCGGTCGGCATCTGTGGCTTGGGCGTTTAGAACGCTCTTCGTAATGCCGGGGTGCCGGGTTCGATCCCAGCTGCGGGCGATTTGTCTTGCGTTGGTTTCCACAGTGGTACCAAAAGCTGACCGTTTAGAAAGCAATGGCAAACTACAGGACGTACAAATAATTTGCCTAGAAAACCCACAACAGCCAAACAGTGCTTGTGTTGGTTCTGCAACGTTCTGTAGAGGATAGGAAACTAACTTTGTCTAGTATTCACTTTATTTTCCTTAACAAAAAGGCAAATTTCTCTATTTCTCGTCATCTGATGACATGCAACAAAAATTGTTTGTACTTTTCGTATGTTTGTGATTACTTGTGTCCAAGCCCCGCAGATGTCATTATCTATGCGCTTGCTTCCTTCTTGATCTATTGTTGACTTATGAGTCGACACCACAGCATTCAGGATATTCCCACAAGCGCTTCGTCCCCATCTTCAGCAGAGTTTCAATATCGATAGTTTACTGAAATTAGCCTAACTCTGTCTATCACATCTCTATGTTTACAGTTTCTTCTGATAACCGAAGCTGCCTTTTATGCTGTCAGTCTGAACGATGCTTCTGTGTGCTTTTCATTCTAATAAAAAGACAGGTAAAGGCCGAGTTTCCTAACACTAAAACTTACAGACTTATAATCACTAATGTATACGTTTCTTCTTGAAGCCTAGAAAATTCAACATGGAAACTTAAATGCAACCATGTCATAAATTATGGTAACATGCCACCTGTCGTGTGCTCGTGCACTTGTCAACATTTGCATACATTATCGCCCAGTGACCCCCCTTTCTCCTTTTCCCCTGGGATGTAAGCAGGCTTGTAAAAATTATTTACATAAGGAACACAATCACCGCCCAAATGAAACTTATGTGACTAATTTACCAAATGGATGTCGTATTATGGACAGTTAACGCCATACAACTGACAGAATTAATTACATCCAAAGCTTACTCTACTATCTGGATCATTACGTTAAACTGAGGATATTTCCCACGACATCCCGACCCCCTCAGCGACCGACGGCAATCTCATGTAGTCACCACCAGCAAATGACTAGCTCAAGCCGCAATTTTCTCACAATGAGCCATTTTGGCGGACTTAATGCGAGACACGGAAAACGTAATTTCCCCACTTTGTTCAGAGATTATCAAGTCTTTCAAGACAGCATTGTTAACCATGCGCTGCGTTAAATTTACATTTTCGTTAACTTAATTAACAGTCGTTCTTTTGTAAATTAACTGGGGTATGTATGTCAGCAAGACCCGTCAGATGGTTATTTAAAGAAATGGATTTGCTTCAGCAGGATAAATAATATTTTTTTGTAGACGAGTTTGTTTCGCTCGTTCGTTTGTTCGTTCGTTCGTATTTCATGTACTCGGCTCATGCTGGAGACACACAAACTAGAGATGCAACTTGCGTAACAGGTATATCTTTGTCCATCATCATCATCATCATCATCATCATCATCATCATCATCACTATCATCATCATCTGAAATCTCATAAAACGACATCTTCTAGAGATCACCATCATGTTGGAGGTCTTGTGCAGTACGTCGCTCTCATCACGGTCTGCCTTGAAAGAAACGGTGCCTTATCATCTCTAAGACTTCGTACACTTTCCTACCCAAGGTATCAATTATATCCTGTGCACATGTTTGTGCTGGTCGGCCCCTGCCCCTCCTTCCTGATACCAGGCCTTTCCTATAATTTTTTTCCAATCCGCCATGACGCTTGCAATGGCAAAAATAGTCCCAGACAAGAAGCTGTTTACTAGACAACCTTCCTTAATGTTCAGATGCTTAGGGATATTAGTATTTCTTTTGAGGAGCGGCTGGTTAAAACGATGGGCTATCAAGCGTGAGACCCGGGTTCGAATCCTCGGTAAGGCTGGGGATTTTTTTTCTGTCGGGGATAAAATAAAACCTCACTTGCACAGTCGTGGCGACAGCACTAGGCATGCGGCCTTAAAGCCCCAGGCTCAAAGACCTCCTTGCCTACACCGCAAAAGTGTTATGATAAAGGTAGTTATAGGCATTTGAGGCGAGGCGGGGGGCGGGGGGGGGGGGGGGGTGGCAGTATTTCTTTTCTTTATTTTGCATGCCGTTATGAGAACAGCCTTTCACTTCAAAAGCCCCTGTTTTCTACCTTGGGGACTAGGAGATAGTCCACGACTGACATTCGCATATTGCTACAGGGAAGATACTTGCTTTCAACATTTTAACTTTGATTTAATTGCTGACTTAACATAGACGTTGATTCTTTACATTGTTTTGGATATGCCCCTTTTGAATTCTGTTGAACAGTCTATATTTCTGTTTATTATGGAAGCTAGAAATTAAAAGTTTATGACATTTTAAATTTTTTCATAATTTATTGTTAGTTTTGGGTTGATGTTTCACAATCATTCCCTTTTGGGATGCCATTTTAAGTTATTTGAAGCCCCACCCTGGCTTTTGCCGGGGGCCCTAAATATAGCCGGGCCATAAATATGGTCTAGCGGCTGAACGGGGTTTCCGTGACCTCTTCACTGGTGATCCTCATCCGCATGGTGGCACTTTCTGTCACTGAGTGTTTATCGCTTGTGTGATGTCCTGGTGGGGCACAACTTACATATTTGCTTTCTGTCTGTGGACGTCTTCTAGAGAAGGCTATGGCAGCAGGAGAAACAATAAAATATCCCAAACCCGTGGACTAGAATATAAGGGTATACAATTAACGTGTGAGCAGCCGTGTTGTAGCGGTTTGTGACCTTGACTCTCAAGTCGACCCAACCCTAAATGAGTACTTTATATTATCCTGGGAAGTAAAGGCGATCAACGTGATGTTGACAACCATCACCCACCGAGAGCTGAATAGTTTATACAATTAAAGTGTAGCCCTATATGCCCCATTACACATGAAAGCGTGGAAAAGGGCGCTTTACTGTGACTGACTTCACTAAAATGATCCGATCAAACGGATCCTTTTTCCTGCCGATGTTGTCGCCGCTGTAGTTTATACCAATTTAAGCTGGCCGAGTTTCCATACTAGTAGTTAGTTAGTTGGGTTATCGTCATTGCACTTCGGGACACATGAATCCTCCCCTCAGTATGAACGTGGAAAGTACCAGTTCTATGTTGCGCTTTGACTTTGTCTCGTTTTTTGCTGTGCACTAAAAGTGATTCTGGCGAGTCAAAAGTCCTCTATCCTTTTTTCTCTGCATTGATAATGTCAGCATGATCCATAGGCCGACGCGTAGTGATAGCGGATCGCCAACCTGTCAGCTATTTCCATCGACGCCTGCGTGTCCCGGAACAAAAATGAAGCCATGGATTTTATGTTTAAGCCATGTCTTCGCACTGAACTTGCTGAACCCTCCGATCATACTTGAGTTTCATACAAATTATGTTGCCCAGGTGAGTTATAAGTATACAAGCACTCTTAGGTGAGTATCGTAAGAAAGGAAATCAAATAAAAAAGAAGCATGCTGAACATACGGATGTGAGTCGTGGACTACATCTACGGATGTGAGTCGTTAAATCTCCCATCTTCCCTGCGGATGTAAACTCTATGGTTCTCCAAGGCAAGGAAATCGTGGATTATCTCCCATCTAAACATACGGATGTGAGTCGTAGACTATCTCCCATCACTATCTTTCACTTTCCTTGTATCAACATAAGGATGTGAGTCGTAGACTATCTCCCATCTTCCCTGTGGCAACATACGGATGTAAGTCGTGGACTATCTCCCATCTTCTCTATGGCAACATAAGGATGTGAGTCGTGGATTATCTCCCATCTTCCCTGTGGCAACATACGAATGTGAGTCGTAGACTATCTCCCATCACTATCTTTCACTTTCCTAGTATCAACATACGGATGTGAGTCGTAGACTATCTCCCATCACTATCTTTCACTTTCCTTGTATCAACATACGGATGTGAGTCGTAGACTATCTCTCTCTCTCAATCTCTGAGAAAGAAAATAAGGGTTTTTGAGATGAAATGCTATGGAAAAGTTCTCAGAATCCAATGGACAAAGAAGAGAAGAAATATTGACATTCTCCTGAAAGGATCTGAATATCAAGAAAGATGGGCTAGTAAACAGCATCTGGTCTCCGAAGCTGAAATACTGTGGTCGTATGAAGAGCCACAACGGATGAGAACGAGTGATTGCAGAGGGTATGGTACCAGAAAGAAGAGACAGTGGCCGCCCAGCAAGAAGACTGGCACCGGATATAAGTGACCCCTTTAGGTGCACGAAGCGGGATGCATGATATTTTAAGTTCTTCCAAGCAGACAAACAGGAAACATGTCTGGAAATATGTGAGTTTTCAGTTCGTCCACGCAGACAAACAGGATACACATCTGGAAATGCATGAGTTTTCAGTTCGCCCACGCAGACAAACATTAAACACATCCGGAAATACGTGAGTTTTCAGTTCGCCAACGCAGACAAACAGGATACACGTCCAAAAATGCATGTTACGTAAACAGTGGCTCTGTCTGATTCAGCACTCAGTGTTTAGCAAAATCACCTTCATGTTTGTCCCAGAGTATGCTGGTGTGAAAGACAACGAAAGAGCAGACACGTTGGCTGGCAGTGCAACTGTCGGAATAGGCCATCTATGGACAGGAGAGGCATCAAAAATGTCATACGAGAGACTTAACGCTGTAAGGCTTTCAGTTTCGCAAAATAATGGGGTTTTTTCCCCACCGAATAGACTGCATACCCTGGGTGTACCACTTGGAGCCGCGAGACAGGAAAAATATGCGGGAGCCACCCGTCGTTACATCAGCCAGAACAGACTGGGGGTTGTTAGCCTAAAAAAACTCTTGAAGAGATAGGAGCATTCACGGTAATGTCCGATGTGCGATGAAAATGATCTTTAAATAAACAATGAACACTGTGAGTTTCGTATTTGAAAATAAACTACAATAACCACGTACAACAGCTGTCACCGTACAAAAGATAGGTTTTTGGTCGAAACTTTCCGCCGTATTTTTGCGCGTCCTTTCTACTCTTTCCGTTGAGCTTTCAAATTACTGCTTTTGTTCTTTTTATTATTACTTTATGTTTTATCATGGTTTAATTTACGTGCATATTTAGAAGGCAGGCTGTAGGATTATTTTAGCCCCTATATTCTAATCGCGTGGTCATTTTTTCCCCCAGCTCTTGCAGTAAAATGGCCGTCGCCGTCATGCAGCTAAACGAAGTCCGGGACTGTTTTCTGGTTAATGGTGTTTTCTGCAGTGACCCAGTTTCCAGTAGCACGGACCAATCGTGTGGCCAGGAACGCAAGTAGTGGAGTCGGGTGGAGGAAGTGGCAGATCTGGCAGGGTGGATTCTTATCATCATCACAACATCCGTGTCTTTCTTTGGAATCTTCGGCAACATCCTCAACCTGGTCATCCTCCTCAAACATGGGCTACACAAAAGTTCCAACATTTTACTCTTTTGTTTGGCAGTGTCAGACATCCTGTTTTTGATCGCCATCATCACCAGCCCCAAGGTTATATATGAATTGGACCCTATGGGGTTTCCCTTCTCCGAACTAACTTCCCATGTCGTGTACTATTTATACCAGCTGGCCGATTGTCTTAACTGGGTCACGGGCCCAACTTCCGTGTGCATCCCTGTCCTAATAATTGTGGAGAGACTTATTGCCGTGTATCTGCCTCTACGTTTTTCTTCCTTGGTGACAGTTGGACGAACCGTCCTGGCCGCCAGCATACCTCTTGTCTTCTTTATCCTACTTCAGGTTTACGTTCGCACCTGGGTTCATTCCACGCAGGTCGTGGTTCCCTCACGAAACACGACCTTGAGAATTTCAGACCGCCACGAAGTACGTACTCTTATAGAAGTCTGCATGCCTTTGTTTGTCATCTTAATCTTCTTTGTTGGCTGTGGCTGTGTCGCCATTGGGATTAAATTGAAACTTGTGTCTAGGAAACGTTTAACAATTGCAAGTAACGTTACGTCACAGAAAGCTTCGAAGACAGATGTTGGATCTTCTAGAACAACGAAAATGCTTTTGTGTCTGTGTACCTTCCACACTTTTGCGTGCATGCCTGCTATTCTACCAGTCCATCGTCCCTGACTTTATCACTGACCCCATGTTTCTGAACATGTCAAACCATCGCTCTATGAGCATCTTCATGCGCCACGTTTATAACCTGGTCTTCTGTGTCAACGCCTCTTGCAACTTTTATATTTATATGGCAACCAACAAGAAATTTAGAAAGATTTTGGTGGAGATTCTGTGCAGACAAAGGCGGTACTCCTTCGGGCGCCTCCTCTCAGTGGATTAGAGATGATTAGACTAACGCCAGTGACACCACAGTAATCGGGACACTCCCATAAGCCTTCCGCCCCACCCTCAGCAGCCAACGAAGAGTTCCAACTCTAATGGTACCAGTAATAGTCTGACTGTGGGTTTTAAAAAAAATCTTTCAAATGAATGATATGGTGTCATGTGATGCGAGTGTGATTTGCTGTCATGAGAAATGGGTGTGGTATAATGTCATGTAACACAAGTGTGGTTTGGTATCATATGATGTCAGTGTGATATAGTATCATGTAATATAAGTATGAAATGGTGTCGTTTGATATGAGTGCGTCACGATGACGTGTGATGCGATTATGATATATCATGTGATGTCGAAATGATCTGATCTCGAGTGTTGTGTTTGTGTGATATGATGAAGGCATGTTATGTGTATGTGTGTGGTATGGTGTAAAGTGACGTGTGTGTGATATGATGATGGCATGTTATGTGTATGTGTGTGGTATGGTGTAAAGTGACGTGTGTGTGATATGATGATGGCATGTTATGTGTATGTGTGTGGTATGGTGTAAAGTGACGTGTGTGTGATATGATGATGGCATGTTATGTGTGTGGTATAGTGTAAAGTGTTGTGTTTGTGTGATATGATGATGGCATGTTATGTGTATGTGTGTGGTATGGTGTAAAGTGACGTGTGTGATATGATGTCAAGCGACGTGTGTGTGATATGATGTCAAGCGATGTCTGTGTTGTCAAGTGATGTTTGTGTGATGTGATGATGACATGTAATGTGTATGTGTGTGGAATGATGTAAAGTGATGTATGTGTGACATGATGTCAAAGGACGTGTGTATGAAATGATGTCAAGTGATATCAACGTGATATGATGCCAAGTGATGTTTGTGTGAACTGATGTCATGCGATGTACTACAGCCCGGCAAATCCCGGTCACTCCCTGACGCCACGAGCAAGCTCAAGTCTACACGAAAATCTAACCAACATAATAAACACTGCACGAAGAAGCGCACCTCCAGTGAACTCTGTATCTAGCTGAAGGCTGCATTTCACAGGTGAAGAGACAAATGTATTCGTAAACTACCTGAAATATCTTCCATTTGTGTCGAGATTCACAAATATTTAAACGATCAAAGAAATGTTCTCTAGGTGGATCTTGTTAGGAAGACTCATGAGTATGTTGTCTCATTTAGCCTGTCACTTTTAATGAGTTGACATATTCGGTATGTTGATAACGTGCTTGATTAAAGTGTGTGTGCTGCAATAGTGCGTTCATTCCATGAGGCTTTTGGTGTCGTCATCAAGCCATAAGACTTTCTGTGTTGTCATCTAGCCATAAGACTTTCTGTGTTGTCATCTAGCCATAAGACTTTCTGTGTTGTCTTCAAGTCATAAGACTTTCTGTTTTGTCATCAAGCCATGAGGCTTTTTGTGTAGTCATCAATCCATGTACCACACCACAGTGCAGTAGGAAAAGAAGTAGGCATATCAGATATGAACACAGTCAACACAGGTGTGAGACAGAGATGTGTGCTCTTCCCACTTACATTTAACATGTAAATAGAGATCATTTCTACAGATGCAAGCCCTAATAAGATAACATGCATCGTTATGATCACGAGGAAGTAACCACTAAAGCAGCTGGCATCAGAATGGTATGGTCAACCTTTGGGCAGCGCGGGAAGACAAATCAGTGGATGAATGATGAACACTGAATCAGAGGGAATAAATTAGTGGATGGATGATGAACACTGCATCAGAGGGAATAAATTAATGGATGGATGATGAACACTGCATCAGAGGGAATAAATTTGTGGATGGATGATGGACAATGCATCAGAAGAGACAAACTGGTGGATGGATGATGGATACTGCATGTTGAATATTGAATTAGGAATCATAGTACTTGTGAGTCTCCCATAAGAGCTTCATCTCCATCTTCAGCAGCAGGTAAAGAGTTATAATTCCGATGGTACTAGTAACTGTCTGATTGTACATATGTCTCACCTTTCTTTCGAGTGTTGAGCATTGGCCAGATCCCCTGGTAAGTCCTCGCAGCACCATTTTCCTTACATAATGATCTATTTCAGCCTTTGCACTGTTCACTTGCTCCCAAAGAGCCCTCATAACATCTAGCTTGTCATACATCAATTCAACATGAATTTTCCAACACAGCGGCATGACCTGGAGAAAATATCTAAGGGTGGCTAACTACCCGGGACATCTGAAGTGATGCTCGCCACTCTGCACAGAGCATGTCTGTTTCCACGTTTCTCAACATGCTCTGTGAGTCAGTTACAGTTACGACATGTGTGTACAGATGATTCTCAAGCTAGCAAAATGCAGCAGTGATAATTTCCAGTGTCTCATGATATCACACGACATATAGTAACATATACTACAGTAAAATGACATCTCTGAGTAAAATGTATACCAAATGACACTTAACACTTACAACAGTAAGAATCCATATTAAATTTATTTACTTGTGAACACCCATCTGACAAAATAAAATCTGGGAAAACAAGCAGATACATAAAACAATATATTATTTCATATCACGCATGACATGTACACTGACTTAACAAACCAACATCGGTGTATAAACAAACATACAAATGTGTTTATGTTAGTCTTTCATAATTACACAGTGAAAACTAGTTTTTTTTTTTTTTTTTTATTTTATATTTACACAACATTCCTGAACTTCATAAAGAGAAAAATAGATACACACATTAATTATTTTGCTCAGAAAAACTAGTCGGTCAAGTTCAAACATGAAATAAGTTACATCAAACTGTTTATGAATGAGGTACTTGTAACGAACTCAGGTCTAGCTCTGCCCATCTACACACTGATGATTGACAGAGTCCTGCCCATCTACACACTGATGATTGACAGAGTCCTGCCCATCTACACACTGATGATTGACTAAGTCCTGCCCATCTACATACTGATGATTGACTAAGTCCTGCCCATCTACACACTGATGATTGACTAAGTCCTGCCTATCTACACACTGATGATTGACAGAGTCCTGCCCATCTACACACTGATGATTGACAGAGTCCTGCCCATCTACGCACTGATGATTGACAGAGTCCTGCCCATCTACACACTGATGATTGACTAAGTCCTGCCCATCTACACACTGATGATTGACAGAGTCCTGCCCATCTACACACTGATGATTGACTAAGTCCTGCCCATCTACACACTGATGATTGACTAAGTCCTGCCCATCTACACACTGATGATTGACAGAGTCCTGCCCATCTACACACTGATGATTGACTAAGTCCTGCCCATCTACACACTGATGATTGACTAAGTCCTGCCCATCTACACACTGATGATTGACAGAGTCCTGCCCATCTACACACTGATGATTGACAGAGTCCTGCCCATCTACATACTGATGATTGACAGAGTCCTGCCCATCTACATACTGATGATTGACAGAGTCCTGCCCATCTACATACTTATGATTGACAGAGTCTGGCCAGGAAACTATGACTGGACGTTCGGTCTATGCCCTTACCTTTGAGACGCGCAGGTGTAAGTGGCAGGGAGTTCAGCCTGGTTGGCGCTCTATATTACAGGATGTGAGCGCCTTTAATGATCCCATAGCATGTACAACTGGCCCTAACCTCAACCCCACACACTGAACCTAGATCCCACGAGAGAGTGCAGTCTACAGCAGTACACCGGGACACCCCTTCAACATTGAGCAATGTTGACCAGCCTGACCAAGCATCAATGAAAGGCCTGAGTTCATTACTAGTTCCGTGAATGGTTTTGTTGTGTGTGAGAAGGCAATAAAAAATACAAACATATAAAGTGCATTTTGGCAATAATAAAATGGACAACAGGAAACAAACTGGACAGTAGAAAATTAGATAAATAGCTTGGTAAAGAAATAAATAAAAGCAAAACTGGTTGCAGCAGTCATCTTGTGGGCTCTAATGATCTGATCTCATCACTGACTGCAGAACCTGCCACTTCTGACTTGTTTCTGCCTTCCAACATCATAACATTCATTGCAGAACTTCTTCTTCTTCTTGGCATTCTGTCTTGTACATAGCTACCATGTTCTGACAGTCATTAGTCAGGTGCCATCTTCACAACACAGGTTCGCCACATTGAATCCCGACACTATTTCTTCCATCTCTATTAACACGTCACTGTAATACAGTATACCCATTTCTTGATGTTATCATCCAATAAATGTGGATACCAGCATTAGAGAAAAAGTCAGAAAAAGACCGTGACTAGATTGTATTGACAGAAAAAGAATGAAAAGGTTCAACCATCCAGTGAGAATGCAGCCAGACCAAACTGTATATGAGACATTTTACAGCAGAACATCTGGGAGGAAAGCAAAAGGAAGACCAAGAAAGATATGGATAAATGGCGTAGCAGAAACCTGTAAAAAGATTTTAAAATCTATCACCCAAAAGAAGCGTAAGACAAAAACAGAAAACCACGGTACTGGGTTACAATTTGGTATCAGTCAAACGACAAAATAAATAAATAAAAGATCATCCTATTTGTATCGCCGCCTATATTCTTTTCACCTGCCTTTTCCTCAGCCCCCCAACATGTATTTTAAAAGTTTCAAAAAAACAATGTTTGTAGATTATTTTACTTGTCTCTTGTTGGTGTTTTTTATTTCTTTGTGCAGTTCTCACTTCATTCTGTGTCTCTAAGATCTTCATATTTACTTTCATTGTTGTACAAGAAAAACTAATTATTCTTCTGCTTATAGCTCTTCTTTCCTCTTTGTTCATTTAAATAACATTCAGTTGTTCATGTAGCACTAGATTTATGATCTGATGTTTAGATGTCTCAATGAAATGGCAACCTGGCAATGTGGGTTTCCAGTGCCTCTTTTTAATGGAAAACAGAACAGACTCTTTGCTTTCTTTATGAGCATATCGTAAAAGGCAACTAGTAACAGAATTGCCAAAAGGTTCAGACTGTCCAGGCTAGCTGCAAACCACAACGCATCCAGCCAATGGGAATGCCTAACTAGAAGAAAAGGAAGAAATGGCTAGCAATATGTCTGCTGCCAATAACCCTGTTTGCTTCTGGATATAAAAATATGTGAATACTTTATGTCTGAGCTTATTTTCTGCAGGACCAGAGATGCCAGGTTGCACGCAAATATGACCAGATTTTTTTGTATCAACATATGGCTGAGAGTCAATGGCCAGGACAGCTCAGAATAATACAGTAATGACAACTGGAGACATGACGGCAACACATATGTGCGATCCAGAAAAGTCATTGTAAACTTATCAACATAAAATGATGCTAAAAGTGTATACAGGAATTGTTAGTGGAACTACTAAATGACAAACAACAATGATCAACAGATCTGGTGGCAGCAGACAGACAGGAACATACTCTTTCCACTGTCACATTCCCAGTCACTGCAGGTCTCTTCAACACCAGGATATCATCTTCCCTTGAGCAGTCACATTGCCATCATGAGTTCTACTTGGACATCATCATCATCAAACAGCAGATTCTTTACAGAACATTGCCCTTGTCATGGCACGGCTGAAAGTCTTATCTAATCTCTAGCTAATTCTCCAACCTTATGTGCTTTCAAAAATCATTGTGTCCTCAATGTTTTGTATCCACAATAACCCGGCTGTGCCTCTGCCTGTGTTCCAGAAACTTTACCCTCCATCACAGCTCTCGTCAGGCTTCCATGACGTTTTACATGGCCAAAAATGCCTCAACTGTTTATGTCGCATTTCAGTTCAAAGGCTCTGATTTTCTGTGGACAATGCTTCATTTGTCATCATTCTGGAGTCTCTACATTAGTATTATCATCTTCAGGAGTTGACGCTATGGCAGTATTGTCTTCTGGCATCCTTGTGAAGAGAGTCCTACCTCCTGGAAACTATGTACAGATATAAGCAACTCTTGATTGTTTCACCTTCTAAAATCAAGTCAGCCCATTTCCAGACTTGCTTTTCAAACTAAAACAGATTCTGCCTGTAACTGAAGCCATGCCCTTCAGATCATATTCAATTATCCCAGTCAGAATGAGATGAGAAATCTCCGCTGTCGGAGTTTGGGAAAAAGCATTTTAAAATTTCCTATGAGTTGGACTGCACATAAAGATGGCACTCTAAACTTGTACAATCGACAACACTACACACTGGACATTCTCATATGTGCTCAGTCCTTCTATTCAGCAGCCACCCCAGGGTACCTCTACCGACTGTACCCATGAGGAGCTGGTTATCATGTCTCCTCTCTCTGCTTCGAAGGTAGCATAGACATCCTTCACCAGACAGTCGTGTTAGTGTCCGAGATTTGTGACTATCTACTAGCCTAATCTGTACAACATTGATGATATTTGCTCTGTCCATGCTTTTTCCCATATGCACTGCTTGCCACTAGGTCAACTCGCTTATAACCTTTCATACCAGCATGGCCAGGTGTGTAGATCCAGGTAAGAGAGGTGAAGTGTGATTTTCAAATGCTTTCTACTTGCTTTCTGCCTGGTGTCATGATGTTTTTGTAAACTGTATTGTCAGAGAATTCACAGACCTATCTTAGTGACCTTCCATCCTAATCTCTGTGACTTTGTCAAATCAGTGACAGAAGCTAACTGCTTGTCCGCTGTCTGAAAACCCGCCACAATTAGAAAAATACAAACTGATTATCTCAAAGAATAAATAAAATACAATTTGTGTGACATTCCTAAAAAAAATATCAAAAGATAGAACATGATTCTCAAAATGTCTGAGAACAAGAGTATGGTTCTAGCGTTTGGGATGACAGCAAACCAGGACAGGACAGTTTGCGTGGTGGACCACGCTGTCACTGACACTGCCCATAAATGTTCTCTTCAGGGTGTTCTGTCCTCGTGTGCCCATCACTATCATGATGCCCTTCACTTTTTCCTAAACAAATAGGGAGAGAAAAAAAGAATATGCAATCATGTTAAGATAATCAATTGTAATTTCTATCAAAACTGAAAGTATACGTACCAGATTTATTTACATAATTCTTTTTTTTTTTTTAAATTCATGCATAAGCACTGTCATCCCCTTGTGGGATGCAAATTTTTGTTATTTTGAAGCCCCACCCTGGCTCTTGCCAGGAGGGGCCGCAATTTAGCCCGGCCATTAATATGGCCTGATGGCTGAACAAGGTTTCTGGGACCTCCATGGGTTATCCTCCTCCACATGGTGGCACCTTGTGTCATTGAGTGTTTATCGCTTATGTGATGTCCTGGTGGGGTGAAATGTACTACTACTGTAATTGTGTTCTGTCTGTTTACAGCCTAACCGTGATATTTGTGCCTTTTGGCTGACAATCTGACTTCACTGAGCATTTGTTGACCAGGTTAACTTCCCAGACTCAAGTAACTGATAAGTGAGATTGTTTTCTTCTTTCTGTCATCATTCACTCCTGCAGAAAGTTCTGACTGTTTGTCCACTCCTGGACTTGTCCTGTTCCAAAACTTGAGTTCCGCATGCACATCTGTTTTTACAGATCTAGCTTATTTGTATGCAGATTGTTAGCTTCTTGCTTTTCAGGCAGATTAACTCTGCCCATGAAAGAAACACGGCTAATTAGCCCAATCTTGTGACACTTGGCCTACTTTTGTGTTCCCCAAAATGGAGCAATAGAACCCACGGGGAAAATAAATGAGACTGACTTTCTTGTTTTATTTTATCTTGTCTGTCCGCTTTCAGTTTCTTGGTAGTTTTTTTATTTTGGTTAGTCCAGTTCTTCACCATGTAACTGTTCTAAAGCTCTAAAGACATAAATAACAGACTTTTTAGCCAGAAGCACACACAAAAACAGACTTTTTAGTCAGAGACATAAATAACACACTTTTTAGTCAGAGATATAAATAACAGACGTTTTAGTGATGGACAAATAACAGACTTTTATCTAAAATGCATAAATAACAAGACTTCTGAGTCAAATTCACAGATAGCAGACTTTTAGATGCCCACACATAGAAATAACATCTATTTACACACATATACATATATAACAGACTTCTTGTAATACTAACAGTGAAATAACCAGCTTATGAACAAACAACCCAAAACTCTTATACATTGAACAGGATAACTCTAAGATACAGCTTATACCAACAGTTGGAGTGATCTGCCCATCATGTTAACTTTAGATTAAGTCAGGGACAACAAACTGGATGTCGTGTCTAAGAGATCCCAACTCACAGCATATCAATAATTAATGTGGTGTAATGGAGCCTGTAGTAGATTCCTGGCATTTTCGACAACTGGGTTTCACACAGCACAAAAACCATAAATCTCACGTAGATGTTGCACGTAACAAAAACATTAAAACAAACCTATTTGCTGACAAAATCTTGCACTTTTATTTTAAGAAACTTCTCAGAAAACATTTCATAGCAAACATTTTCTTATCCATTAAGATAACATGACAAAAGGAGAGCCTGATGTGCGAAACAGAGGTGCATGCAACACTCAAGTTTTGCAACAAGAGGTATATCAACAACCAGAACTTTCCACTGGAGTTTACAGCCAGTGAATGCAAAGAAGGAAAAGAAGAAGAAAAAGAAGAAGATGAAGCTCACAAGTTGTTTGGTACTTCTTGCTCGTACTGACACCCTAGCACCTCAGTCCGACCCATCCGTGCCCCATCCTACGATTCAGCAGCTATCGAACCGAAGGCGGTTCATCATCTCTGACTTGCCTCAACATCTCTGGAATGCAGCACATTTAGTATTTCTGCCCTGTCCATACTTCTTCCTCCACTAACCACGGGAGTGGAAAAGACTGGTCCAGCCACTATGTTTTCATGGTGCTTATCTCATTCCCAAAAGAAAACAACATTACTACTGTCTAGGCTTTAAGTACGAAGGGAGACGGGAGTGCAAAGATATTTTGTTTTCAACTTAATTCTTTTTAATAAGTGCTGTAAGACAAATATGTACATTCCAAGGGAAATAATGCAGACGAATGTTAACTTTTAATGACTGTGGCCTTAATTATTAGAAATGTGTTGAAACTTTGTTGCAAACTGCACAATAAACTCAGATGTTGCAGCCAGAATGACATATGCACATTTCCCTTCTCTACTGGTCACCGTTTGGGAGGTGGCCATGTGAGAGACAACAGCCAGACAGACACATGGATTTCCATGGGAGGTGGCCATGTGAGAGACAACAGCCAGACAGACACATGGATTTCCAGTTTTATAAGATGAGTAAGTACTAACATTTTACCTGAATTACATAAACTGCTAATATTCATGAATGTAGATTCTTCAACATACCTGGTGCTGAATAATGTCATGCCAGGCGTCCTTCCCTCGGAGAATAATGAACTCTCCCTGGATCTGTGAAATCAGGACAATGTACAAAAGATATGAATGGACATCAGTGGGTTCCAGCAGATGTTTTAGCAAAGTATCTAAAGCAAATACAGATTATGTTATTGTTATGTCATGTTATCACTGCAATTTGGGCATTCACATGCGTGCTCAGTCCTCTGATGCAGTAGCCACTTGAAGTTGGTTATAATGTCTCCTATCTCCGCCGTGAAGATGGCATAGACATGCTTCACCATGCTTCACTCCTATGTCATGCAATCATGTTAGTGTCAGAGTTTCATCATTACCCCCTAAGTCTGTGCAGTGTTGATGATATCTGCTCTGTCCGGGCTTCTTCTCACATGCATTAGTGCACTGCTCACCAGTTTTAAGCCAACACACGGGGATAGGGTTGTAATGTCTGTCTGACAGCAACTGTCTTCTATCTATGATGGCAACAGCTGTATTAATGTTTGTTTATGGCAACAGCTGTATGTCTGAGGCAACAGCTGTATCAATGTATAGCCATGTTAGAATCTGGTTTAATGTCTTTCTATGCAGAAACTGTACTAATGTCTGTCTAAGGTAATAGCTGTACTAATGCCTGTCTTTGATAGAAACTGCACTATTGTCTGTCTATGGCAGCAGCTGTATTAAAATTAATTTTCTGTGTTATTTCAGCATAACCGCAACAACAGCAACTGGTACTCAGAATTATGAAGTGCAGATAACAATAAATCAACATAGACAGGATTCTCACTGAATACAAGAAATCTTAGAAAAATATAGATGTATTAGATTATTATAATATTATTTTGTGTTTAATAGCAAAATAGTAATCACTGACGTACGAAATAACGAGTTGAGAATAGATGTGAAATTAGACAGAGGTTCTCAACCTTCCTAATACCGTGACCCTTTAATACGGCTCCTCACGTTGTGGTTATCCCCAAACATATAATTATTTTTGTAGCTACTTCATAACTTCAATAAATATGCGTTTTCCTATGGTCACTGACGACCCCTGTGAAAGGGTCGTTCGATTAAAAAAATGGGGGTCATGACCCACAGGTTGAGAAACGCTGATAGGGGTATTGTGCAGACACCTGATAAACACAAGAGGGACGAGGGGTCAGGGAAAAAACCGGATGTAGACGGTTTTGTTTTGTTTTGTAAATCTGTGTTTATCTGGGTAAAGATGATAATGCATCGGAGCATTCAGGGCAAGTCCACTGTAGCTCCTTGTCCTTCCTCAACTGCCAGGGAAAAGTTTGTCAACAGTAGCTTGTGTCATCTGGTTAACTACTTGTCGTGCCTGCGCCCTGACTAACGAGTGGCGCCCTGAGTATTGAGTGGCGCCCTGAGTATTGAGTGGCGCCCTGACTATTGAGTGGCGCCCTGATTATTGAGTGACCCCCTGACTATTGAGTGGTGCCCTGACTACCAAGTGGCGCCCTGACTATTGAGTGGCGCCCTGACTATTGAGTGGCGCCCTGACTATTGAGTGGTGCCCTGACTATTGAGTGGTGCCCTGACTATTGAGTGGTGCCCTGACTATTGAGTGGTGCCCTGACTACCAAGTGGCGCCCTGACTATTGAGTGGTGCCCTGACTATTGAGTGGCACCCTGCCTACCAAGTGGGAGACTTTTGGAACCGTGCCCACTAAAATTGTTTTTATGGAGTGACCCCTACAGACAAAACATAGTGATTGGCCTTTGACTACCATGTGGCTCTGTTAGCCCATGACTACCAAGTGGCGCCCTGACTATCGAGTGACCCCCGACAACCGAGTGACCCCCTGACTACCATGTGGCGCCCTGACTATCAAGTGACCCCCTGAAAACCGAGTGACCCCCTGACTACCGAGTGACCCCCATGGACTACTGAGTGACCCCCTGTCTACTGAGTGATCCCCTGACTATCGAGTGGTGCTCTGAGTATCAAGTGGCACTAAAATCTGCAGACACCTTCCGCTGATACTTTTCTCCAGGAAAATCAGTAAAGGACCATTACAAATGTAAACAAATGTCTCAAAAAATGACAGTTTTCTCTCACAGTCACAGGAGGAGACTTTTTGAACCGTGCCCACACTAAAATTGTTTTTATGGAAGGATTTTATCATCTACAGATATAAACGTAGAATCTATTGGCCTTTGTTTTTATTTTTTGTTTATGTTGCTCTGTTAGCTGCTTTACATATATATAAAATACACTGATGATGTTGGACACTGAGAGGAAGATGTTGGACACTGAGAGGAAGATGTTGGACACTGGAAGAGAGATGTTGAACAAATACTTACATTGTTGTCTGCCATAAGCTTCTTGTACTTGGTCTCAACCTCCCTAACCTTGACGTCTTCTTTGGCCATCAGCTCCTGGCAATGTTTGGGGCTTGGACCTGAAACACACAGGATAAGATACACACAGCTATATCATCCAAACAGGATAAGATACACACAGCTGTATCATCCACACAGGATAAGATACACACAGCTGTATCATCCACACAGGATACGATACACATAACTGTATCATCCGCACAGGATAAGATACACAATGCTGTATCATCCACACAGGATAAGATACACACAGCTGTATCATCCACACATGATAAGATACACACAGCTGTATCATCCACACAGGATAAGATACACACAGCTGTATCATCCCCACAGGATAAGATTCACACAGCTGTATCATCCACCTGGCTCTAGATACGTCCGCATCTTGAGTCTCCTACCCCTTCCTTTGTTCACTTCCTCTTTTACCACACTGGGTGTGGGAGGAGATATAAAGTTCTGCTCCTTGCTCTTTTGGCTGCCTTAAGACACATCAGGCTGTTGTAGAGTTTCTCTGATGTTATCTTTTCAGATGTTTTTCTTCTACCTCATGCTCTATGTTGTTATCCTCTTTTAGTGTATGCCTTTTATGGTATGCCTTGTATGGTGTGCCTTGTATGGTGTGCCTTGTATGGTGTGCCTTGTATGGTGTGGCTTGTTTGGTGTGCCTTTACAAGGCAGTCTCTTTGAGTGGGCTAACCAATACATGTGTTGTTTGTATTCAGAATTGGTTCTGTGACTTTTTCTTAAGATAAATGTGTTTTTCTTTGTCGACTTTTGTCTCAAATCTTTTTGACTATCATGACATTCTTCAGACCATCCCACAAGAAGACACCTACATTCCGAATACCATATCCTGACGCTGATGGTCAAATGTGTTTGTGAACTGGTCTCCTGAAATCTGGGATAGTGGTCTGGGTGGGTCGTCCATAGGCTTCTGGTCAGAGCTGATACTATGTGTCGTGACTGTCCTCTAGCTTCCTGGCTGAACTCACTGCTAAAAAAACATTGTACCTCTTGATCGACATTCACCACTATCCCTGCCATACCCTGACACCATTCACCACTATCCCTGCCATACCCTGACACCATTCACCACTATCCCTGCTATACCCTGACACCATTCACCACTATCCCTGCCATACCCTGACACCATTCACCACTATCCCTGCCATACCCTGACACCATTCACCACTATCCCTGCTATACCCTGACACCATTCACCACTATCCCTGCTATACCCTGACACCCATTCACCACTATCTCTGCCATAGTAGTCTGGGTGGGATTCACCACTATACCTGCTATACCCTGACACCATTCACCACTATCTCTGCCATACTCTGACACCATTCACCACTATCCCTGCTATACCCCGACACTATTCACCACTATACCTGCTATACCCTGACACCATTCACCACTATCTCTGCCATACTCTGACATCATTCACCACTATCCCTGCTATACCCCGACACTATTCACCACTATCTCTGCCATACCCTGACACCATTCACCACTATCCCTGCCATACCCTGACACCATTCACCACTATCTCTGCCATACCCTGACACCATTCACCACTATACCTGCTATACCCTGACACCATTCACCACTATCCCTGCTATACCCTGACACCATTCACCACTATCTCTGCCATACCCTGACACCATTCACCACTATACCTGCTATACCCTGACACCATTCACCACTATCTCTGCCATACCCTGACACCATTCACCACTATACCTGCTATACCCTGACACCATTCACCACTATCTCTGCCATACCCTGACACCATTCACCACTATACCTGCTATACCCTGACACCATTCACCACTATCCCTGCTATACCCTGACAGCATTCGTCACTATCCATGCAATACCCTGACACCATTCACCACTATCTCTGCAATATCCTGACACCATTCACCACTATCTCTATAGTATCTTCCAAAGCTATGATTACAGTTGTAAGTTTTCCTGTGTGCGAAAGTTTTGTTTGACATGTTGCTGGCATTAGAAAAGAGCATAAACCACTTGACAAGCACAGATCACAACCTGATGTTTTATCGTCATCACAAGGTGGCGGGTGGGTATGCATAGGCTGTGTTAGGTGATCACCAGAATCATGCATCAGGTCAATGTTCTTGTCTCGACCCTTCAATTTTTCACTTACTTTCTTTCCGTCAATCTTACTAATTGTACCAAGTTCTCGAGTCCACTGTGCTCTTTTACTCCATGTTCACCAGCTGTAAACTCTGGAAGAGAGTTCTGGTTGTTTGTCCACGTCTGGACTTTGGTCTTGTTTCAGAATATGCGTTATGCATACACATCTATTTAACAGATATGGCTTGTCTGAGGGCATATTTTTAGTTCCTTGTCTCTCCATCAGATCACTTCGACTACGAAGAAAACCCCCCTACCCAGTCAGCCTTGTACAACAAGCTTGTTAGGCAGTCAGTGGGTCTATCCACCCCTCCCCCCTTCCTACAGAACTGGGCTTAAAATATCACACAAGGTATTTGTCTAAAAACTCACTGATTATCTTTGTGTAACTTTTTAAATTTACCACTGTCACTCTTCTTGATGAGCATAGCTTTGTTTGCTTTTCCATCACGTGGTGTTTGGCCTATATCTTTTACTTGTAATCTCTGCCTTATTTTTATAATTACTATTGACATTTGTCTTGGCTTGGCTTGCTCTGCGAAAAAATTGTTACGTTCAACCGCCATCCAGGAAGGGGAAGCTTTGGGTTATAATTATGACTAGGTTATGTGCGCCATATAAAATGGCTTAGCAATGCTCCCCATTGAGTAGGCTAGAAAAGGACTCTTACAGTGTTGATGCGGCCAAAGGAGACAGGCCTAAGTACTGTCCCGACCAGCGACGAAGTCGTCTACCCAGCAGCCGATGGGTGACCCGGTTGCTGGTGACATCTGATGTTTCGTCCTTATCTGCATAGACTGCAGGTTACAACTGACTGGTGAAGCCATCACAGGTGCCCTAATTATAACATCACTGGGGGTTGGGACTTTTTTAAATCTCAGGATGGTAAACCTTCAGGTAGCAGACTAGAGGGGACAAACTGATGGAGCGATCGGTCATGACCTCCAGCATCAGCTACCTCTAACTTCCTGCAGCCTTGTTCACCCTTCTTGCATTCTTTCAAGTTATTTTTTCTTAGAAATAGATAGGATGGTACAAGTCTTCTACAAAATGGAAACAAGAGTTGTTTGACTACTTGAGCGTCTAGTGGGCATGTATATTTGTCAGCTCCACATCTTTTGCCTCCGCTTTGTGAAAGTTGTGCATCTGGCTGCCAAAACAACAGAAGCTCTTTTCTATTAATTTCATCAATCTATTTGATATTCCTATAGACACACGAGAAGACTCACCTCCGTCCATAGGCTCATAGTTGCCCCAATAGTTAGAGTGATGGACAAGGTGCAGGATGTATCCAGGTCTGTGAACGTTGTCCACGTAAACTGAAACATACAGACAAATAAATGTAACAGGTTAGTTGCATATCCTTTACAGGACGTTGCAGAAACAACCCTAACAGCCCCTGGCTGTTGTGTGGTTTTTCTAGGCAAATTTTACGTCCAGTAGTTTGCCATTGCTTCTGGACTGTTGGCTTTCTTGATACCACTGGATTGATCCCAGCATTACGAAGCATTTGCATCGACTTAGCCACAGAGCCGACAAATGTAATAGACATACATTATTGTAACAGACAGACACATAAATGAGTGTTCAGTATTATATCTGCTAAGCCTAATTCTCAAGTTGCATAACATCCAGTGTGTCGCTACATTCTTCTTCTTCTGTCCGTTTTCCCCCAATGGAGCACAGGCCATCAGCCAACTCACATGAACACTATACAGGCAGTCAAAGAAGAATAGTAAACCAACACAGCAACCGGTTTTTTTAGTCGCCACACTCTGGGGAAAGATACTGAAGATTGGACCCCAGTGATGATGGACTTTTCTTATGTGCGATTAGGATGTCCGGCGGAAAGTCTTGACTGTTCGCCCAATTGGGTTTTTGCTTTCTGTCAGGGTTTGAGTTTTGCGTGTACATCCATTCCATTGGCTTGTGTGTGTGTGTGTGTGTGCACTTGGTTGTTCCTTGCCGCTCAAGCAGATGCACTCCGACTTCGAAGGAAGTCCTCAATTAGTCGACTCCTTTGACATGCTTGTTGAGGAGGCAGTGGGTCTATTCTCGTGTTCCCCACAATGGGGGCCTGGCCATTTAAGCTGGGTAGAGATGGGACAACGCCTGTTTCAGTCAGAAGGAGATGGGACACTAACTGTCTGCGTCCGAAGGAGATGGGACAATAACTGTCTGCGTCAGAAGGAGATGGGACAATAACTGTCCACATCAGATGGGACAACAACTGACTGAATCAGGTGGAATAGTAACAGTTTGGGTCAGATATAAAAATTTATATACATATCTTTCAATATTCACACATAAGAAGATGTTACCACTAAACTGATAGATGATAGATAAACAACCAGAGAGCAGGGAAAAATCTACTCCTTAAAGATTAGCGGCTGGCAGAGTGGTTACAACCTCAGGCTCTCGTGCGGTAGACCCGGGTTCGTTCCCCGGTAAGTTGGGAGTTTTTCTGTTGGGGGCAACATTAAACAACCTAACCTGCACAGTCCGTGGCGACAGCACTAGCCGTGCGGCCCTAAATCCCCAGGCTCACGACCGTCAGTCTACAACACCCTAAAAAACAGACAGTAGTTGGTGAAACAGACAGTAGTTGGTGAAACAGACAGTTGTGGGTGAAACAGACAGTAGTGGATGACAGACAGTTGTGGATGAAACAGACAGTTGTGGGTGAAACAGACAGTAGTTGGTAAAACAGACAGTTGTGGGTGAAACAGACAGTGGTGGGTGACAGACAGTAGTGGGTGAAACAGACAGTTGTGGGTGAAACAGACAGTAGTGGGTGAAACAGACAGTAGTGTGTGAAACAGACAGTAGTGGGTGAAACAGACAGTTGTGGATGACAGACAGTTGTGGATGAAACAGACAGTAGTGGGTGAAACAGACAGTAGTGGGTGAAACAGACAGTTGTGGGTGAAACAGACAGTAGTGGGTGAAACAGACAGTTGTGGGTGAAACAGACAGTAGTGGGTGAAACAGGCAGTTGTGGGTGAAACAGACAGTTGTGGGTGAAACAGACAGTTGTGGGTGACAGACAGTAGTGGGTGAAACAGACAGTTGTGGGTGACAGACAGTAGTGGGTGAAACAGACAGTTGTGGGTGACAGACAGTAGTGGGTGAAACAGACAGTAGTGGGTGAAACAGACAGTTGTGGGTGACAGACAGTTGTGGGTGAAACAGACAGTTGTGGGTGAAACAGACAGTTGTGGGTGAAACAGACAGTTGTGGGTGAAACAGACAGTAGTTGGTGACAGACAGTAGTGGGTGACAGACAGTTGTGGGTGAAACAGACAGTTGTGGGTGAAACAGACAGTTGTGGGTGACAGACAGTAGTGGGTGACAGACAGTTGTGGGTGAAACAGACAGTTGTGGGTGAAACAGACAGCAGTGGGTGAAACAGACACTCATACACACACACACTTACACAAAATATGTATCCACACACACACATTCCACACTCACCATACACACAGATTATTGGCTTGACATCTATCTGGCTGCCACAAGATACGAAGATAAGTTATACTGTGCATTTACAGAGTATTGTCTAATCTATGTTTGTGCTGAAGAAAGCTCCATAGCCACAACGTTCACGTTTTGTTTGTGTGTGTTACATTGTGAAGCTCACTGATTTACTTTTCGTTCGGTTTGATATCTTTCCCCAATATCACCATACACACAACACATCGTGTGTTTCACAAACACACAGAGATACATTATACACAGACACACATATGCATACACGCACATTTATATATATATGCACACACACATACACACACCTGCAAGCACGCGCACACACATGCATATACACCCACGTCGCAGGATTATGCGTATTGCGTCTCTCCTTAATGATGGAAAGTCAAGCGTGACTGGGGGTTTTAATCATTTATTTTGATAAAGCCAAGGTCGGCCTAGGCCCTGTTTACAGCCTTGTTTATTTAAATATTTAGAGTTCTATTTTAAGAGAAATTATAGTGCGGTATTTTATAAACGTGGCACGGTTGACTCAGTCTTGCCACGTTAGCTAACCGCTCGAGGGTTGCTACTGAGCCCTTCTTCTTTTCTTTTCAGTTTGTTTCTAGTTTCTTGTGTTTTGTGAAATTATTAACTGTGAAATGAGGTAAGGATGAAAAACTGTATGCTAGGAGTGGAGAGGAAGTGCAGAATGTTGGACAGGCCTGCGTGCCCAATTCTTACCCCTTTGAAAATAAACTTTGTTCGTTTTCTCTCAAAAACGAATCCTTTCCATGCCTTCAGGTGTATTGGGCATATAGGGCTAGAGCTATATTTTCATTGACCAATCGGCACTCAGTGGGTGATGTGGTCAACATCATACCGGTCGCATCGATTGCGAAGACTGTACTTCAAGGAACACTGGGAGGTAGTCGAAGAAGAGAAAGGCAAAGAATAAAAAAGAACTCGGAATGACATCAAGAAATGGACAGGACTGAGTTTTCAAAACACTTATTCATCAAGAGGAAAACATAGAAAGATGGCATGTTTTATGTGCTAGTGCTTCCATCAATACACCTCCACGACCCTAACGGGACAAGGGTAAGATTACGTTATGTTACTGTTCCAAGTGTACCAGACTTCCTCATGTTTTTCCCTCTTCATCTCAATGGTCTGCACCATCAAAATGTTCCACGCCTGCCTCTATGTGATTGTAACTGTCTGACTTCTATATTATACTGCCTGGAATTGAATTTAATTTTTCTTTGACCTCTCATGTCTCTGGTTAGTTCCTGTCATGTTTCTTGTTACTGTTGTACTCGCCGTCTGGAAGGGACATAATAAATCGTTCCCAATGACCCTCAAGGGTGTATAACTCATCCACAGGTACCCTCCAAGGGACACGATCCATTCATTATTCATGTAAAAGTGACTGTAACGTCATCGATACAAATCGAATTGTTGGCAACAACAGCTCGGCAGTCTAACAAGATTAGTCACATAGTAAACGTTACAATTTCTTGATTTTAATGTCCAAGGTAACATGAATGCTCTGATTATTTAATATCTCCTTTGTTTTTTCTGTGTCACCACCCCCTCCCATCCCGGGCCTTTTATTCCTTTCAGAATATAAGCGAACAAGTTAGTTGCCTGTTTTTTACAGGACGTTGCAGAACCATACCGTACAAGGCAAACACCAAAAGAGGAGATGGACGAAGATCACAAGATAGACCACGACCTCAATGGAACGATAACATCAGAGACACTCTATAGCAGCCCGATGTATCTATGGTTGAGGCTATCAGAAGAGTAAAAGACAGAACAAAGAAATAAGTCGCTTGAAGAAAACCGAGGCACCTGTGCAACTGTACAATATAAAATCATGACGACGTGGGAACTCTAAGGCTACATGGAAACATTCGTTTCGATCCGTGCTGGAGTTGTGGAGGTATTTGTGGAAGTGTGGCGGCATGAGTTGAAACACCCCATAGGTAAATGTACGTTCACACTGGCTCTGCTAGTAAACGATAGGCTCTTTAAACCAATGTCATGACCAATGCAAGACGGTCTGCTGCAGGGATCGAACCCAGCTTTACGAAGCAATACTTCAACAACTGAAACTAATAAACAAGTTTCCGGTGTTGCAAATCAGCTACAGATATGATCTGCATATAGAGCACATAACCTGTTCACTGAGGCAGCTTCCTGTTATTTGAAACCCCTTTCATCGTGCTGCCTTAAAAATATGCAGGGGAAATAATACGGAAATTGTTACATTTTCTGGACTCCAACAGGATGGCATTATCACAATAATACTATATTTTTGTGGTGAAGCGGAAGTTGCTGCCCTTATAATCATGGATACATGTCAAACCGACCAAGTTTATCTTGCCAGAATACCTTTACAGAAGTCGTCTGAAGGTTGAACGGGAAAACACACCACTTTCCACGTCTTTGGGCGTAGTGGGCATAACGTGCTAAACCTATACAGCAATGGGTGAATGATGTAGTCAACATCACGCCGGTCGCCTTTACTTCCTAAGGCTTTACTTGTTATCTCTAAGTCTGGGTTGACTAGGGAGCGCGAGCCATTAATTTTTTTTTAATCAAGTTTCGTTCGGATTTGAACTCACCACCTTCTGATCCACAGGCGAGTGTCCTGAAGAGGACAGGCTGTAGGAAATCATAGGTCAGCTTTGTACGAAAAGTCATCCACACACAAACTGGTTACGACAATCACCAGAAATCGGTCTGCTGTCCTCTTGGTCAGCCAAAAGAATGGGGCAACTGAAGATGCGTCTTGACATCAGGAAAGATGGGAGTCAATTTTACCCCACCAGGACATTACACCGAGCGATAAACACCCGTTGATACAGGGTGCCACCATGCAGATGAAGATCACCCGTGTAAAGATCCCGGAAATCCCGTTTAGTCGTCAGGCTATATTTAGGATCCCGACAAATGCCACGGTGGACGCCGATGTTGTGCATTGTCTGTACACAAGATTGAACAAACTCAAAGATTAGTGTCACATGTCACTTCTTCTTCTTCTTCTTCTTCTTCTTACCATTCACCGGCTGTAAACTATGGTGGCAAGTTCTGTTTGCTCGTCCACTTTTGGTTTTGTTTTAGAACTTGCGTTTTGTGTGCACATCTGGTTTACAGATATGGCTTAACTGTGTGCAGGCCTCTTTTTTGCTTGCCTCTTAGGCCTATGCACTCCGATTTCGAAGGAAACTACCCTAATTTGTCGGCTTTTGCCACTTACTTGTTGGGATCATTGGGTCTATTCCCTGCCCTCAGTGGGTCCACTTCCCCCTCCTCCCCCCCCTTAATTTAAAAAAAAACAGGGACCAAGAACCCACCCTGGGCAGTTGACATGTTAAAAGCACCAGTATGAACTCAGCTAGACGTATCATGTTGCTATGAACCTTTTACTTTCGCATCACAAGCCAGCGAAGGAGGACGCGGTTCATATCCATACGTGGAGATCTGCAACCGGTACACAATTATATTTAGAGGCCATTTGACTGTCAGAGATCTTGCGAAGTAGACTTTCATGCGGGTAGAGATGTGAGCACATCAAGGTCGATGAATTAGATCGATTTATGGAGTCCAAGTTACCAGGCTGAATTCGCGGTCCAGTGGATGCATTCATGGGAATTCGTTGGCATTCATTAAGTGGCAGTTCAGGAAAGAAATATAGATGTCAGAAAAGACATCTTACGGGAACATGGAAAATGAAATCGTTCCGAAGATATTACTGCAGACAGACACAGTGAACCTAACCAGGCTAGAAATGATATATAGTAAATATATATCCAAGGTATATCTGACAGGTAGATATAAACAGTTCTTAATCAGATGAATTTACTGTAAAAGATTTTTGTTAACGCTGTAACGCGATTGGGCTGCGTGGTCTCGAGGCAAGGTGTCCGCCTCAAATGCTAAAGATTCTGGGTTCAATCCCCGGTAATGAGTGGGATTTTTTTCACATGAACTTGGACTTCTAGTAATTCCACCTGGTCTCTGGGTTGTGAGATCGGACGCCCGTGTGCATTGCTGCGCACGTAGAAAATCCCTTGGCAGTTGGAAATCGAAAAGAGTAACCTAACGGGGCAAATTTTGAGTAAAAAATCTACCCAAAGTATTTCAAGATCCTCGCCAGTGCTACTGATCCTGTGCACTATGCTAAGCTTCTTCGAATTCAGACTTGAGTTAGAAGAAGAACGGAGCATTTATGTGTGCCCTGATGTTGATCGGCTGTTCAAACTTTAAACTTGTTAACACAGGGGGTCTTGCTAGTCATACTCGCCATCGCCATGGGCTGTGATTGCCATGTCTCCTGATGTCACAATAAAAACTATCGTCTGGACAGACGGAAATAGTAGCACACCATACTTGCACACCACACATGGCGTTGTGTGGTAGACAGAGAGTGTAGCCCACCAAACATAGTGTTGTGTCGTAGACAGAGACAGTAGCATACCACACATGGTGTTGTATGGTAGACAGAGACAGTAGCACACCACACATGGTGTTGTGTGTGGTAGACAGAGACAGTAGCACACCACACATGGTATTGTGTGTGGTAGATAGAGACAGTAGCACACCACACATGGTGTTGTATGGTAGACAGAGACAGTAGCACACCACACATGGTGTTGTATGGTAGACAGAGACAGTAGCACACCACACATGGTGTTGTGTGGTAGACAGAGACAGTAGCACACCACACATGTAGCACAGTACCACACGGTAGACAGAGACAGTAGCACACCACACATGGTGTTGTGTGGTAGACAGAGACAGTAGCACACCACACATAGTGTTGTGTGGTAGACAGAGAGTGTAGCCCACCAAACATAGTGTTGTGTGGTAGACAGAAACAGTAGCATACCACACATGGTAGTGTATGGTAGACAGAGACAGTAGCGCACCACACATGGTGTTGTGTGGTAGACAGAGACAGTAGCACACCACACATGGTGTTGTGTGGTAGACAGAGACAGTAGCACACCACACATGGTGTTGTGTGGTAGACAGAGACAGTAGCACACCACACATGGTGTTGAGTGTGGTAGACAGAGACAGTAGCACACCACACATAGTGTTGTGTGGTAGACAGAGACAGTAGCACACCACACATAGTGTTGTGAGGTAGACAGAGACAGTAGCACACCACACATGGTGTTTTGTGTGGTAGACAGAGACAGTAGCACACCACACATGGTGTTTTGTGTGGTAGACAGAGACAGTAGCACACCACACATGGTGTTGTGTGGTAGACAGAGACAGTAGCACACCACACATGGTGTTTTGTGTGGTAGACAGAGACAGTAGAACACCACACATAGTGTTGTGTGGTAGACAGAGACAGTAGCACACCACACATGGTGTTGTGTGGTAGACAGAGACAGTAGCACACCACACATGGTGTTGTGTGGTAGACAGAGACAGTAGCACACCACACATAGTGTTGTGTGGTAGACAGAGACAGTAGCATAATACACATGGTGTTGTATGGTAGTGTCTATGTGCCTGTTTTCACTTCAGTCTGTCTATGTCTGTCTAAGTTTCTGTCTTTCCTTCTGTCTGCCTATGTTTGTATATGTGGCTGTTTCTCACTTAGTCTGCCTATGTTTTTGTATGTGGCTGTTTCTCACTTAGTCTGCCTATGTTTGTGTATGTGGCTCTTTCTCACTTAGTGTGCCTATGTTTGTGTATGTGGCTGTTTCTCACTTAGTCTGCCTATGTTTGTGTATGTGGCTGTTTCTCACTTAGTCTGCCTATGTTTGTGTATGTGGCTCTTTCTCACTTGGTCTGCCTATGTTTGTATATGTGGCTGTTTCTCATTTAGTCTGCCTATGTTTGTGTATGTGGCTGTTTCACACTTGGTCTGCCTATGTTTGTGTATGTGGCTGTTTCTCACTTGGTCTGCCTATGTTTGTGTATGTGGCTGTTTCTCACTTGGTCTGCCTATGTTTGTGTATGTGGCTGTTTCTCACTTGGTCTGCCTATGTTTGTGTATGTGGCTCTTTCTCACTTGGCCTGCCTATGTTTGTGTATGTGGCTGTTTCTCACTTGGTCTGCCTATGTTTGTGCATGTGGCTGTTTCTAATTTAGTCTGCCTATGTTTGTGCATGTGGCTGTTTCTAATTTAGTCTGCCTATGTTTGTGTATGTGGCTGTTTTCTCATTTAGTCTGCCTATGTTTGTGTATGTGGCCGTTTCTCATTTAGTCTGCCTATGTTTGTGTATGTGGCTGTTTCTCATTTAGTCTGCCTATGTTTGTGTATGTGGCTGTTTCTCATTTAGTCTGCCTATGTTTGTGTATTTGGCTGTTTCTCATTTAGTCTGCCTATGTTTGTGTATGTGGCCGTTTTCCCTTTAGTCTGCTTATGTCTGTGTATGTGACTGTTTTCCCTTTAGTCTGCCTATGTTTGTGTATGTAACTGTTTTTCTTTTGGTCTGCCTATGTTTGTGTACGTACCCCGTTCAGACTGCCGGTATAGCTGTTTTAAATTAGCCCGGCTCTAGATAACCCGAAAAACTACTCTACAGGTCAACAGGTTATCAGGTCCAGCGATTTAACGACCTACAATCAACACAGATCAAGAGATAAATCTGTGCAGTCACACTGATTTCTTTAGGTCTGAAGATCAAACTCCAGGCCAACCAGGCTCCCTCCACCAACCACCACTCACACCAACCACTCCATCCCACCTCCATCAATCTCACTCTCTCGACCCTCAACCGTCTGTGCAAACTCGCTCAAAGTGTTGGCTGTATCAGCAAGTATCAAATAACCACACAAACACATTCCCCACACCAGATAATTGAGTCAAGTATTTCCTTTTTCTCTTCTGAAAAGGAAACAACCAAAACACTTACTAGTAAGCTACAAACATTCATTAACTCGTGCCTGTGCAAAATAGAGGGAATTAAATGGTATAATAGAATCACTAATGTAGAGCTTTGGGAGAGAACTAAACAAGTTCAAGTGGACCGAGAGGTGAACAATACATCATTATATGGTTCCTGTTGCTGCTGTTGTTTCCTCTTTCGCGACTACAAAACTTTCATAAACGACATCAATACTGCCTCCAGATTTCCCAGAGTTCCATTAATCAAAGTAATCGCATTCCCACACTAGTGGAGACCACACATAATCTTTTAGTGATCGCATCCACACACTGCAGCAACCACACACAAGCGAAATGTCAGTAATCGGATCTGCTCGCGATGTGAGGCCTATGTGTTTTATGAAGATTACCTTCTCTGATGAAGTCTTTTTACTGTAAGCAGGCAGACTGAGGCACATGTGCGCTTGCCTTAATACTACATCAAAACATACAAAGGGTTGTGATGCACGTTTTTGAAATTGTACAATGTGTATTGTGTGAATTAAAAAAAAAAAAACTATAGCGCCTATACTACTAGCTTTTAATAATAAAAATAAAAATAAAAATTTTTTCCGAATTCTTCTTCATCACCTCATTGAGAATGCTCTGCGGGTAACCTTCAATTAGACAGTGCTATCCTACCTGCAATCCTCAAAACATTTTAAATTGTGACCTCCCACTTGAAGATTCCCTCCTGGTGATCTGTAATTTCTGTCCGCCATCTTCATTTAGCCATCTGTATCCACAGTCTGTCTAGTAGGAAGCCATGTTTTGACATTTCCCGCCTGCCCCACGCCAGCCATCAGATCAATCAATCAATGCAGTCGATGTCGATCCCGTCTGCTGGGCTGTAGTTTGTCGGCCAAAGTCCTGTTTACCGGTTTGCTCTAATCATTATTGACACAATTTGATACCGTTGAACTTTGCTGTGTTCGCGACCTTAAATGGACTGAGAGGGACCTTAAATGGGCTGAAAGGCCATCTAAGAGATTATTGTCGGGGAATTTTCGTTCGTTTATCAGTGCTACCACTTATCACACTAGAATTTAGCAATCCTCCACAATCTACATCGTGTACTATATTGTAAAGGTTCACCTTCACAGCTGACGTAGAAGATATAAAACCTCCCCTACAGGTCAAACGAGAAAGTAAATCAGTAGTCGCTGAAGCTACGGAATTCGTGCTCTGATCGATGCTCTCGGCAAGCGGCTAGTACTTCGGAGGAGACCAAGCCACGTGGGATAGAACCGGTGCAGTGAGGTCTATCACCTCGATTTTAACTGAACTTTCTGTGGACATACGTTTTTTTCCGGCTCAACATTGTCTAGTCAAACTACCAAGAGGCCAACGAACACATATGTTATCTGGTTATCCGCCATTATCCGAAGAGTTAAGCCGTCCCATCCACTACCCTAGTTTGTAAAAGCTGAAGATCTGGTCCGCATACGATTGTATCTAGTCAGAATTTTGACGCCGTAAATCCAAACTTGTGTACTTTAACTAATGCTCTGTCGTTGTCACGTGGATGGACTTTGTCCACTGTATTGTCGTTGTGAGGGATTTCATTTCCTGAGCGCCCGTTCACAACTAAAACACCGTTGTCATTGCAGCAGTCCCCTTGAAAAAGCAGGTCGACTTCCCAAATACGGCTGGATCAATTACCAAGCAACAGGCCCCGTCAACAAAAAACTCGATGTCACATCCTATTGTTTTATCCCTGTCCGGTCCCAGGTCGATTCAATCTGCGACAACCATGTTATAGTTCGGAGTTAGGATCCAGCTATCTGCGTTGTTAGTTTTGTTGTCTTTCTTTGTGTTTTCTTCTTTTTCCTTCTGCGTTTTCTATTTTCTTTCTTCCCTTCCTCCGCCTTCCCCTCCTTTTCTTCTTTTTCTTCTTCTTTTTTTTTCTGTAGCTTCTTCTGTAGCTTTTTCTTCTTCTTCTTCTTCTTCTTCTTCTTCTTCTTCTTCTTCTTCTTCTTCTTCTTCTTCTTCTTCTTCTTCTACTACTACTACTACTTCTACTACTACTTCTTCTGTAGCTTCTTCTTCTTGTTTCTATTATTTTCTCCAATTCCTCTGCCTCTTTTTTTTTTCTTCTTTTCCTTCTTCCTTTCTTTTTTTTTTTTTTTTTCAAGGTGACGTGACCCAACGTATATCAGGGCACATGGCAGAAGCCCGCGTCAGGATTTCAGGACAAGGCCTAGGCTACAGCATATATGGTTTCCAGTAGCCAGTTCTCTTCCTCTTCGCCATGCCGTGCCTGTAAACTGTCTAGTACTCCTTGTTTTTTAACTGAGTCTAATGCAAAGCTAAAACAGTCAGAACAACCCAGCAGTTTCTGATGACTGCACCAGAAGTTCCCACAGCACAGCGTCAGGAGGTCGATTTTGACCTGTCTCGCCTGGATCTACACATCTGGGAATGTCAGAGTCAGAAGTAATGAAGGAGCGGACCTTCTGGCAGGTAACGCACCAACACATGTAGGCAGAAGTATCAACAGAGCTGATGTCATCAACGTTGTACGAACTCGGTGTGTATCGGACAACGACTCTAAGATACTAACCAGATTGGGATTAGCGTTGAATCTATGGGTCATTAGCGTCGAATCTCTGGGTCACTAGCGTCGAATCTCTAGGTCATTGGCGTCGAATCTGGGTTATTAGCGTCGAATCTCTGGGTCACCAGCGTTGAATCTCTGCGTCATTCATGTCCTAAGACGGATGTATGTCTGAATCGCCAGTGTAGATACTACCATGTACGTAAAAGATCTGTAGTGACATGATGGCCACAGTAAATTAGAAGTTAAAACAGGGGATTTGATTATCAGACAGTTTTTAAAAAGACGGGAGGGGGAGTAGGTTATTCATAGTAATCAGATGGCATAGAATAAAGATTTTGGCCACTTGGCCACCTGGAGAATACTGTTTGCAAGGCCAAGAATGGCTGAAGGCCAAATAACTCGGGTTAAAAGAGTGCATGCTTAAGCCAGAGTAATCAAGTCTGGGGGTTTGTGAAAATAAAGTGAAGGAGACAATGTGAATGAGAGTATTCGTTAGACTGAATTCTGAGAGTACGTGATGGGCGTGAAGTGTGTCTGAGAGTATGTGATAGGCGTGAAGTCTGTCTGAGAGTACAAGATTGGCATGAAGTCTGTCTGAGAGTATGTGATGGGCGTGAAGTCTGTCTGAGAGTACAAGATAGGCGTGAAGTCTGTCTGAGAGTACAAGATAGGCATGAAGTCTGTCTGAGAGTACAAGACTGGCATGAAGTCTGTCTGAGAGTACAAGACTGGCATGAAGTCTGTCTGAGAGTACAAGACTGGCATGAAGTCTGAATGAGAGTATGTGATGGGCGTGAAGTGTGTCTGGGAGTACAAGATAGGCGTGAAGTCTATCTGAGAGTACAAGACAGGCGTGAAGTCTGAATGAGAGTACAAGACAGGCGTGAAGTCTGTCTGAGAGTATAAGATAGGCGTGAAGTCTGTCTGAGAGTACAAGATTGGCATGAAGTCTGTCTGAGAGTATGTGATGGGCGTGAAGTCTGTGTGAGAGTACTGTCTGAGAGTATATGATGGGCGTGAAGTCTGTCTGAGAGTACAAGATAGGCGTGAAGTCTGTCTGAGAGTACAAGATAGGCATGAAGTCTGTCTGAGAGCATGTGATGGGCGTGAAGTCTGTCTGAGAGTACAAGATAGGCGTGAAGTCTGCCTGAGAGTACAAGATAGGCGTGAAGTATGTCTGAGAGTACAAGATAGGCGTGAAGTATGTCTGAGAGTACAAGATTGGCATGAAGTCTGTCTGAGAGTACAAGATAGGCGTGAAGTCTGTCTGAGAGTAAACGATTGGCATAAAGTCTGTCTGAGAGTACAAGATAGGTGCGAAGTCTGTCTGAGAGTACATGATGTGCGTGAAGTCTGCCCAAAAGTACAAGATAGGCGTGAATTCTGAGAGTTACAGGAGGGCCGTGAATGCTGTCTAGACTAGATTTATGTGAAGCTTCAGCTTGACGTGTATCTATTCTAGAGGATTAGTTGGCTGTGTGCTCAAGAGGGAGCTTGCAAAGATGGGACACTGTTTTCGCCACTGTGTGGTGCGGTCTCAGTCAGATGACTGATGTTGCGTAAGTTGTAGTTATATATTACTGTATCTTGGGTAACCTTGAGTCGCCGTGGTGTCATGGCTAGAAGCTTTCCCACAGATCGGAAGGTGGTGGGTTTGGGTCCTTGAAGAGCCGGGCTTTCTTCAGAAATGACATTGGCTCCCAGGTCGACCCAGCCTTGAGCAAATACCAGGTGCAGTCCTGGGAACTAAAGGCGGCCGGCGTGATGCTGACCACATCACCCGAAAAGTTCCGATTGGTCTACAAAATATAGATCTAGCCCTGTATAGAACCCAATACACCTGACGAGAAGAGTCCTTTAAAAAAGGTGCTGATGTGTGGTCCCTTAAGGATTTACAAGGACACGACGAGAGATGGTTTCTGCCTCGTCTGCTCTATACACTCTATACACACAGCAGGGTTATTGTCTAGATGCGAATCCTTGACAGGACAGTGCAGAACCAACCCTAGCACTTTTTGGCTGTTGTAGTTTTTTACTCCAAATTCATGTCCAGTAGTTCGCCATTGCTTACTAGACGGTCGGCTTCTTGATGCCACTGTCGAAACCAGCGCAAGGCCCGCAGCTGTGATCAAACCCAGCACCCCGGCATTACAAAGCGCGTAGGCAACGCCTAAGCCACAGACGCCGACTATTACTACACTGTTCAAAAACAAAAACAAAACAGAAAGAAAGAAAGAAAGAAAGAAAGAAAGAAAGAAAGAAAGAAAGAAAGAAAGAAAGAAAGAAAGAAAGAAAGAAAGAAAGAAAGAAAGAAAGAAAGAAAGAAAGAAAGAAAGAAAGAAAGAAAGAAAGAAAGAAAGAAAGAAAGAAGGAAAACAAAGAAAGAAAGAAATGCATAGTTACTTTATGACACTAGCTACTGAAAGAAAACTAATTGTTTTATAAGTTTTTCCGTTAAAAAGTTGTGTAATTTAATGAGTGAAATTATTCAAATTGCACACAGGAATGCCGTAGTGCACAGTCAATCAATTGACAGTTCGTGCGCATCTGGGTCTTCGGTAGTTTTTAGGAGTACAGGCTTTCTTAAAAAAATAGTTTACAACTACTGGCATGTCAGAGTACGAGATTTTCGTATGTCACTGACGAGAGAGGGAGAGGGAGAGAGAGAGAGAGAGAGAGAGAGAGAGAGAGAGAGAGAGAGAGAGAGAGAGAGAGAGAGAGAGAGAGAGAGACTGACTGTTGTTGTTTGACCTCCGTTGACAGGGTCGGGGTGCCCAGACAGTCCGCCATTCGGAGAAACATGACTCAGCATCGCTGATGATTCACGGCTTTTGTAGGTGGTTTTTCTTCGTATTCACCGGCTGTAAACTCTAGCGCAAAGTTTTGGTTGTTCGTCCACTTGTATATTTTGGTCTCGTTTCAGAACTTGAGCTTTTTGTGAACATTTATTTTACAGATCGAGATTGTTCGTATGCACTGTTAGTTCCACGATTGATTAGTGGACTTTCACGACATGCTTTTAAGAGGGAAAGAGGGTAGTGGGTTAATCCCCCCCCCCCACCTCCATCCCTTTTCCCACATAGGGCACCTAAATTCACACGGAAACAGGTTCAACATCTGTTGTTGAAATCCAGTATTTAGAAAGTAAATGAAAACTGTGCATCGATATTCGCAAATGTCTTCAAATAAATACCTGTAGATATATCTCTGAGAGTCGATCAGTGTATAACTTGTCGATCAGTGTATAACTTGTCGATAGTTTGTGAACGTTTTTTCTTCTTTTGGGGATGGGATCTTTCGTATGGTTTTTATTTTATTACTGAAAACAAATGTTCATAGCTATATTAAAGAAGTGTTACAACAACAACAACAACAAAATAATAACAATCAAGTTTCAAGAACCAAGACTGAATAGAGTAGGAGCTATTTCAAAGCAAGAAAATGAAGAATTTCTTGCAGATATACCTAACGAACATGGAAGGTCGACATCTGCTGCATTTTTCAAAAGGACTGTAAGAAGACAGTAGGCATGAGCTCACATAAAACTTGCAGACATCTGAATAAGATGCTAATTTCTGCAAATGATGATGATGATGATGGCACGAGGGTTGAGGTTTCTGCTGGAGAAACCAAGGAAATGATTTTCTGTTGGACTCGATCAAAGAACGCAGAGGAACAAATGTCTATCTTCTAGCAGAGGAACAAATGGCTAACTTCTAGCAGAGGAACAAATGGCTAACTTCTAGCAAAGGAACAAATGGCTAACTTCTAGCAGAGGAAAAAATGGCTAACTTCTAGCAGAGGAACAAATGGCTAACTTCTAGCAGAGGAACAAATGGCTAACTTCTAGCTGAGGAACAAATGGCTAACTTCTAGGATGAAGGAGTATCCAGCCTGGCAGTGACTACATAAATAGGCTACTACTACTACTACTACTGCCAATAATGCTGCTACTACTACGGCTGCTGTTAGTACAACTAGTAATACTACTGCTGCTGTTACTACTACTGCTACAACAACCATTACTACACTACAACTGCTGCTGCTACTAGTACTGCTACTACTGCTGCTGCTACAACTGCAATAGTTAAACTACAAATACTATAAATACACTACTACTACTACTACTACTACTACTACTACTACTGCCATCGCTGATTCTGCTGCTGATGCTACTACGACTTCTGGTACAATCACTGCCCCACACAGATCCTGTTATCACCTGGGCTGTTTGTTAAGCTATATATTTTAATTAAACTCTGCAACCCAGTTGTTGTATTCAACCTGTCTTTCTGTCAAGTCAGTCTGCGACTGAAACCAGACTTTGTGTCAACAGCAATTGGCTTGTTATAAAAGGTATGATATCGGGACAACATACTCGTATGACACCGGGATAACCGGAATATTTGGACTACATATGATATCGGGACAACAGGTGATATCGAGACTTTAAACTTGGGAAAACGACAAGGCATGGAATATATTAAAGTTTTAATGTTGGCTGTTGTCGAAGTGTGTACTGTTTTAATCTGTGTTTAATTAAACAGTCGTGTGTAGCTGAACTGATACGGCGTTTTGTGTGTGTGTTGATTTATCGAAAGACTAAATGGAAAAGAAAGTAAAAGAAAGGTACAAAAAAGACAGTAATGGAGTTGTAGCAGAGGATGCGAGCAATGAGTCTGGTTCAGAGAGACTGCTTAATTGTGATATATCCGATGAATGAGAGAGGCCTTGAATGTGAGAACTGTATATGAGACAGGCTGTGAGCAGTAAGGTCACGCAACTATTGTAATATGACTGACACTGTGGGACTATCGATATGAAATGGACGTGTGCAGACAAACACCTCTAACCACAAGTTCTAAACAAAAGATCCGTTTCTGTTAATTCATCCCATCTCGGGTACTCCGAGATTTCGTGCGGAGTTCTCGAAAGTCATATAGTATAATGTGTGAAATGAACACTGGCAAACACTAACCCTAACCCCTCCTTCACCTTTCTCCCCATAATATTGGACTTTCACTGGAATTCCCCACGCGACCTCCGAATTCCTGAGATGGGGTGAACCCAAAAAAAAAAAAGTACCCAAACTAAACTCTAAACACATATTCTTAACAAAATTTTGACACAGGTTCCGAAGACAACTTCTAACCGTAGTTTCGAACAGAAAAAAAAACGACTAATGCTCTAAAAAAAGAATCATGTTTTACAGTATTTAGGCATGGTCAACAACGAAAACCTCTGGCAGCAAGATAAAATAATCTGCAACAAATCATCTGCAGAAGTGTTTGAGGAAAGAGAATAAAATTTCAAAAAACACACATTACTCCTGAAAGTACTCAAAAATAGATGATAGGAAATCAAAAAGAGGGTCTTAACCAGAATGACCTAAGCTGGAGCCCCGAAAACATTCAGATATCAATAAATAATTTGGAAATAAGAAATGGGCAATGAAAAACAACCTAAATATAGCTCGGCAAAAGGTGTAGCAGCAGCCAGAAGATCCCTATGTAATCTTTATACAAGATAAACAAGGGGAAAAAACAGTAAAGTGAATTAATATGAAAGTTCTCAGGACAATTAAATATAAAATAAATCGATGAACTGAAAAATTTAAGGAACTAAATCAACGAAAACTCTAGACACAAAATTAGACAGTTTTGAAAATAAATGCCTTAGAAGAATACTAAATTTCAAATGGTCAGATTTCCGAACCAATACACAAATAAGGCAAGAATCCAGGCAAGAGTATGCGTCTAATTTTATACGAAAACGCCGCTGGAACTATGTCGGCCACGTCCTTAGAATGGATAAATCACGACTTCCTTACCAAGCCCTCATTTGGACACCACAGGGGAAAAGATCTCGTGGAAGACCAAGGGAAACCCTACGTAGAACTATCATCAGGGAAGGCTCGCTCATGGGCCACTTAAACATCCAAGACCTACAACGGATTGCAACGGACCGCCGTGCATGGAGAGTCACGACCTCTGCCCTATGTGCCGCACTCGACACAAGAGGAAAGACTAACTATGGATAGACAAGTCGCACACAGACTGTATATGTGGGACAGGATATGAATTGAAACACATCTAAAGAAGAAATTATGACGGCTAACAAACTCCTGGAGAATGAGAAAGCTGCCGATCCAGATGGTATCCCAACAGAAACAATATGTAGTATAAAAATCGTAACTGAATTACTGTACTGTGACGAGCTGGTCTGGACAGCTGTTTCTGTCCTTTTAAAGATTGCTTTGTTTAGATAATATTATTACTAAAGTTCTAAACATTTTCCTTTTGCTTTTAATTAGCATAATAACACTGGATTAATTAAGAAATTTCCTTACCTTTTTCTTAATGCTTTATTGTAGCAAAATTATAATTAAAGAGTTGAAAGGTAATATAGGCGAAGAGTAGGGCAAGGGGAACTGAAGAGTAACTTCCTCCTTTTTAAAGACCTCCTGTTCCCTTTTCAATTCAGAAATTGACCGGTTCAGACTAAAGTTTCAGTCAGACTGGTCTAATTTTCTGTTTGAATTCCCTGCCAGGGGTGAGTTAAAAGAATAAGTTTAATTTGATGTATTGCTGCTTATTCCTCTGAATTAATTTTACAGGTTAAATTCTGAAATTTAATGCCCACATGGCTCAAAAACTATGATAAATTTTTTTATCCTTACTAACCACGTTTATGATCTAGTATGTACATGTATGCAAACATATGAGCTATTTGATGATTTAATTAATGTTTTTTTGCTACTAGAAACGTGCATTGGTATTCTTAATTATTATACTTATATTAATTAAGTGATAATTATGTCCTCATGTGAAATCTCGGCCAGTTCCGGTTTCCAGCTTAGTGAGACAATTAAAAATAAGAATGAAGTGTATATTCATTATACCTAATCCCTACTAAGTTGATTTTTACCTCATGGTGATATTAGCTTAATAAATCACTGTCTTGCTTTAATTTAGATTTAGTCCAGATAATTCTGAGACTAGTTTAAGAGCTTGGAAAAGTGAATACCACAGTGAGGCTGAATTTAATATTCCCACTGTCAGAGAAGAAGAAAGATGTATGGCCCATGCTTGTAATTATTATTGTTGTATATATATTTCCACCATTACTAGGAATATTTCAGTACTGCAGCAGGTGGCCTTACAATTGTAATAATTATATTTCAACCTTCCCTACTTCTAAACTCTGCTGAATAAGATTAGCACATGTGTGGATTTAGATTTAAACTGGAGTGAGTGTTGTATATTTTATGTTAATACTGTGACAGATGGAAAGCCCATTGTCATCTATGATTGTATATTTTGACATCTATACCAGCACCCAGTATGGAGATATGTCAATCCCATTTATTTTCAAACAGTGCAAAGCACCTGTTATGAGTTTCTGCTCTTGGTAAACTCACTCCCTGCTTCTCATTCATTGTGATGTGAACCCATGTGGTTAAGATGAGAATATTGTGAAATATGACTGTGTATGTCTGTGTGTGTAAGCATGTTAACCCTTTAAAGGAGTACTAGTGTGCAGACATCAGAACAATTTACACTGAGGAATGTCCTTTCTTTTTGTGTGATGTAAACTCTTGTTCTTGAGAGCTTTCATGAAACTGGTTTCCTAAATATTTTCCCATCAGGATTATGAACCATGTTCTGTATACATTCCCATTCTATACCAGTAGAATGTGAACACCTGTTACTATCCTACTCCATATATATGTGTGTAGTGTAACAGTTTAAAGACTGGAGGTATTGTGGTCTCCAGTTAGAACCTTCCTGACTGTTTGTATAAGGACTGTTCTATTGTTCTAGTTCCAGATTGTATTCCAGATGGTAGTCCAGAAGTAGATCCTAAGCTTAGCTGCAGATACCCGATTGTCCGGACTGGACTGGAAGATTCGGCCTGCCTGATGTGTTTCCGAAGCTTAGTCAGAAGCTGACAACATAAACCTAAGCTACAGCTAAGTGGACAGTTGACCACTTACCTTATATAACAGGATAATTTTATCCACAGCCTTTTATTTAATTATCATTTGAATTTTCAAAATAAATGTAGTTTTAATGTTCTTACAGTTTTCGGAAGTTTCATTTTAACTGTAATTGTGTCAGTGAACAAAAGCTAGTATAACTTTAATACATTTAAATATTCAAATTTAATAACATTAGGGAATAGATGTGGGCAAACCCAGAATCCTCTCATTTAACCAGCAAGGCTGGGGTTACTATAAGACCGTATGATGTTTCACTGTTTGTAGTTCCCTCTGTAAAGTGCACATAGTGCATTCGCTAGTGTAAAGCGAAGTTACCCGCCACATGTACGAAATACAAGTAAGTTGTCTTTAGATATAGAGATACGGGTAATGGTATCATTTATCGTACTGATGACCAACCCTTAAACCTCAGGAAACTACCAACAAACCACTTGATTTAAACCAAACACTATCAGGAGCATATTGTTTAATTCCTAGCGCTGCCTCTGCGCCAGCTCAGAGTCTAATTTACAGAAAAATTTCCACAAATTCTCTCAGGCCTGTTCAAAGTTTATGCTGGCTGTTGACAGCTTTCTACTAACGACCCACCCAGCCACTGGGACAAACCTCCCTGAATCTGTCGTCAGGATCAATGGTCAAACTTGACAGACAGTGCACAGCTTCAAATATCTTGGTAACTGGCTCTATAAAGATACGATGGTCGGTCCAGAAGTTAATGCCTAGGATCTCCAAATCCAGCGGTGCCTTTAGCAGATAACACCTAAACGTCTGGTGCACGGGAATTCACAGCACGTGACCGTTCATCTAGGTGATCAAACTCCTCGTCCGAATACAGCAGCGTGTTAAACAACCAGAATAGCAGGAGCAGTTGAGGAAAAGACAGAACAGACCGTTAACTGACTCAAACAACTGATATAGCCCAAATCTCATGCCTACACTGCCCAAGAACCGTCCTTGTCAGACTAGTCATTTTGACAACAATCTCTAAACACCCTTGGTAATGGGGGACAGTGATGCCGTTCTTTATGTGCTGATGAAGGCTAATCGCCGCAACGTCCTTTGTTTGTTCACTGTAATTGATTTTGTAAAGCTGACACAAAACTATCTGTTTTAACAGTCATCTGCGCATTTATGAAGCTACCTCTGTCTGGCAAAGTGGCTCTTAACCTTCCTTATGCTACGACCCTTTATTACTGTTCTTCGTGGCGACCCCCAATTATTTCCCTTCACAATTTCAATTAATATGTGTTTTCTGACGGCCTTAGGCGATCCATGTGAAAGCGTCGTTCAACCCACAAACAAAAAAGGTCGCGACCGACAGGTTGAGAAGCACTGGTCTAGCAGATGAAAGGACCAGTTACCATAACCTGTTATAGACTAACAATGAACAATAGATAGGAAACAAAAAGACCCAAACATTGGAAGATTTTTAAAAAAAAAACCATGTTGTTGACACCACATGGAACAATAATAAACAGTGTCATAGTAAAAAGATCAGGATATATCACTGAAAGTTATTTCCCAGTCGCAGCCAGCCCCCATCTCACTGCCCTGTTAATCAATCAGCTTGTAGACGCAACACAGAAGGGCGACGGCGACCCGGCAAGCCACTGCTTGTAGCCTTCCCACGCCGGGCTTGTCCCGGATCCCATGCCTCAACTTGGTTCTAGGAAACGAAGGGGTTGGCATATTGTAGTAACGGGGAGACCGCCTTGAACGCCTGCTGGTGTTCGGGAGATGGGAGTGGTTAGAATAATCGGCTGTTGTAGTGTAGCAGACACCGTATGGAATAAATCAACGACAAAGTGCATTTCTGGTGGCGAATGTTGGTCTTGGCGCCTCTAACAGCTGGGTGTGCATATTTCTGGACTGAGCCGGGATTGATTGACTGTTCACCAGTTGTTCAAATGCGACAGCGAAGGAGTTTTCATTTGATTTACACTGGCACAGGAACGGAGCAAGTATGGAGAAACCCGATTGCAGCGAAGTTGAAACGTCGACTAAAAACTAAGAAATGAAGGAGGGAAACAGCTAAACTTGGGCCGGCTTAAGACTCTTCAATTCCCCTAAGCACTTGAAACATTTTAATGTTTCTTCCCAGAGCCGTCTGAACAGCATTATAAGTCCCTGGGCAAACCAGTGTGCTGAGGCCCCTACGACAACCACTCAAGGAATTAAATGTAAGTGTTCACATAGCATACATAGATTAGAATGAGGTCCCTATACTCGTGAGGCCCCTGAGCAAGCACCCAGCGTGTGTTGAGACGGCAATGCTGCCCCCATATATTTCTGTCTTATTTAAAATATAAACTATAACAAACCATAATATTTTATTCATCAAAGTTAAACAAAACTTTCGGAAAGTTGGAAAATAATGTAAGTGTTTGCAGACTTCCATTTTTTTTTTTTTTTCTATTAAAAAATGTCTCCTACTTTTTTTTTTAAAGTGTAGTCTTGTATCCGATCTTTAGCCTAACCTTACATAACCATACCTGCTTCTATACTTAACAGAGATAAGACATCCAGCCTACATTCTTGGTTTGTTGTCCTAGTCAGATTGTTTTTTAACATATTTCCACCAAAAAAACTAAAGAAACACTGAGCTTCAAAGCTGTTTAAAATTGATGATGCCCCTTCCCTTTGTGGTGCGCTAAGCACGTGCTTCTTGATAGTTAATCCGGTCCTGTTGTTAGTGGTAGAGAGAAGACAGCGGAGGATAACCGCATGTGACGGCATTCTATACAGATCCTTTGCAGAACGTCGCTCTCATAACGGCTTGCCCGAAAAAAACTGGGCCTCTCGCCAGATCTCCCGCCTCATGTACTTTGATACTCAAAGAGACGCCCGGCTCTCTAGCGTAGTTGGCTAAACCGGATTGCGCGGAGACCGGGTGACGAACTCCTTGTGGTCTGGGTTCACTCCCGGGGGTAGGCAGAAAAGCCAAATTTCTCCCAGATTTACGGTATTTACAATGGAATCAAGGCCAAAAGGTTGCGATATCCATAATACCGAGCCTAAGGGTTAACAACTCATGACTTCTGGATACTAAAACAAACACTCAAGGAGTCACTTATATACTGTGCCTATTTTCGTGTTGGTCGGCCCCTGCCCCTCCTTCCTGGTACCATGCTTTTTGCTATTATTTTTTCTAATCCGCAATGGAGGTTGAATGACCAAAATATAATGCTAGGACAGAAAAATAATTAAGACGTAACTACGGTAATGGTATCAGTTGTCTGTTGCTGTCGTTTGTTGCCGCTGATGATGTTGCACTGAAACTGGGCTAAGATATCTAGCAAGAAGATGAAGGAGGAGGAAGAGTGATAGGGAGGAGAAAGAAGAATACTTTCAGCAGCGTAGGCAATGAGAAGGGAAACCAACTGCAGATGGAACGAGTGACACTGAAATCCTGGAGGCGATTGCCACAAGATTCCAGAAAGAGAGAGAGAGAGAGAGAGAGAGAGAGAGAGAGAGAGAGAGAGAGAGAGAGAGAGAGAGAGAGAGAGAGAGAGAGAGAGACAGAGAGAGACAGAGAGAGAGAGGAGAGAAAGAGATAGACAGCGAGAAAGGGCTTCATGTGATGGGACCTCTTGAGACGGCAATCTCCCGCTGTCCCAGACTCCAGAAGATATCTCATTACCGATAAACTGACAGTCAGTATTTTCACAGACTGGAAGCCGCGCTAGAGCTGTGGTTTTCACGCTCGCCTGTCCGCTTTGTTGGTTTATTTATGCTGATATACATTTCTGCGCGTGGATCTGTGTTCAACCGATTTTGTCAGTCAGGGAATCATCACTGCCCTTGTAGGAGTGGCGGGGGAAAGGAAGTGGGGGAAGGCTGAAACGGACTACACAGTCAATAGCATACACATGCATTAAATGCATAAGGCAGCTGTCAGAAGTGCTAACACAAACAGTCCGCTACTAGACTTTAGTTCATCGTCGATGGAAGCAGTAATCACATCAGACTGGCACCATCAGTTCTCTAACAATAGACCATTCACCATCTTCTGATTCTGCAGTTCATAACATAAACCCCGTTGGGATCAACAGACAAGCATTCTAAATGTAATCTGCAGCTCACATGTCGCACCATGTACTCAACTCAGTAGCTTGGCAACCTGGTCGACCGCCGAAAACCACCGTGCAAAGCATGAGACTACTCCGCTCCAGCCAAGACCCTTAAGGATTTCCAACACACCTGCAACTGCAAACAGAACGAGGCAATAGGTTTAGCCACTAGGTCCACGGAGACTCGCTGTGTGTTGTTTGCAACGGAGAAAATATCGCGCTGTCATCTGTGAGTTTGTAAATGAATGACAGCTGCAAATAATATGGCGGCAGCCGACTTTTTCCCGCCAAAACATGCACAACTGTGCCAGGGACTGATGAACTAATGTTGTGATGACAGTAACTCAACTCAACGAGCAGGGTTGAGTGCCAGCGAGTTGTTAGTGGAGGGGACTAAGGAGGTGTCGTTGGCTGGAGGGAAGAGGAAAAGACGAAGGGGTACAGAAAACGAAGAGAAGGTGAGAGGAAATCGGGAATAATATATTATAGGCAGAGAACATTTGTTACTGGTCTGATAAGACAAAGATTCCCAGATTCTTAGAGAAAATAATTATACACACAACGAGGTTGTTCACAGGCTTCCAAGGCCTCAAATAGACTCAATGCTCCCTAACAGGCATGTCGTATTAGTCGACTAATAATGCTGTTTCTTCGAAGTCGGGGTGCAATTGTTGAGATGCCAGAAACCGGCTGTTTGCACACAAATACACCAGACCTAACAACGAATGTACACGAGAAACTCATGTTCTGGGACAATATTGAAGTCCAGAGAAGTGGACGAACAACCAGAACTTTCGGTCGGAGTTTATAACCGGTGAACGCGAAGAAGAAGGAGTATAAAGATAAGATGAAGGAGCAGGAAGTGGTAGTGGAGGAGGAGGAAGAGGAGGAGGAGAAGAAGAAGAAGAAGAAGAAGAAGAAGAAGAAGAAGAAGAAGAAGAAGAAGAAGAAGAAGAAGAAGAAGAAGAAGAAGAAGAAGAAGAAGAAGAAGAAGAAAAAGAAGAAGAAAAAGAAACAGAAGAAAAAGAAGGTGGGGAAGTGGTGTCCACGGAATAAATGCAAGAAGTTCGTGTCTTCGTTTAAAAAAAAATTACTCTAGATTCTTCAGTCTAACTAATACTTATCATCATCTTGTGTCGTGCTGACATGCACAGACTGTTATATTTTGCTACCTCACACGATCACCAGAATCACAGATCAGGTCAGTGTTTTTTGTTCCTTACAACCAGATGGCCAGGTCATCCAAGTACTTATCTCTTTGCCTTCCTCTTGCTCTCTTTCCATCAATCTTGCTAGTTGTTACCAAGTTCTCGAGTGGAATAATTTTCATAACATGTACAAAACATATGTACTATTATTAATAAAAGTGGTTATCTTCCGAATAATCGCGTTCACAAACATACCCTAGCAGGGCCTCAATAGATTTGTCTCCGTTTCAGTTGCATCCATAACCCATCAATGGTTAGAGTGTTAGGTTTAAAGCTAACTCTAAGTCAGTAATATTTTTATAAAAGTCGACAGGTCGAGCATTTACAGCTGCCAGTGTATCAATTGGTAGAACAGTTTTGCTAATCTGTGTCGGAGATGATGGTCTGCCTGCCATTTTTACCGAAAATAAATTTTAATTTTACATATCATTGAGGCCCTGTTAGGGGATAATTTCAAACGTGATCACTCAGACACATCGTTCGGGGGAGATTCCTAAAAGCTTCTGAAGAATATCCGATCAGTGGTAGAAAAATTAACGGAGTCGGCGGACTTTAGATAAGTGAGTCTCACTGTTGTCGAGACTGTGTAAGGGAGAGATGATATCAACATAGCTTCGATACTGCAATTACCTCCAATGTTTGTGCTATGCCAGCCTGGTGGCTGATGGTGGTGGGTAAACGAGCTCCTGGTGAATCTAGCACCTGTAAATTGTTATACCATCGGCGTCACTCGCTAACCCTCACTTCTCCTTCTTCTCCTTCACCTGCTACTTCGGCGAAGTGTCGGGGGCAGATGTAACATTCGTTTATGAGCTCTGTCAAGAGCACTATTAAGACTGATGTTCGTTTCTGTAAGGCTGTTCTTAATGTCATCACTCCATGTTTTCCTAGGTCTTCCGCTCGCCCTATACCGTTGTAACGTGTTAGTGTGGCTCGCTGTGGCAGAATCCTCAATAGCTTTACATATTTATAGTGCGTTTCAAAAGTCGTACCCTCACAATTGAACAAATGTCTCAAAAACTGTACGGATCAACACAAATTTTGTGCATGTGATCTTAGATTTCCCAAGTCCTTATGATTTTATAATTTACAATTGCACAGGTGCTGTTGTTTTCTTAAAGCGGCAAAAATTTTTGTAATTATTTGACCATTAATGTGAATACCACGTTAACAAACAAAAACAAAATTGAAAATCGGAGCTTTTGAACCGAAATGGTACAGAAAGATTCTCAGAATACCATGGACCAAGAAGAGGACAAACATCGACATCCTGCACGACCTGAACATCAAGGTGAACTGGCTCATAAACAGCATCCTCTTCCGAAAGTTGAAGTATTTTGGTTACCTCAAGCGCCATGATGGTCTGGAGAGAATGGCGATGAAGGCTTATTTTCCGGAAAACAAGGTGGAGGAGGACCTCCGGGAAAGTGGGAACACGATAGTGAAGATGCTCTGGCTGAGAGAGTTTTTAAAAGGAGTAGAAAATTATAAGAACAATACAGTACACATACACAAATATGCTCTAACTATGAAGTGACTACATGGGACTAATGTACACAATAAATGATACATATCTGTGTTCCTGGCGTATTTATCACCAACGCACGGACGGGGAGCAAAAAACGGGTTCACTAAAACTAGGAAATGGACGGAGTAGACGCCCACAAACAGCGTCCACTAAGTGTCTAAAGAGGGATGGAGGGGTTGGCCAATAAGGCGTGACCCGGGCTGGGTCGTGGGGATGACATTGGTCCATCTTATGGAGTAAAAGTGGTGCCTGTGTTAACAAACAAATACCAACAGACAGGCAGGCAGGCCGGCAGACAGGCAGGCCGGCAGACAGGCATGCTGATAGACAGACAGACAGACAGACAGACAGACAGACAGACAGACAGACAGAGACAGACAGAGACAGACAGACAGAGACAGACAGACAGAGACAGACAGAGACAGACAGAGACAGACAGACAGAGACAGACAGACAGAGACAGACAGACAGAGACACAGACAGACAGAGACAGACAGACAGACAGACAGACAGACAGACAGACAGACAGACAGACAGGCAGACAGAGACAGACAGAGACACAGACAGAGACACAGACAGACAGAGACAGACAGAGACAGACAGACAGAGACAGACAGAGACAGACAGACAGAGACAGACAGACAGAGACAGACAGACAGAGACACAGACAGACAGAGACAGACAGACAGACAGACAGACAGACAGACAGACAGACAGACAGACAGACGGACAGACAGACAGACAGACAGACAGACAGGCAGACAGACAGACAGAGACAGACAGAGACACAGACAGACAGAGACAGACACAGACAGACAGAGACACAGACAGACAGACAGACAGACAGACAGACAGACAGACAGATAGATAGATAGATAGATAGATAGATAGATAGATAGATAGATAGATAGATAGATAGATAGATAGATAGATAGATAGATAGATAGATAGATAGATAGATAGATAGATAGATAGATAGATAGATAGATAGATAGATAGATAGATAGATAGATAGATAGATAGATAGATAAGATAGATTAGATAGATCGTGGATTGTGGGGTGAATGGATGAGTGGGTAGTGCAATAGATGGGCGGGTAGACAAATAGACGAAATGATAGATGGTTATACTCGTGGATGGATGGAAAGTATAGTAGATGGATGGATCGGCCGATATGTAAAATCAGGTAAAAACAAGGGTCTCAAGACACGATGCTTCTTACTTACTGTCAGCTATGAAATAGAGACAGTAAGGGTGATTGTTATACAAAGTATCAGTCGAACCGAGCGCAGAACTGGTCAAAAAACAGAATTTAAGGGAGCAATGGAAAAATAGCTAGGGTGGATGGTAAGGTGAGTAGGCGGTGAGATAGATGGGTGGTTAGATGAGTAAATGGGTAAATTATTGCTATATTAGTGGATGAATGGAATTGCTAATATATAGAATCGGGTAAAAACAGGGATCTCGTAATAAATTGCTTCTCTCTTACTGTCAGCTATCAAATAGAGACAGTAAGGATGCTTGTTATACAAAATAATCAGTCGAGCCCGAGAGTAAAAATGGTAACAACCAGAATGTAAAGGAGCGATGAAGGGATAGATGGGAAAACGGCATGTGTGGATGGTGGAGTGAATGGGTGAGTGTGTCCTGGGATACATGGACAAATAAAATGACTGCTATCTACAATTTTTTTGTGCTTCTGTGATGGTTAACTGTCAGGGGGCCGCAAAAAGAAGTTGCTCTGTTTGGGTGGACCGTAGGTGTACAGTTGAAAACCACTGGCCTAGAACACAAACAGGTCAACCCCCCCCCCCACACACACACACACACACACAATAATGATCGATCTGCCTGTCTCGTCCAGGCTGCTATCTAAAAGGTTTATTTACCACACGAGCCTGAGATTAAAAATATCAATCTGGACCACATACCAATAAGGAAGACCCTCTTCTTCGCGTTCCCCGGCTAGTGAACTAAGGTAAAAAGTTATGGTTGCTAGTCCACCTGTTATTCCAGAACCTGAGTTACGTGCAAATCTGTTTTACAATTCTGACTTACTCATGTGCAGCTTGTTGGTTCCACAACCCTTAAAGAAGATACAATGAGAGCACAACAGCTCAATCAATCAGATGCCGTCTCCACAATGAAGATTGGCTGCAATGGATCTCCAACAAGCCCTTCTCTTGCCCTTGATGTACACTAACTCATACTGCTGTTCGTCCATCTCTTGATGTTATCCTCCCACTTGTAACGCTGTCTGCCTTTTGCTCGCCTACCTTGAACCTTTCCCTCTAGGATGATCTTTACAATACTGTTAAGTCTTTTAATGTGGCCAAAATATTTCTTGTCTCTTTTTTATTTCACCTAGCAACTCTCTTTTCATTCCCAATTTCCTTAGTACCTCTGTATTTGATAGCTTTTGTTTCCATGAAATACGACCTAATCTTCTGTATATCCACATCTCCAAAGAATTGATACGATTTTCCAGTTTTTTGTTCATTGTCCATGTCTGTGTGCCATACAGTAAGGTTGAGAATACATAACATTTGACAATTCTCATTTTTAATGTATTGTTTATTTCTCTTGATGTCAGTAACTTTTGCATGTTGTTGAAATTGTTTTTGGCCATCCCTATTCTTTTCTTGACTTCTGTTTCACTTCTGCCGTCACATGTTATTATGTGTCCAAGATATAAGAAATTGTTAACTTGTTTCAATTTCACCCCGTTCACTATGATATTCATTGTTAGCTGATTATTTTCTTTGCTAAATATCATGGTTTTTGTCTTTTTCAAATTTATATCTAATCCAAATTCTGCACTCCTTCTGTTTACTTGCTCCACTAGGTCTTGCAACTCCTGCTCACTCTCTTTTACCACAGCTACACTAGCCAGATTTGACCTGCAGTACTTTCCGGGTGAAGATGCCAAAATCTGCCTTAAGTTAAAAAAAAAAAAAAACAAAAGAACCTTTCCCACATCTTCAGGCCTACTGGGCATATAGGGCTAGACCTATATTTTACAGATCAATCTGCAATTGGTGGGCGATGATGTCAACATCACACCGGCCGCCTTTACTTTCCAGAACTACAACCGCTACCCACTCAAGGCTGGGTTAACCAAGGAGCTAAGGTCATTTCGGAAGAAAGCGTTGTTCCCTAAGGACATGAACCCACGACTTTCCGATCCGCAGGCGATTATCTAACCGCTAGACCCCGATGATTCCCAAA